>NW_010587876.1:176662-208423 GCF_000705375.1 Tinamus guttatus
CGAGGACCAGGAGGTGAGGGCGGCCGTTGGGGGCGCGGGGACTTCGCCGCCCGCCTGGCGGGCGCTAACGACTTCCTCTGCCCCCCTCAGATGGAGCTGGAAGCGCTGCGGTCCATCTACGAGGGAGACCGCTGCTTCAGGGAGCTCAGCCCCGTGTCCTTCCAGTACCGGGTGAGGCAGCGTCTGGGCCAGCGCCGCGTACTTATTACAAAAATATTTATTTGTGTATTTATGTATGTAACGTGGCTTTTCAACAGGCTGTGAAGGCCCTAGGTCGGCATAGGCGCTTGTTCCAGGATCCTGCTCCAGGCCCTTTGCTGGGTGGTGTTCAATATCTTGACCCTCAGTATTTAGGGATGTGCCACCAGGGTGGGTTGGCTGTCCCATATGGGTTGGTGAGGCCTTAGTGCCTGTGTATCGTGCAGAGCAGGTAGAGCCCGGACCCGCTAGCCAGGCCAGGGCTCCCTGCGGGCCACTGACTCTCGCCCCCAGGAAAGATTCAGGGAAGTGTGAAGGTCTGTGGCTGTCTTGCTGCTCAGCCAGCGGCCCTCACCCCTCCTCTGGGGCAGCTTGTGCGCCTTACCCAGCGCGTTATTCCGAACAGCATCGTTAGTTACAGCCAGAGGAGTTGATTTACTAAATAGCGCACGCACGTGCAGCTTTCCTTTATCGACAGGACTGCTTGAATGTAAATTTATTGTCCTTGGGAGAGTAAGTGTATCATCCCTGCCTACCTGCAACATAGCCTTGTACATGTGGCTAGTTTTCGTTTTTGCTAATTTCTCAGAGACTGAAAAAAGATCATGAGAAAATAATAGCGTTTAAATTCTATACAGTCTGTATCAAACTCTCCTGTGAAAGAAAGTGTGCATTGAGGCAGTGTGGTATAATTAACTTCATAAAGTTTCAAAGCTTTATTTGTCTTCCACATAGGTATTTTGTAATCAGTGTGCCAAAAGATTGAGATTAAAGACTTTTCAAATACTGAGGAAAATGTAGCAGTATTGAACAGAGTATGGTGCCTGGTTTGCAAGCTGTGCTGGCAGAAGGAGTGCCAGCTACGCAGCCTCCTCTGTGGACTCGCTCGGTAACGTGCAGACAGATTTCCTGAGAGAAGGAAAACTCCATAAACCACAACGCCAGTTCTTCTCATGGCAGCTCTGGGAAGTGGAATGCTTTGCTGCGCAGGGTGTCTTGATAAACGTAACAGATTCCTGATTCAAAGCCTAATGCCTGTACTGCTAAAACAGATGCCACTGAGTATTGCTTCATCCACGTTGCTGACACAGAGACTGTGAATGAAATAAAAACACTGTTTTTTTTTTTTTTTCAGTGTACATCCATAATATTGAGATAGTGTCATTTAAATTTTGAGTCGTTTTAAAGCGTAGTAGCCTTAACTTGAGTGGGATTTTGTTGTTTTGTTATATTTCATTCCACACAGGTTAATAAAGCCAGATTTTGACTCTCCTAAAATTAGGAAATTCTTCTCATCGTATTAAAGTAGTATTTAAACCAACTTTTTTTTTACAGCAGTATAGCAAATGCGCGTGCGAAATGTTTATTTCTGTTTGTAAGGTGTGTTTTTGTTAGTCTGTATTAATTTTCAGTTAAAAAAAATAGCTGAAGTTAATATAATCTTTATGGCATAATCCACAACATGATGTTTTGTTTTGCTTTATTTTTTTTTGTTTGTTTGTTTTCATCCAGACTAATAGCTACTTGAGTATTCTTATTAGTCATTCTTTCATATTGTAAGCTAAAATATCTATAGGTTTTAAAAATAAGCATTAAAATTCTTATCTTTCACTTGTGTTATCTTATGTCATTAATCCACTGTGTTCTGTATGTCACCACTGTGTTGTAACTGAAGTTAATATAATCTTTATGGCGTAGTCCACAACATTATGTTTTGTTTTGCTTTATTTTCTTTTTGTTTGTTTTTTTCATCCAGACTATAGCTACTTGAGTATTCTTATTAGTCATTCTTTCATATTGTAAGCTAAAATATCTGTAGGTTTTAAAAATAAGCATTAAAATTCTTATCTTTCACTTGTGTTATCTTATGTCATTAATTCATTGTGTTCTGTATGTCACCACTGTGTTGTGGTTTGTTTTCATATTGCTTTGAGCTTGGATGAGGGAAAAAAAGTGGAGAGAAAAAATTATCTTTTCTCGTAAATGTTCATATAGTATTTGATCTGACACTGCAAAGAAGCCAAGTAACATCACCACAAAAGGAACTTGGAATGTTTCTGCTGATTTTCATAGAAGGAAAACTGCAGGGTGTAGGTTAATGTTCACGTCATAAATGCAACACTTTTTTCTAGAGAAAAACCTTTTTTTCCTGACAGTAGTATAAAAATAGTTGTTATCTCCAGAGGAATGTAGATAATCTTAAAGAAGTAAAAGATTCACATAGTGACACTGTAATCTTTAATAAGATACTCAAAACTGTTGGTATATGAAGTTTTTCTTTTTCCTTCAGATAGGTGAAAATGGAGATCCCAAAGCCTTTCTAATAGAGGTTTCTTGGCCAGAAACATATCCACAAACAGCTCCAGTCCTATCGATGGACGCTTTCTTCAACAACACAATGTAAGTATTTATGATAGCTTCCCTTCCTAGCTTTCTATGTTAGGGAGGTTTACTGTTGACAAACTTTTCTTTTGTCAAGATTACTGTTGAGTTTTTTGGTTTCTTTTAGATCTTCAACTGTTAAACAAAGCATACTGGATAAATTAATGGTAGAAGTTGAAGCTAATCTTGGAACTGCTATGACATATACACTTTTTGAATATGCCAAAGATCATAAAGAATTGTTCATGGAAAATCAGCCTGTTAACACTGTGGTAAGTAGATAAATTCAGATCTTAATCTGAATTATAGATGTGTTTTTAAAAGCACTTCTTAAATATTTCATATGGTAAATAGCAGAAAGTAGTTATTAGAACTCTAAATTTAATTTCATCAGTCTATCTTTAAGATGTTAATCGGTATGTTGCATTTAAACATGTTAGTGGCTGAACAGTTGAATATGGTACCAATGGTACCACAAGAGTCTGTGGTGATAGATTATATATGGCAATCAAGATATTTCAATATGTCTGGTACAGTAATCATAAACAGGTATGTTCATTTTGTATTGGCTTCTGAAGTGTAATGCAAAATATTTAGAACAATTTTTATCCTTCTCAGACTTCAGCAAGCAATAGTATTGCAATTGGAACTCCTGATGTGCCAGCAAGTAAGAAGAAAGATAAAAAGGAACAGTTATCCAAAACCCAGAAACGAAAGCTAGCTGACAAAACAGGTTTGTTCATTAGAATGCTGTTTTCTTTGAGCAGTGTGAGAGTCCAACTGTTATAGCAGTGACATCTTGTTGGAGGCAGAATCAGTAGTCTCTTGTTTATAAAAATTAATTATTGTTAATTCTGATCAAAGCAACATATTTTAAGATAGCTTTTTTATTATTATTTGTGACAAAAGTGGAATTTTCAAAAATATATATTTTTTGGAGAAAACATTTGGGATTCCTAAAAGGCGTATGTTTCCTTAACAAACACTGATGAGTAATAAGTATTTTAAAATGTAATTTCTAAATGAAAATGTTATTTTCAGAAGACTAAACTAAAACATTTAGCTTAGTATGTATCTTCAAAATAGATATGCAGAGATGCTTCTGCAGATGCTCTGCATTTAATGAAATAATATCTTGTTGAATGAAAGAGTTCAGCTATTTGGTTAATTCTGCAGAGGACTTGTACTATTTTTTTAATGATCTGGCTGATGGTATTCTACAGCAATAATTTATACCCTATGCTAGGAACTACTGCATATCATATATGTATTCTAAATGAATACTTGGCATATTAAATATTGATCCTGCAAAACTCAATACGTATAAAGTTTTATTCTTTGGCAAAACATATAATTGCTGCTCAACCTAACATCGTTTTAGAGTTGCCTTCTAAGTTAAATGTTAGAGGGACTATCTTAGGTATTTTTATTTAAGGAGAATTACTTTGAAGAATTTTTTATCATTTGCCTTATTAATGTCTTTTGGTGGACTTAAACTTTTAAAGAACATTTAACTGTCATTACAAGTCTGTCGTAAAATAATATTTAGATATTTTAAGAATAGTTTCAGAATAATACTTCAGTGCTGTTTGAGAACAATTGTTAAAATAAATTCTAAGAAGACATTAGTATTTCTTTTTGTCTTCATGACTTTAATGAGGAAATTCAAGTTTTCTTAGTCTTTCGCATCTTATTTGGTCTTAGAGAGAGATACTATCTTTATTATCTTAAAGAAAGATAAAGGTTCTCTTTAGCTCATGTTTTGAAAATAAAAACTACTTGTTCTGCAGATCACAAAGGGGAACTTCCTCGAGGATGGAACTGGGTGGATGTAATTAAGGTAACATGACTGTTAAGAGTTATGAAAATATACTGCAATATGTACTTTGGTTTCCTTCAGATGTAACTACAAATTATGTTTAATCTGATGTCTTTTTGCTTTTCTTCCTAACTTTGTTTGGATTTGACTGTGATGTCTGATTCATTTCTATGTACATCCAGCATGTAAGTATTCTCAAGTTATCTTTTTTAATACTGAAAAGATTTGCAGGAAATAGTAAGAATTTCTACTCATTTTTAATCCTAATCCACATTTTTCTAATGTTTTTAAAATGCTTATTTCTTCTGAATTTTAAATAGCATCTGAAGTACTTTCACTCTTTTCTGAAACTAATTTTAGTCTTTTTTAATTTATTGGGCAATTAAATTTTACTTTTTGACAAGAGACTTCTATGTTCAAACATATAGAAAATATTATTTCTTTGTATGGAAAGCAAGATATAAAATAAAATCAGACTTGCAGCCAGGAGAGCAACAGATAGGAAAGTAGAAGCAGGATCTCCTGCAAGCCTGAGCGTTCTCTGCTATAATTCTCCCAGTGAAGAATTTTCTTTTTCTTGTTCCCTCAGCATTGCTATCTTTCACCCTGTGGTCTTTGTTTTTAAGTAGAAATGAATATAGCTGTCTGACATTTTTTAGCAAACTTTTTTCTATGCAACCAGAATTAATTCTTAGTATAAGACCTATCACCATTTCTAGTTGTTAAATACCGGTTAGCATATAGTGGTTATAAGCAGAAAACTTCTGCATTCAAAGTGACTATTTATAGTAGATGTTGCGGATTACAGAGAAATTTCCTGATAGATGCACTACTTCTAGTACTTATGGACTTAGTTTTAAAAAAGGAGAATAATAATTTATGTCTTTTTTTTTTTTTACATTTCGTGCACATATTTATGTGGGAACAGTTTAAGATGTGCAGAAGTAACTTTGTTCATAAAAAGGGAAGATAGAGTTTCAGGTTCAGAAAGTAAACTTATTTAGTATATAAGATTAAGAAATATTTTTGAGTCAAATACATCTCTTGCTACAGTAGCACAGTCTGTGTCATTAACTAAATATACCTGTGTTCTGTGTAAGATGGAAAGATGGAAATAATGTTGTTTTTGTTTTCTAATAAATGGAATAGCAGTCTAAACTTTGAACACTTTCTTTTTGTGTCTCTTTTATAGTTAAGCAAAACTGGTTCTAAAGATGATGAATAAAGGACTTTGGTACAAGGAAACTCCACCTTTTAATACAGTACAATTTTGGGTCACCATATTTCTCTTAATAACTTTCTTACTTGTTGAAGTAAACATTTTATAAAGCTCAATTTCCTAACTCGTAAGCCTAGTCACACAAGTTGATCTAGAGACTTTGTGATCTTTGACAACAAAACTTGCCTTAAATGAAGGTTAAAATGTGACAAAGGATATAGAGAGCCAATGTGGTGAAATGAATAGTGATATATGCAGTGTTAATTAATTTATATTTTACTGTGTAGTAAAATCCTGTTATAGTGAACCAATGATACTGTAAACATTTCCTGATGTTCTTTTTGAATAGAAAAAAGAAAAAAACCCCACTATAACAGTGATTTGTCACTTAACAGCATAATTCATCAAAATAAATTATTCCATGGAAACAAAACCTTTGTCATTTGTTTATCTAATACAAATGTAGAAGGAGAACCTAAAAATCATTATATGATTATAAACACTAGAGTTTGTGGTCCCATTTTCACTAGTTATTGACTTAAGTAGTTTATTCTAGCGAATGCAAGGCCAAATATTCTAGTCTATTCAAAAAGTGTGGTTACAGCAGTGTATCTTATTTTGTGCAGTGTCCATCTGTTAGTCTTTCTCTCATGCATCTTTATGATGATATGAGGTCTGAGGTGGCGGGGAGAGAAGTGAGCCCCTGTGTATGTCTCAATGAGTGTTGGGCCTTGTTAACTCTCTTGCTGAAGAAATGGGAACTCCTGGGAGGAAATTGTTGGCTGAATGCTGGGTGGAAGGGTGGGAAGAAGTCAGCACTCTGAAACATGTGCTGGGAAAATTTTTCTTTTCTTTTTTTCTTTTACTGGTCTGCTCTCTTGTATCGGAAAGAAAAGTCATCTTTACTATTAATGAATGGTAACTGAATGCAAGATGCCTTAATGTCCTTTCCTCCTCTTTTTTTAAAGGTGAATTTTAATAAATTATTATGTATCTGCTGTGCTATGTGTTATTCTTTTAATTGTGTGTTATCTGCTCTCTTTTTAAGGCTAAGATTGAATTTGCAAGTAACTTCGTTTTGCAAGGAAAGTATTTGTTGAAATTGGCGGTAATTTTTCTCACTTGAGAGTATGACGGTGTGCGTTGTGCGACTTGTAGTGAGGGGGGTGTCCCAGGGACAACTAGACTCCCCTGCACAGTGGTGCTGAGATAAGAGCTTGTGCAGCCAAGAGCAGGATAGTTTGCACTGCTGTCATTAGGGCTTCAGTTTCTGCACACGTGGGAAGAACGTGTGGAAGGGAGCAGCACGCAGGAAGAAAGTTGCTCTGCTGGTTGCTGCCCTCCTTTAACAGGGAAAGGCAATGCTGCAGCTTTAGGCTCTGCCAGAAGCACAGAGCTGTTTCTATTCAGAATCTCTCCAAGGGGAATCAACTTATCTTTGCTAGAAACCTTGGTGTATAAATCGAGTTTCCATGGAAATTTATCTTAATACAGTAGCTGGGGAACGTAGGAGAAGGACAAATACGAGCCGCTTCTCTTCCTTTCCTATCATTTCTGTGTATAATGGCAAACACATTGCCCTCGTGAAATGTCTGATTTTTCAGCTTCAGTCTGCTCACAAATCACACACTTTTGTGAAGATACCCTAGCAATTTCTTCTGCCTTTGTTAGCAGTGATTGAGAACATGCATTTGTTTAGAGGTCTGCTTTCAAGGAAAATACTTTGTATCAGCTTTTTCTTTCTGTGAAAATTTGGAAAGATAATTTGTTCTCTTAAACCATTTTCTGGTATGACACAGTAGTTGGAGCAGATTCATTTCAAAATCTAGTGGAAAGGCCTGAGCACTGGAAAAGGGGGAGGAAAATTGATTCTTATCAAATAAGACATGCAATTGATAGAGATCATGACTACTGAGTGAATTTTAAATACTGTTGAAAAATATTTTCTTTCAAGTGAACTATTAGAAAATTGGCAGTTGAAACAGTTTTTATTGACTTATTTCAGTAGGGCAAGATTCATTTATTTGTAGGGCCATGTTATCTGTTTAAATAAATGGATTTTGTAGTAAGGCTTTGATTGGAATGAAAAGATAAACATCAGTACTAGCAAAAGCAGAGAAAATTAGCAGTTAATACAGGATTATTAAAAGGTTGTCAATTATTAGAAAGGTTTCTGGTAATCGTAGATACCAAGTGCCTTGCTGAAGCACTTGTGGAAAAAACATTAAAAAAAAACCTCTTTAAATTACTGGTGTTGTTGCAGTAACCGCTTGGCAAATCTCATCTGATCATGTATAGCATCTTTTTTACTTTTTCATTTTTTTCTCTGAGGACAAGCTTGGTATAGGAAAGGAGATGGTAATTAGATTCAGCACTTAAATGTGAAGTTTTACTTAATGAAATTTAACTTAAAATATCATACAATCTCTTTAGTCTTTTTGTACGTATTTGAATTGGTTAATGTTCTTAATGCTTTGCAAAGTTTTGTGAAAGATTCACTCATATGGGGACAAAGATGACTTTTCTAATAATTTTTTTCTTCAGTTGTTTCTGGTGTTTATTTTTTCCTTTCTATCACTAAGTTTTGAGAACACTGAGTTTGAGTTTTCCAGTTATACAAATGAGTACAATTATGCTTAAACTACCTATGTTTTCCCTTTAGAGAGTGTTTTTTGTTCTCCTCTCTCAGCAGACCACGCTCGTAGTTTGTTTGCTTGTTACCAAGGAGCGGGAGGCTGCGCCTGTCAGTCCTGCGGGTGCCCTCGTGCACATCCCCAGGCAGTGCCCTGGCAGCTTCAAGGTGCCACAGCTGTTGGGAGAGGACCTATGCAATTTTGGCTTTAAACTGATTTGGTATCTCTAGAAAACAGGGACCTCCCAAATCTGCCTGGCTGTTTCTTTTGATAATATGGGCATTATTTTGTCCTGTGTTCGTAAACCCTTCGAAAATTTCAAAAGCAGGGCACAAGGGCTGTCACTACTCTCACGCTGGCATTTTATTTTGGAGAAAGCTTCATGCCTTTAGTCACATTGGCATGATGTGAAGTACAAGTTCATTTGGTGATGTTATTGCCCAGCCCCAAGGAGCTCCGCTGCGATAGAATGCACTGAATACTGGGGAATATCTGAGGTTGCCCTCATGGAGGTTAAATGGAGCGCCAATAGCTGTCCGTGATGGACAGGGTGGACCTGCCGTATCCTGCTCGACTCCGTGCTCAGGCTCCCACAGCCGCCGCTGCAGTCAGGGCCGTTCATGTCTGCGCTGCCACTGCACTTGGGGGTACATGAGGTGGGGAGATAAAGCGTACCCACGTGGTGAGTTACAGCTTTGGGTGAGAAAAAAGCTATTTCTTGATTGCGAACCTTTGGTATAAATACAGAGGTAGGGAGCCTATCATCTCAGTTTTGGCAATGCAAGTGGTTTTGAGGCAACATGGTACTCTGGCCTTTGTGTTGTTAAAGTCATTAAACTGATACAAATTTCCAATAGTTTTCCTTTGTCATCTGTTTGTGTAATTTCATTTAGTGGTTTATGCTGTTGCATCATAAGCTCTTGTACTAGCAAAGTCAAAGAAACTTCTATGTAATAGATAGTGCCTTGAGGGGAGAAAGAAAACTAAAAATGAATAAAAACAGAAACTGAATGGGTTGTAGCAAAACAAAGAAAAAAAAAACCCCAGGATATTCTTGTGCACAACACTGGGAAGGAAGAGCACAGGTGGTAAATCTTTGTTGCTTCAAGACAATAAAATAAAATAAAAGCCAACATTCCAGTTACAGGGCTATAAACTGTGGAATGAGGCTGGGATATGACAAAAGACCAGAGGGTAAATTTTGTTTCTGCCGTTGTCATTTATTCTTTCTCCAAAATAGCTTTGCCTTCCTCAGAATGGGGCTGTTAAATGTTCCTGGGAAGAATGATTCCATTTTCTTCTCTCTGTTATTTTTCTTGTTGTCCTCTTTCCAAGCCCATCCAAATAGTCTCTGAAAATCTCTTTGCCTCCTAGCGAAGAGGCAGAACATAGTGACTAGGTATTGGGAAGAAATCTTAGCACAGGGGTGAGAGAAGTAATTTTCCTTTCCATCACCCATTCGGAGCCAAGTGAGTTGACTCAAAATGGCTGAATTACGTAAGACATAAGAGGATCTAAATCCAGGCAATAATATCCTATCTGAGGCTGAAAGTTTCCCCATCTAGTTTAAAGTTTTACACAGCTGTCTCATGCTACTGTGTCCACAGTATTGATCCTTAAAACTCTGCAGGAATTGTGAAGCTCTTACTTGGGTTGCATGCTTCGTGCAAGTTGCTTAACTTGTGGGATCTGGTAAGGTCACAGCAATGAGGAGCAGTCAGCCAAAGTCTAACTGCTAACAGCTTTAGGGGAGAGTAATGGGCTTGCGCAGGGGCCTCTGAGGACACAATTTCATCTGCAGTCACTTTATTACTGGTAATCATCACTGAAAGGAAGAAGTCAGAGTCTCGGATGAGTTTGGAAGGTATTGTTCAAGAAGAGATGATCTTTTTCTTCTAAAACAAGTATCTGTTAGGCTGTCACTGAAAGGCTTTAAACGTAAAAATCATCTTGTACAGAGCCAATCTTTGGAGCAGGATCTTACTCTAAATCAGATAAATGGCTTTGTCTGTAATGTGTTTTATGATTTCCTGCAGGAAAAACAAGTGTGAGGAGAGCATTACTGTCTAGCAAGCTGCTATCTCTGCCGTAGGGAACTGTTTGATTTCTGCTTATATGAAGGCTGTGATTCAGTTGACCTTGAAGGGAGAGATTTTTATAATAGTACAGCAAAAATGTAGCTGCTCGTTGATAAGAGTCTGATGGAAAATATTCTCTATAGATGGCTAATAATTTTTCATAATGTTATCAGTTTTATTTTTTTCTCTGATTAAGATCAGCACTAGAATATTGCTAGTTTTCAGTTAATCAGTGTCCAACATGATTATAGCTTTTTTTTTTTTTTTTTGGTCCTCAGAGCATATGTCTTTAAATGATAACAAATTCAGGAAGTTGTATATAAAATTTTGCATGCCACAATCAAAACTGCCTCTGTGATGCCTCTTGAAAAGGACCGTGTAAGAATTAGAGATTCATTTAAAGTGAATAGACTAGTAAAAACACATTGCATCACATAAATGGAAGAAGCTTCTGCAAGTCATTCAGTCAAACCTACTTTGTGAAGCAAAGCTCTTGATAACACTGGATCAGATCACCCAAGCCTTTTCTAGCTTCATCTCTCCAAGAACAGAGATTTCACAGTCACTCAGGGCAACTTGTTTCAGTGCTGCACTACCCTCCTACTGAGGAAATTTTATTTTGGTTAATTTCCAGCCTGAGCATCCTAAACTGTAATTTGTGGCCATCACTCTCTGTTTCGCAGTCTGGTGCCACTCCTGAGAAGTGAACAGCAGCACTGCAGGAAACTCCTAGAACAGGAGCCAATTTTTCATTTACAGCACTCTTAAAGAGTGTGAAAAGCATTTTGAGAATACCTACTGTCACTGTTATTCTCTGCATACCGCAGCAAATTTGTCAAGACCCATTAAACCAATTATTTTCCTGCTTTGAGAAAAAATTGGTTTAAAAATAGAGATTAACATTTACAAATACAAAGGTCATTTAGGGCAGTAAGATCTTTACTGAACAGAGTCTGGAGATGGCTTCTTACTGAGCAGAATGGGAAAGATATGATTAAGATTTAAATAAAACCTCCTCTAGATATTATATTGGTTTTGTTTCTTTTCTGCCACTGAGAGCTTGTAGCTGCCTAGATGCTGAGACAGTGCGAAACTGTTATACCAGCATTCTAACAAAGGTGGTTTATCTCTAGGAGCACAAGGCTGAAAACAGATTCATGTATCTTTTGAAATTGTCTTTCATAAAACTCCAGACTAGGGTGAGTTTAGTTCAGTTAGTGCTTTGTCTGTTTAAGTTATTAATATACTACTGCAGTTAACAAGATCAGCAACAGAGTAGTTTAAATGAGAGATTTTTTTGGTTTTGTTGGTTGTTGTCATCTCTACAGGCATAGTTGTCATCATCACGTATCCAAGGCAAAAATAAGTGAAGAAACATGCACATGTGTGAAGATGTATTTTAAGGTATTTGGCAGTTATTATTTTTTCCATAATTGTATTAAATTTTTGATGAGCAACACTTGTACATTTATCTCCTGTGCATTTTTGTAGCATCAAATGCAACATTATCCTGCTCAAAGATCAAGTCAGTAGTTGGACTGTGAAAAGCTCTGGGGAGTAAAAATTGTAAAGTGCTGAGGAATAAAGAAACTCTTAAAGTGAAGGTAAGAAATCAACTGTGAAGAATCAACTTGCAGCCCAAACTTAGCAGAGCCATACCTAAATTATCTACAAACAGTGTTTTAAATGAAGATAAAATTTCAATTTATCAGGTGGGTGAATTAAAAGAGCTGAAAATTGGGTCCTGAGCTGCTGGTACTTTGGCTTTCCTAGTCTTATTTAACAGAGTTCACCAAAAAAAAAAAAAAATCTGCAGTACGTACCTAGGGAGAACATCGCTTCCCCTGCTGGCCCCAGCCTGACTGCATTTGGTATTGAGCATGCCTGCATGCTTCCCTCATAGACTTGCACGTGAAAAGGAACTATTTTGATGGGGAGAGGAAGAAAAAAAGTTTATATAAACTTTTGAATAGCACTGATTACTCACATCTGAAATTAATTATATTGTGTCTCAGTATATGTATAATAAATGTGCACACTTCAATGTCTTTCCTTCTTATTTATTTTCTCCTGTAAGAAATTAATCTATGGGAGACCTCTAGTACAGCTTCTGCCTGTTAAAGATTGTGCAGAACCTCTTTGCAGTCATCACAGAGTCACTGACTGTTTCCCAGGCATGAGCCCTTTTTCTGCTAGGTGTTCTACCAGGAATAACTATGGGACACATCAATGTACATCCAAAAGAAAAGCTTTTAAGGTCTCTGGTTGTGCAGGATATCAAGGTATATCACTATAAAACCCATCTCCATTCCCAAGGGACATACTTTCTGAGCTATAAACTGATTATTAGTATCGTTGCCCATAATTCTACCAGGACACAGAGGAAGAGAGTCCAACTCTGAAAGTTAGGGGAGGTAATTCCTTTTTGATTGTGACTCATTGTAACTTGGTACAAAGCTTCTCTTTTAATGTCTAATTTCTATCCAGGAAACTGGGGTGAGGGGGAAGAAGCACGAAAAAGGTATGTCCCACCCTGAAGAATTTGATGTCTGAATTAGAGTAATATAGTTCAGTATAGTCAAGGAAAAGAACAGCCCAGCAGCATTTTTGAGTCTAAATATAAGAATACCAGGAATCTAACATTCTAATCATTTAACAAGTTGGAACAGTTCAGTCCATAAAAAAATACATAACAGAAAAAGTTGACCTGATGTCATCGCTAAACTGCTGCCAGCTGAGAAACGTTTGCTTTGTCAGTGTATTCTTTCAGGAGCAGACCAGTTACATATCCTTTTCCTACTTGCAGAGTAAAGGCTCTAACAACAGTGTTTTGGACTGTAATTCAAAGACATGAATTCAGCTTGGAGATGCTCTCATCTTCACTTCAAAATACAGTTGCTAAGCATGTGTTGTTTCACTACATGTTGAAACACATCTAAGGTCTTTTAAAAGATGTCAAATTATTTTTAAAGACGTTCTCGATAAAACAGTAAAGGGAGGAAAAATTGTTTCCAGAAACTTACATGCAGGAACAAATCTGGAAATTTTGAGTTGGAAGTTCTTAGATTCTTATATATTTTCCTAAAAGGAGAAAAGTTAGTTTCTCCTTTAGTTTAGTGCCAAAATATTTTTTTCAAGTGGTAAACCTGTAGACATAGGCAGTTTGTAAATAAGATATCATAGATGAGAAGCATCTTTGGCTTTTCCACTGGAACTAAAATTTTGCAACAAATAAAGTTCTCATTTTGCAGTTTTCATACCATAAATATTCTTTATGAAAGCTACAAACAAAAAATGTTTGAGAAAGGAAATCAAGCTTTAGTCTTCATAGTGTCAATCAAGATTTAGAGAGAATATATTCATCAAAAACATAATGTTTAATCATTTTTGTTGATTTTAATTGAATCCACATTAGTTTGATCTCAGAATGTATTTTCTGTATATTCTTTATATCTATATATAAGATAAGAGGGATGTGGAGCTGCTGGAGTGAGTCCAGCGCAGGGCTACAAGGATGATCAGGGGCCTGGAACATCTGCCCTATGAGGAGAGGCTGAGGGAGCTGGGCCTGTTCAGCCTGGAGAAGAGAAGGCTGAGAGGGTACCTGATCAGTGTCTAGAAGTACCTCAAGGGAGGCAGTGAGGAGGATGGTGCTGGCCTCTTTTCACTGGTGGCCACCGACAGAACTAGAGGAAATGGCCACAAACTGAAGCACCAAAAGTTCCACAGGAACTTAAGGAAAAATTTCTTAACATTGAGGGTGACAGAGCGCTGGAACAGGCTGCCCAGAGAGGTTGTGGAGTCTCCTTCTCTGGAGATCTTCCAAACCCGCTTGGACGCAGTCCTGTGCCACGTGCTCTAGGTGACCCTGCGTGTGCAGGGGGGGTGGACTAGATGATCTCTAGAGGTCCCTTCCAACCTTGAGCATTCTATGATTCTATGATATATAAAATTATGTATATATAATATTCTGAATGTAGATTTCTTTTGTTTCATGAAAGTTATTTTTACTAGAACTAGCAAGTCTCTGCAGTGCACATTACCCACAAGAGGGAGCTAAAGAAGGGAATTGTCAGGATTTGTTGTCACCTTCTCATTCTCAGCGAGTTTCCCGATGTAAGTCCTCTCTTTCAGTTCATAGGGCTTTGGAACAGGCTCTTTATTTTCATCTTATCTTGGAAGGAGATGGGAATTTTTAGGGAGTCACTGCAGATTATTTTTTGATACAACCACGTTACAGAATGACCTTAAATGTTGTAGTGGAACAATAGAAAAGTAGAGACAAACCTAATGCCTTTTTAGAGACCCGCCTGAGTGCTGCCTCCCGCTGCTGCTAGTGATCTGTGCTGGCTGTCCTGTGATCAGGTGCAAGGAAAACAGTGGTTGATGCATCTCCTTTGCTTAACTCTGTGGGCAGCAGCTGTGTTTAATCCATAGGATGCCTTATATCTCTTTATAAAAATGACGCCACTGGCTATTTGTTAACCAATGAAGATAAAATGCTGTAGCAAGTAAGGTAACTATGGTATCAGCGCCTTCCATCATGGAAAATAACATTAGCAGAAGATTTCCTAACAGCAACAAACACCTTCCTGTTTGCTCTCCCTGATTATCTCCACAGGCTCAGCAAATATCTGAGCTCTAGTTTCAGTGCATTTGGGCTTGCAGTAAAATGTCATTGCAGTCTGTAGTTGAACTGAGCACCAATCCTTGTCCCAAGACTCATTCTTTTATGTACTTCGTAGTGCAAGTTGCATTCTCTCCAAGAACATCCACTGTGTCTAATGGATTCTGGTTAAATCATTTACCCAAAATCCTTTTAAAATTTTGCCATAATACAAAAACAAAAATTCTAACACAATGGGTTAAACCATAACTAAATATAAGATACTAAAAACAAAGGGTGAACTATTTTCTAACAACGAGTGTCTTCTGTGTTCCCATTTATTTTAAGTAATATGATGTTTGAAGTTTCCTGACTGGTTATATCATTATTCATAGTGTAGATCCATTGTCTTCAATTGGATTAATGCCTTTGAGTGATATTTTACAGGTGCTGCAGCATTTTAAGCAAGGGTCTTCCATTCTGTGACCTAGGTCATGGTATTGTGGTTATACCTGTGGACCAGGACTACCCTGGAGTCAGGGGAGATTGTTTAAGAGGAGATCTGCTCAAGCAATTTATGGCAAGCTGCTGTCTAGTAGACTTTGCTATATGACTTTCTCCATTAGAAATTGTCTAATATCCTGGAAAATTGATGTTTTAATGGCCTTTTTAATGTTTTATTCTATCTGGATCCAATCTAACTTATGAATGGGCTCATTATCCATATTTCAAAATTTCAAAGAGGGGGACTTATTTCTGTATTTATTTTAGTTGTCAATTTAGTTAAATAATGGGATAACTTGTCAGGATTTTTTCCCTGTGGGCATTTTTCAACATTTCAATGGGAATTAACATGTCAAGTCTAGTAGATAGAAAGGGAAATGTAAAAAAAAAAAAAAAAAAAGAAAGAAAAATATCTTTAAAAGATTAGTAAGATCCCCTTAATTTTGAAAAACAAAACAAAGTTTAAATTATTTTATGTTTATATTATGCAATATACAATGATACTTCCTCAGCAGTGACTGCTGAATAAACAACAGTACTGTATGATACCTTGAACATGCATTTCAGGATTTTCTTAATGAAAGGAAATAGAAGGAGAGAAAAATCGTATAACGCTTTAAAAGCGAGAGATTATAATTCCTTTCAGATGCAATTAATTAGCTATAAAGTGACCCCTCACTCCTCTTCTTAGATTTTTTGGATTCCTTTTCCCTCTCCTAATTATTTTTGACAGTTCTTTTTTCCTTTGAATCTGCATTTCATTTCTACTGTTATTTCAGTCCTTTTTTTTTTCCCCTCTCCCTTGTTTGGATTTATTTTTCTTTCCTGCTTTTTGTGAGGGGTGATACTTTCATATTCTCTGTTTTCACATTTGACTTCCTTTCCCCTGAGAACTTTATGGCTTTATATTTTATTCTGGGGCATGGAAGGAAAAGAAATATATGACAGACTCAGGAAATATGCTCTGTGCTCGAACCTATATTATTTTTTATTATTTCAGGTTTTGGATCTGACTGATTCGTGTCAATTCCTGCATGAAGTACTATTTTTTTCAGCAGATATTCCCATATAAAAGGATTGTTCCATATTTGCATCAAGGAATTCAATGAAAGGTTGTATTTTCTATTCTGTGAGTTTGCAGGTTAGTAGAAAGTACTTCCCCTCACTAAGAATTTGTGATTAAAATCCCTCACCAGAATTCAGCTGAATATCAGCCTGCCATCACTGCATTTTGCTTTGCTGTATATTTTCTATAATGTCATTAAATAATCCAAATGATATAAGGGAATAAATTTAAGGGTACATTTTGTAGGTGTGAATTCCATTGTCTCCCCCATATCTTCCCCCCACATTCCCAAGAATCTTCTATGTCTTTCACTACCAGTTGCAGGTACTTCTTCCAAAAATAAGTGGAAGGGCTTTCCTTTTTTTCATGTGTGATATGCCAGTCTAGTAAGCAGCTGTACACAGCACTTGTTGAGAGTGATTGTCAGACTGAAAAAATGAAAACAAGGTTTGTGCTACACCAGGTGTTCTCTCAGCTGGTGTCCTGTTCCCAGCATCAGCTGGGAGTTCATTATTCAGCTTTGTTCTGTGTAAATATTACAGTCACGGGAACAAACAAAGAAATGACTTTTCCAAGTTTCATTAGTCCACATTCCTAGGACGCAACAATAGGAAAGGACAGGGATACTTACTTATGCAGTACGTTTGACAGAATCAGAATGATGAGTCTTAGAAGTCCAGTGTCTGCTACTTATTTTAATTTGGTTTTCAAGTAGTGCTGCAGGTATTCTGTGTTAAAGACAGAAATAGTTTACAAAGGCAAATCCAGTCACACAGAGGTAAAACAAAGTGTCAGGAAGAAAACTGATGTAAGAGAATGTAAGACATAAGAGAAGCTGTGGGCTGTAGATAAAAGAGATTACAAAGAGAATAACCCAAAAAGCATTTTGATGTCCTTTTTCTGTTCGTTTTCTTTTTTTTTTTTTTGTCACTGGTATGCCTGAAGGGTTTGAAATAAAGAGAATAACCCAAAATGCATTTTGATGTCCTTTTTCTGTTCCTTTTCTTTTTTTTTTGTCACTAGTATGCCTGAAGGGTTTGAAAGGTAGATTTGCAGATGGTAATGACATTGGGAGTACAGCAGATCATTACATATACTACATCTAGATACAGTCTATGCAGGGACAACAAAAGCAAAATCAAACCATAATAAAACTCCCAACTCCTGTACATATCAACCTTTTATAGCATTAAAATGGGCAGCTAATCAGCATATTTGGCAATCTGATAGTTTTCATTCCTAAACTGTCGCCACCCGAGCTGCAAGAAGGCCTTTCTGCCCTCCCTCCCAAGCATGTCATAGTTAGTATTAAAAGTTCAAAGCAAGCTGCATGTGAACTTCGGGGCTTTGTTCTGTAACTTATTTATCTCGTTAATTCTTACAGGATAGACCTGACATAATCATATACCTCTTGCACTGGTTTTCACATACACCTCTGGAAGCAGAAGTCAATCTTCCTTGCCTATGCACTTAGTCTTCAGGCTTTACTTTGTGGCGTGACAGTGTAAGGCTGCAGATATGTTTTATCTGTTCTAATTGACTGCACAGGAATGAAAAACAAACCAAGGTGCTCAGAGCTAGCGCAGGAGAGGTGGGTGCTGAGCTGACAGGCCAAGAACCAACGTTCACTGTTCAAGGTAGATGTAACTAACAGCTACTTCCTTGTGATCGCCAAGTGATAAGTGCTTTGAGACTATATTCCTTCTCCTTCAGGAAAGAAGCCTGTGCTTGGTTTTTAAAAATATTTGGGTGGCCAGTGAGATCTTCAATAGCGTTATTTCCTAAGGTAGGAAGTTTTGAAAATTGCACTGGCAGCCTTCCTACAGCTTTAGGTGCCTAAGTTAGCCTATAAATTTGTGCTTTCTAAAAACTCAGAACTCCAAAAATGAGCTCCTGGTTCCTGTTGACTTCAATGAGGCCAGGTTTTCAGCCCTACGTTGTAACTGAATGTATAGATATCTGTGCTAGGAAATTAGAGAGATCACTTCTAGGAGTGTTCATGAGACACATAGATCAGACTGCTTTAAACTTCTGAACGGAATGGGGACAGCCCTGTAGACTTGCTAATTACTAGTCATGGGTGGCTGTTCTTTGTTTTGGAGGCTCATTGTGTGCAGGAATCTTGGAGACCTTCAGTGTGGAGCGTAGTAAAATCAAAATGCAAAGCAGTGCTCTTAGACAGGAAAAGAGACTTGTAGAAAGCACTGACATCGTGCTGGTGAGAGATATGAAACTCCTCCTTGCAGACAAAGGGTTGGCCTCTTTCCTTACATATTCTACAAGACCCCGTTTTCAGGCACTAATTGCAAATTTATTCAGAAAGTAAGGTTGTGGGAATGTGTACTTATGGATGATTTAAAAAAAAATCATTTTCATAATAACTAATTAAAAAAGATATTTAATTAGATAATTCACTATACAATCCAGGCAATGTGGTTTCTTTTATATGTTTTACTAGACTCTGTTAATTTATGACCTTTTGAAAACAAGTATGTGAAGAAACAGAAGGGTTTTGCCTCATTCCTTGCCAAAGAAAGAAGTACAGGATTCTTGAGGGGAACTATTGCTTGGCCTCTTTGAGACTAGGTAGGAGTTTGTCTCTGGCACTGACTGCATCATCCAAGAAGTTTTACATATGGAATAAATCATATGTTCATTCTCTGCAGATCTAACTACTAAATACTTTTAAATATGATGGTTGTTCAGTCAACCCTCTTTTTTTTTTTTAAGTCACGATCGTTATTAACACAAAGGTCATTCTCCTAAAATCTGTAAGATATATATGCAAGTATCTCTAAATATACCTAAAAGTTAAAAATAAATAATTTTACAGTAATATCGTACATCTGAGAGGAAACTTTAAGTCCAGTTAAGACTTGTTAGTTTTAAAGCTACTGTGGGATCCAAATTGTGAGCTAAGGTTGCCTTTTCCAGAGATGGAAGAAGGCAAGAAAAAGAAAAGTCATTTTCTAGAGATAAAATCCTCTAACAGTAATAAAGACCTCACTGGAGCAGAAAGATGCAATTCATTCTTCCTTGTGCCTGGTGGACTGAATTGGTTTTCCCTAATGTTTTTGAGGTCTGTGAGAAATGTTTGGATAAGATCTCTTGGTGCTGTTCCCAGAACATGGTTCATGTGATATCAAAGAATCCTGTTGTTTTGCCAGGGACCACTTTGTCATTTGGAATTTAGAGAGAGGGTTGTTAAAGGGCTGTCTGAGGCCAGAACCCAAAGGCAAGACTCCCGCACAGCCTATTTATTCTGGCAGGCCATCTTCTACCAAAGGCCACGGGGGAGCTGACAGGGGGACTCCACCCAAAGGGAGAGGGAGCCACTGGTGACAATTTTGACTTCATTAGTGCTTCAGAGCTGCAGCTGAAACAACTCTTGTCCAAGACATTGAAATATAAATTCAAATAAATAGAATTTTATCTAAAAAAAAAAAACCAAAGCAAACAAAACCAGTTCATCATGACCTTCCTTAAAGACAGTGTCCTTGCCCTGAAGCAACAAGATCAAGTAGGCAATGACCAGACTCATGTATAGTTATTATTTTTTCAGTTGCAAGAATTAATGATGCTGGCTGCCTGAGAGGAAGTGAGAAGGGAGAGTTATAACTACGAACACTTAAATGTAAGTAATATCATTCTCTAAGCACTCTGGCCTAGTGCTTTCCAATCTTTTTTTCATCTGTAGCCACCCCAAATTGTCCATTGGCAAGCTAGTCCAGGCTGAACTGTAATGAAGTATAATGGTTGAGCTATAATAAAGGTAACTGTAATGACAATTATGCTCATTACTTCTCATGGACCTTTACAGTTTGGAACTGCAGATGGTCTATTTTGATTTCTGAATAAATTGAAGTTATTTATCTACCATTGCTATTTGCAGTAGTTATTTCATTGCCTGCTTATAATGTACAAAAGATGAGAAGTAGATTATCTCGAAACCTTAAAATTGCAGTGACCACCTGAGGAATTTGTGCATCCTTCTGCGAGATTTCGCTTCAATAAATGTAATCAAAAGTTGTATCATGTGTCGAATTTCAATATTCTGTTTTAGAACTCGAAACCCATAACAAAGGCATAATGAAACTAACACAGGAAAGAAAAAGAGACTAAAGAACAAGGTAAAACAAAGAAAAAAAATTGCTAATGCAAAATGTAACACTAGTGGTCAGTGCTTGTTAGAGGAGACAAAAATGCAAGGAACAACATCTTAATCTATCATGTTGGTTTTAAGTACACTTTTTTTTTTAAAAAAAAAAGTGTGCATCAATTTGTCTATTGGATATGGTAAATAAAGTTACTTTCTCAGCTTATGTCTTCTGTTACATGTACAGGAACAGGACAGGTGGCAGTTATTACTAGAGAGTTAGGGGATCAACAGTCATTGAAAGCTTGTGAAGACCAGTCAGCTTAAATAGTTGTGCTACTTCATGATTTTTTCCAAGTGACAGCACATGTGATCTTTAGTGGTTCTTACTTAACGTTTAAACACTACAGTTATTATACAGTCTATATTTTAATGGAGTTTGTATCTGCACCATGTTCCAATGAAACTCATAATATGCCATTAAATATTATGTTTTCCAGTGCTCTTGAAAACCAGAATGATGGAGAGAACTACAGTAATGGCTTCAGTTGGTTCCCCTGGAGTGTTAAAACCCTGACCTGGCAGGTTAGTGATATTTCAGACCCTTGAGTTAGATGCCTTAACTTCAGACACGTGAGATGTTTTGATACACTTCAGCCTTCAGTAAAACCTTGCACTTTGCTAAGAACACAAATGGTATCTTACGGGAATGATAATATTGATGTCTCATTAATCAGTATTTGCATGACTCTCTAACTAAGGAGCTGTGTTACCTGGTGTATCTGCTTGTTTTTTTCCTACGTAAGGCAAAAATAAGGAATTTCAATGTTGAAATTGAAGAACCTGCTGAAAGAACATAATATCTGCCTAACACCTTTGAGAAATAAGTAGTAAGGAAAGGCACAAGCTGTATTTATGCCAAGTAGAAAATAAGAGCTATTTCAAGCACTGTCAGACCAGCAGAACTTGGCTTAAGATATAAAGAATTGAATTAATATCTGTCATTTTTTTCCTTATTAGATAATTCCACTTAGAAGCTGTGCTTTAATTTAGTGAGAAGCTGGGACTAAAATCTGGGCACATTTTACATATCATTATGCATGGTTTTACTTCATCCATAAGGTTTGAAAGAGTCTTATCAAATGTTTGTATGCTTGCCAAAACAAGAGATCATGATCTAAATACCTTCTTTTCCCTACTGAATTTGTTTGGCTAAATTTCTATGTAGAGGCTGTATTCCAAACTTTTTTTTTTTAATCCTTCATTCAGGAGCTGAAGCTTTTTTGTTTGTTTGTTTACAATCAGGAAAGTTCCTGCTATGATGGACTTCCAGGATTTAAATTTATACTATGGTTGTCAGGAGTTGAGAACTTAGGAGAGTTAAATGAACCCAAAAGAAATTTAAAACTCAAGTTCCACTAGCCTTTTACAGTTGGCAGCTACTGAAGCTTCACTTCAGCTACTCAAATGCTCTCCACAGAGCCAAGTCCTTGAAATCTGTGCTTTCTTCTCTGCCATTGTACCTCATACCTGCAAGTACAGATGACAAGTCATTAAATACAAGTGAGAATTGTTAACCAAAAAATATATATGTGTAGAATATACATAGTATTTATTAAGAGACTTGTGTCTGACCTGCTTCCCCCAAGCCAATTCTGCCTCCATGGCAACAGCCACAAGTGTGACACAAAACATTCTGGATTTCGCTGAAGAAAAATTAAGATACTTAAAACGTCACTTTTCAGGGAAGCATCACATTTTATCCTCAAACAGGTTTCAGAAGGGCATAGCATATGTACAGGGAGACAAGACTTTCAGCTTGGCAAGGCTTCATCAACTGATGCATTTATTACACTAGCCACAAATACTCCATCGACCTACCTGATCTAGTGGTGTTTCTTCTGAACGAGTTTTAGAAGAGCTCCAGTTTGATCATCGTCATGTTCTTGGCTATGCTTCTATTACAGTGGGTTTTTTGTTTGTTTGTTTTTACAAGCAATCACCCAGAAATACTGTCAGGGTTTACTACAAATATACTTTGAGAGGAAGGTCTCAAAGTTATTCTTACCTTCCACTACTAAATAAAATTACCACCATGCAGGTGGAATTGCCAGGCCAGCATACAGTATCATTGTATTATAGCATTGAGAAAATCATCGTAAACAAAAGTACATACTTCTGTTTCAAACACTTTCAGCAGAATGGTTTTGTATACTCTCCATTCTCACTGTTCAGCATTTCTAAGTTTTATGAAATAAATTAATGTCAACTTTACCTCCCCCTTAAAGCAAATTAGATATACATGTGGGAAAGAAGAAGTTAAATTATTATGAAAAAAAAGAAAGAAGAGTTATTTAAAATATGCCTAAATCATTTGAGCTGGAATTAGCAATACAGGGTAAGCCAATTACCACCTGTATCCAAGGGAGAACACCCAATCTAATTGAAAAACAAAAGGCTGTTTTAATGGCTCCAGGAAGGGCATCCCCCGACAACAAGTAAGGACATTCTTCAAGCTCAGAAAAATCACATACTCAGTTTCTTTCAGACAGAAAGGATAGGTCAAAAATAAATAGAATAAAACCAAGAAAATACAACTAAAGAAATCAGAATACAAGATAATCTCCATAGAAGGGTATTTGGTTTTTTTTCCTTGTCACAGATTACCTTCACTTGCAGCTTTTAATGTCCTTTTATATTCATTTCCACCTCGCAAACTAACAGCCTGTTAGGAGTTTCAAGTACCTCAAGCAACAAGAAACCCCTCTCTTGCGGGGCCGAGGGCAGCGCAAAGCTCCCGGCAGGGTGGAGCGCCCGGGGGGTCGGGAAGGCCCAGCACAACCTCAGTCCAGCTGCCCCCTCCGTAAAAAGACAACAACTGTTTATCCACTGCCAGCAAATGCAGCTGCTGTGGTAACCTCCCATGGTACCAGTTGGGGCTGCAGTCTACCTTGAACCTCACTGTCATTATTGGGAAGGTTACAGTTGCAAGTAAATACTACTCTTCCTTTCCCCCCATCCCCCCCAGTTTGAAATATTTTAAAAGATGCAAATTTAAGCCCTTAAAATGTTCAATTTGTAGTTAACCAGACACTTTTTTTTTTTTTTTAATTCACAGTGTTTATAATTACAGGGCATCATCCAGTTTGCCTCTGACAAAACCTCTGCTTCATTCAGAACGCAGAGGAGCAGAAGGAAGGCTGGGGTGGTCACTGTAAGCCTACCATTTCCTAGCCTGACTTGGTGACCTAAATAAAACTTTCAGTATTAGGTTTTTCTAAGATGTAATTTATACTATGGTTGTCAGGAGTTGAGAAAGCAGTTGCCATGGAGCTTTAATCTTTTTTTAGGTTTTGGTCAAAGGAAGCTGGAAATCTGCATGCTGGGAAGAATCCTGGCTCAACTGAATTTTATTTAAATTGCAACAGGATTTCATCCTAATTTCTTCACTGCAAGTTATTCTAAAATATTCTAGAATTTTTTAGTTTGTTCTGCTTCTCGGTGGGAGGTAGGAGTTTCCCCTTAGGCTTTTAAATCATGCTAAATTCAACCACAGCTTTATCCCCCCTTCCTTTTCTTTCCCCCCAGCTATAAGCTACAACTTCCTACTAGTCTTAAAGAGCAAATCACTGAATTCAAATTCATTTAACAGTTTTACCATTTTCAGTGGAAGTACTCTTAAGTATGCTACAACAAAACTTTGGAGAGAATTTTATTACCTATGTGCCCACTACACACTAATCCCTAATCTGTAAGATTGGCCTGCTGAAAGGAGAATTACTTACAGCTCAAAACCAACTTCATTTCATTAATTTTTTGAGACATTTTTAACAAAAAAAATGGCTTTCTGGCCAGCTTTAGGGAATTAGGGAGTTCTCTAATCATCTAGCAGCTTCAAGACTGCAGGCTAATCAGAATATTGGTACAAAAAAAAAGATTATTTGAAACTACTTTGAACATGGAATTTGTTATAAAACAGACATTATATAATAAAATATTCCTTCCAGGTGAGGTAAATCTGTGGGATTTGAACAGTTGCACAATAACATCTGGTTTTATAACCAACAGCAAACTCTCCTCCCTAGCAGTAGTTCTAGACAGAAAAACAATTCTTGGAGCTTTAAGTGACAGCCCTTCTCACCTTGCAAGGAGCAGATGCAAAAGCAACTGTGAATTCCACTGAGATACACTAATCTAGAGAAATATCCAGCAGCAGTGAGGCAGAACCTATGGAAAACTAGAACATGTAATGATCCAAGTCAGATCTCTTAAAGATGGCTATTCAAAGGGATTTAAACATTGACTTATGCGTAAGAAAAGCCTAACAAGACTCGGAAAGCTCGTAGTGCTCAAGAAAACTGCTTAAACTAACATTATGCGAGGGGTCTTGCACATCTTCAGAATCGGCCACGTTACTCAGAGTTGCACAGAGGTGAGCATCTCCGATCCAGGGCGTCGCAATTGCGAGTTCAGCTCCTACAGGAAACGCTGCCGTCCCCGTCTGCTAGTCCTGACAGAGGGAGATGTTCTGCTGCTGAGCTATGCTATAGGCAAACTGCTGCCCCCACCTCTTCTCCCCCCATGACACATTTTTTGCCATACACCACTGAGGAGACAGTTGACTTGCACATCCGTCACTTGAACTTAAAGCAGGAGCTACCGAGGCAGCATTTCCTTTGGTATATACCATAGAGAAATTACAGACATGTTGCCTGAAATAAGTGTCTTCACCACTTTCCTAAATTGCTCTGTTGGATTCAGGCTACAGAGACAGGATTAAATAACAACAAAACCAAAACAAAAACACAGTTTTGGATTGTAGCACTGAAAGCAAGCGGGACTTTTGTGACACCTGTGCTGTCCTCTATAACCCGAGGTGCCCTCGTCAAAGGCATGCAGAGCTGCTGGAGAGGACGACCTCCGAATGCAAGAAGCAGGTATGCAGAGCAGAGGGCTGCTAGTGCTTCTCTGGCACTCACTGCAGTTCTGGCCCAGTACCCTGGTGTGTTTCAAGGGAGACCCAACATGGTGCAATTCCACTCAGCTGTGTCTGAAGGACAAAACCCAAATTAAGGCTTTCAGAACCACATCTGGTGCAGTCAGGAGCGGTTTAAGTTACAGAAGTACCAAACTTTGCCAATTTTAAAGTCTGAATTCAGACAAACAGTACTAGTTGCCTTCAAGCTGAAGTTAGTTGCTTTTAAATGAAAAGAAAGTCTTCAGATTTAGAAAACGCCACCTTTACAAAGGCCAAGGCAAATAATCTTTAGATAAAATTCAGGAAAGAGGGGGGCATTTCACTTCCCACTGTACGAATTTCAAGTCTTTTGTCAGTTATATCACAGTTGTATCACTTCAGAATATACAGACTAATTAATGCTTGGAAGGGTAATGTGGTTAAAAGCAGTTTAAATATGTAAGTATTATCATCATTCTTTTCAGCAAACGGGAATCATTGCACAACAGCTTTCAGAGGTTACATTTAAGGTAATGGTGCCTACCATGCCTGTTAACTAACCTTGCTCAAATTCAGACAGCTTACAGACTAGACAGAGCAGCTAGAAAAATCTTCTGTTAATATTGCATACTGTTCAAGGCTTGTCAAATTTGAGTTCAGAAAAATAAACTGCTGGAGATATCAAGATGGCTTCAAAATATTGGCAGCAAATGTTTAAACTGCTCATTTTGCATCCCAAGCTTCCAATGTTAAACTTTTTTAAAAAGTTGTTTTGCTTTAAAAATCTAATTGCATTATTATTTTTGTCAAGATTAATAAAAATGGTCCAGATGATGACAATCAAGAAACATCGTTGACCTGAAGCCTTTTCTTTTCTCTTGAATAGTTTGTGAAGGCCTTTCGCTGCTGACAAACTTGCATCTTTTCAAAACAGAAAAGCAAAAAGGCCAGAACTTTAAAAGTGAACCACATTTTCCCAAGCTTAAGGAAAAAGAAAGAAATTAAGCTTGATCTGTTGACCATGAATTAGGATGAAATTTTCATGAAGAGAAAGCAGTTTATTGCCTAGGTGTTCTATTGTTATCTTAATCTTTGTCAACTTTAAAAACAATTTCATGCCCAATTTTTTTTTCTCTCTTCAAGAGACCAACCATACTTCATGGTAGTCGATACATATCTTCAACATCAACTGACTTGGGAATCTTCACATTTCGTTTTCCTTTGTTTTTGAGGCTTATTTCATTAAAAAAAAAGAATGGAACATCAAGAAGCAACATTAAGAAGTTCACTGCTTACCATGCTGATTTTGTATTAACATCCTACGCACGTCTTCAATGCATTACCATTCATCTTGTATGAAAATAGATGCAAAACTGTAAAATCTGGTGCTAAATACCAGATAGCATCACATCTTTTTCTCATACAAGTTTTAGCAACATCCTAGAATATTGAAAAGGGACAATTTCGGATGCACTCACGTGTATTTGAGGTCAACTGCTAATCTGCTCATGAATTAGTGCTGAATTATTCCTGTATCTGAGGGAGTTCATGTATTAGGCAAATACTGTTCCACCAGCAGTATCTTCATTGGCAGCCTTAGGAATTTATATTCACCCTTAGAAGGCTGCTTGAAACAGAGGATCTCTGCATGAGAGCTTCATCTGCACCACTTTCAGAATCTTATCATTTCCTTTCTGAAACGCTGCAACATACCAAATACACTTTTCTTATTCCAGCAGTTAATCCAGATGAGCAATTGTGTGATTCCCAGCTCCCTTCATCTGCTTTGAAAAAGGTATTCTTGATTTAACCAATAGAAATCCATGCATACTTTCAAAAGATGAATTTGTAATGTTAATAGATGCAATTTGATTTGTACTTTGCTACTATTTCAGTGCTCAAGCGGGTCTTTCTAATACTAGGAAGTATTTCCACTTTAAGTACACTTTATACTTACAGTCCCCAATCCAAGTATTCCAGTATATCTTCCCAAGAATGAAATCTAAGAATCATTAAAGCATAGCAAGTTGGAGGAGTAAAATATGCAAAAAAGGATTTAAGACACTTTTCTCCCGCAACCAGCCTTATCCTTCTCCGTAGGAAGTCAGTAACAATGATCCAGCCCCTTCAAGAAACCCGTCTTTGCAAACTCCAGGAAGTAAGATATAGTCTTGGAATAAAGGCTCCTTTCCTGCCCTGCTGATGCTCAGAGCCCTTACCATGGGTTTCTGCAGCAGCTCTTTGCTTACTGTGGTGCAGATCTCCGCAGCGCGGCTGTTCCGCTTCACAGAAATCAGATTTTCAAGCAGAGACTTGAACCCCAGCTTCACATTCCCCTGCCATATGTTAACTACAGCCTCACTTGCAAATGCTAGATCCTGTTAAGGAATCAGATCCCAATTGCCAAAATAGGCTTACTATTTTATGTAGCTTATACATACGCCGCCTCACTCCATCCGGCCGCGGCGCGCGGAGGCTCTCCCGTCCGTGCCGCGGCCACCAGGCCCGTCGCGACCCTCATCCTGCCCGCGGCGCCTGCTCCCCAGGGCAGCAGGGTCCCCCCTCCGGCGATCCTCCTACCACCTGCACCACCTACACAGGCCGTGACAAAACAGAAAGGGATCCAGGAAGTCGTTGCAGCATTACAGAAAGATCCTAATCAGTAAGGCCCACACCAGGACACTCAGGTTTATAAAATACCTTGTACACCTAAATTATTTTCATATCCATAAACTGACTCCCAAATATAAAGTCACCAAGACAAGATTTTAATATTGACATAAAAAGCATAAGTTAGTGGTATTTTCTTCCTTGAAATGACGTACTGGTCATATGAAAGTCACTGAAGAGGTCTGCTTTAAGCTCGGAAGACTTTACATACAGTTATGGCCGAATTAAAAAAAAAACCTAATTCCAAATATGTGATGTTAATGCAAAAGCCCCAAACTTTTAAGACCTGGGATACCAAATCCAGTTGTTAAGATTCTAATAGTTACATGAGGCGCCTCAGAGGAACTCAATACATTTCCCACAACATGAAAAGTTCTTCAGCATCTTTCCCATCACCATTATTTCAACATTCACAAGGCTTTTTAAAATACTAACGGATTAAAATGAAACCAAGAGCCATATGCTTGTAATGTCTTCTGTGAAGGTCTGAAGCCACCCTGTCTCAACTATTTGGTTATTCAGTGCAGAAACTTAAAGATCACAGAAGGTATGACAGCTTTTAATACTCCATTAATATTATAGATTAAAAATTATTGCATAGTCTTATGCATTTCCTAAAACAGCGTTCTCTGGAAATTAAACATTTCAATATAAAAGGAGCAACTCTTTAAAACATGAATTGCATTCACTACCTCGATCTTCTATCTTTTTTTGATTTGTCAGTACATTTGTCCATAGTTTTCTCATTATCTCCTCTGCACTTGGGGCAGTACCATTTCCCCTTTGGTTTGTAGGTGAGTCCAACACACGAGAAGTGAAACCACTCAATAGGACACTGTTCATTATCACATCCTATCATTTCGCCATAAGACACTTGGTTACATAAGCAGTAAGTTGGTTCATTGGGATCAATTGCAAATTCTACGGGTGACATTTCCCTCTCTTGCTTGGCTTTGGAGCGTTTTTTCTTCTTGGAAGATTTGGATCTTTTTTCCTTGGGTGGCTCGTCGCAGTCATCGATGCCATTTGCTATATGGCACAGATCGCGGCTCTCACTGGTGCGCTGCCGACGGGGCCGACGCGAGGATCGCTCCGGTTGGCAGGAATCCATCTTTGCCTTTTCTAGGGGCTTTTCGTTCTCGGACACATCTTGAAAACACTGCGAGTGTGTTTCCATTTGCCGTGCTCTATTCTCTACTAGTTCTAGCATCTGAGTAACTATTTGAATTTTTTCGTCTCCGAGTTCTTGGCTGTTGATTAATGCACGCTGAAGATGCTGCTGCAAGCGCTTCTTCTGGACAGGATCATTTTCT
Source organism: Tinamus guttatus (assembly GCF_000705375.1). The sequence continues at coordinate 206,204 of NW_010587876.1, forward strand.
GACTTGTATTTTTCATAGACATCATCTATTTCTTTTAGCGCTTCTACAAAAAAGGAAGATAATAGGAATAATTACACAAGACAGAACATGCTCAAGAAAATACAGTAATGGATTTCTAACTCACAAGAAACAGTACCAATTTTTTCTTTAGTATACCCTAGTGGGCTAGATCTGATATTTAATGCAAGTTGCATATTATCATCAAATCAATATATTAAGTTCACAATCTGTTGCAAGAAAATTCTCTGAAGCTCTGAGAGACACTTCCAATGAGTCTGTGAGACCCAGGAAAAGGATAACGCTGAAATGGGGATCATAATTGTTGAAATACCATAGTGGGGGTATTCCACACCCTGCCTCCATTTGACAAAGTAGGAATTTAGGTCAGATTCTTTACCTCTCTACTGAGGTAGAGCTTTTGAGAATAGGTCATCTTACAGATAGCACACCACAGGACCTCTCCTTCCTCCCTCCCCAACTCCTTTTTAAGCAACTGGTAATGAGTGGCTCCATTTGACTTATTTTTTTTCCCCTCCTTGCAAATCATGCAAGATAACTAGTTAAGTGCAGTGCATCTTTAATAAATTCTTAGAAGCATGCTTATGAACCCAAATATGACATTAAAGTCATAAAGCAGTCTCATTTTGTACCCTAACATTTATGTTTTGCTGGATTTAAAAACTATATTTCCCAGAAGTTACATTAGAGCTATACATAAAATTCCTAACGTGAAAAGAGCTAAATTACCTAAGTGCCAACAGTGAAGTCTAATGTACTTTGGTAGATGCAGTATTTCTTTCTTCACCAACAATTTAAGGATTTTACTTGAACATATGTGGAAATTTATGAACAATACCAAACTAATATATTTGCTTCTGAAGCCAGAAGATAAGCTATAAAATCTTCCTCTTCCTACAGTGCACCTTTTTACAAACTAACTTCTATTTTTAAAGGATACTGTCTGCTTTGTACAATTGTGAAATGACTGAAACTTGCACTAAGTGGAAACCATAGGTATTATCTCAACGCTGCCTTTTTTTCTCTCTTTTTTTCCTGCTGGCATCTTAAAACAATAGCATTAAGTCTGAACAGCCACTTTTTACTGTAAGTTCTGAAACCTGTACAGCAAAAGCAGCCAACAGCATTTTGTTCTCTTGCAGATGATAAAAATCCCACTGTGACCGTCCAGTAACTCAGCCTATTTCTTCTCCACAGTGGCACTGCAGGCGTCACTAGGACGACGAGCGCCGCTTCCCTGTGCCTTCAGCGGCACCTCCTGCCTGTTGCCCCGGCAGGGCAGGAAATCTCGCTCTAGTCCTCCGGAGAGGTGCTGAGTAAGGTATTTTGTAGGCTGCTGAACTAGAAAGGCATAACCAGAGTACAAACTGCTGCAGCCACGTTAGCTCCCACCCAGGCTTCATCCACAAGTGTAGGTGCAGTTACACAGGTTTCCTACACAAGGAAAGTCCTGCCACAAAGCACCCCAAACTGCTATTATGGAGAACAAAACTGACCTTATGCTACCGAGGTGCTTTTTTTTCCCCCTCCTTTTTTTTTTTTTTAATTCATTATTCCCTGCATGTATCCCTTGATATTTACCAGGCGACATGCCAAACGTTTTAAATGGTTCACAGCCGAGAAAACCTCCCTTCCCATTCTCCAAATGGTAGCTGAATTTCTCCTGAGCGCAGAAAAGACAGAACTTTTGGATGGACAGAAATGCAGACTTGCCAAAGTAACTCCTTGATAGTCCCTAGGATGAGGGAGAACATCCACACACCCAACTGAGTAGCTCTGAGACCCCTCTTAAGAGGGAAGCACGGCCCCAGTGTTTACTACAGGTAATCTCGGTAAGTTGTGGTGAAGCTTTCAAAGGCTAAAAGGATTTCATTTTGCCAAGTCCAGGAATGAGTTTGGCCCTCCCACATGAACTAGCACTACTTTGTAAATGAGACAAAGTTATGTTAGCAGCATCTTTGGAAGATATTCACACTAAGCCTAAAGTATTTTTGTCACATTCTTAGGCCTTTTTTTTTTTTTCTTTTTAGACAGAGTTAGGTGAAACTAAACTGGGTTTGTAGGTAAAACTCTACAAGCCTCTGCTTTGGCCCAGTTTCACGGCTCCAAGAACTTATAGAGGGGAGGTAACACGCTGCGTGTCGTGACTCCCAGCCCTTACACCACGGGGACGCATCCCCGGCCGCTCGTGCGACGCTCCCC
>NW_010587876.1:221984-253199 GCF_000705375.1 Tinamus guttatus
TGCCGCACCCGCTCAGGCAGCCTCGCGCCCTCAGGAGCCCGTTCAGGGAGCTGTTTGCCTGACTCCCCACACCCTTCGGTCTGTGGCAAAACCACTCATTCCTCCATCCTTCTGATGCCACTTTTAACATTGGAGGCACTAGGGGAAAAGAAATCATAGCAACACCTCGTTTATCCAATTTTTAGTCTGTTCAGTTAAAAAAAAATAATTAACAAAAATGTTTATTTTGCTGTTTCATAGTAGCACACACAGATTTGCTCCAGTCTTGCAGAGGCCAAATATGATGGGGTAGATTCGTATTTGTACCTTCCTGGCACACGATAGGAAATGGGGAAGTAGGTTCCCATCCCCACGATGCTGTGTTTTGGAGGAAGCATCAATACCTGAGGGGTTCTGGCTATGAAGGGCTCGAGTAACTGTTCAGAGCTGCTTGTTCCCCCCGTGGGCCGTCTTTGCCTTGGATGAGTTTGCCTTTGAGTTTCATGCAAAAACAAGTGGAGAATTCTCTTACAAAAAGTAACGAACGGACTGGAAAAATCATCCAGTGCTTCTGTCTGCCAAGATGGTGCTTGTAGAGTCAGTGCCTCAGAGGAGGGAATTCTGAATTCTTGAGGGGCTGTCCCAAGAGAGCCGTGGTGAGTTTTGATTTGTTTGCTTGTTTGTTTTTAAAGTTTGTTTTTGCCTGAGTTTCCATTTTTTAGTGTCTACATGTCATCCTGAAGGAAACTGCATGTTAGATTGCATTTAAGGAAGAGGTATTTTTTCTCATGTGACTTATGTATCTTATTCCTTAGAAAATGCCATGTAGCAATGGTACGGGTGGTATAACTTGCAGTATCTCTGTGTTTATTAGGAAACTAAGCTGGGAAACATTGTCCAATGCATTTTTTCCCCTGTAGTGCTAGAAGTGCTTTGCCTTCACTTTTCTGCTCAACCTATGCAATGTTGAATCTTGCAATAGTAAGAATAGTTTGGTGATAGTGAGTGGTTGTGAAAGGGATGAGAATGGGTAAACTCGCTATCATTTTGCATTAGTATGTAGAGTAAGAAAGAAAAAGGCAGAAAGTTTACAATCAAACTGTTAAGTTTCCTTCACACTTCTGACATGCCCAACAGCACAGCAATTTTTGGCCATAACCAGTCGTCATACCCTGTTGTCTGAGGTAGTGGTGCCTTATGCTGTTAATTTTCAGCAAAAAGAATGTAATGCTTCTTCTGCATCAACATAACCTTTTTTCTTGGTATAAATATGACTTAAACAAAAACTGAACCCTTTTCTCTCCACTACCTGTTTGTTCCAAACATACTCTTCCTGCTTTATTATTGTGTGCCTGAATCATGTTGGAAACAGGTTAGATCCCAGCCCTGGAGCGCTGAGTGTCATTCATGTGCACACCTAGACACAAGCAGATTTATACCTGCAATGCTCTTTGTGCACTAGAGACATACTGTGTCTTGGGTTGATTAAAGAAGTGTATTTTGTAGAGAAGAGAGAAAAACACTGCTGTTAATTTTAAAAAGGGAGCAAGTAGTGTTTTCATTCTCACCAGGAAAGGCAATTTTGAAGTTAAACACCTCATTGATGGCGCTAATACTGTGCATTTAATTTTCAAGATTGGAAGAAAAGCGATGTTTTTGTTCCCACTAGGGAAGGAACTTCTAAATACCGTATTGATAGCAGTGCTGGTAGATCGTTTGGGGCTTGATAATAGCTTCTCTTGGCAAGATATAACTAAAATCTCAAGGTGAATCATACCAGTGTCTACAATCATAGCAATGCACCTGCACTTGCTGTATAATAAAGAAAGTTTATTTCTGCCTTTGTAAACCACCGAATTGTTATGTCTTCAAAGTCAAGTCTCACTGAAACACAGAGGGCAGCAGCCCCATTGAGTTCAATTAGGTTTGGTGCAGCTAAGGTTAATATGTAGTAACACTCTTTATTCAGCTTAATATAAAAAGTATGGCCTTAACATCCCAGCATGCAAAGATAAAGCTCAGAGTTATTGCCATAGAAGGGTAATAACTGGGATCTTGCTCTGTTGGCACAGTAAATCCTCTGAGCATCGTCCGTAGGTTGGTCCTTACAATAAGTAACATGCAAACACTTGAGAGCCCTGGCCTATGTTCATTAGGAATTCAGATTAAAACAGAGAGAGGAAAATATATTTTGCTATTTCCTGGAAAACATGGAAACATATTTTCCATGTACCACTAGAGCAGGTCATTCAAGGTCTCCTAACCAGCAAGGGGCAGCGTTTCCAGGAGCCGGGTCCTCAGGTGCCAGGGTAGTTGGTTGCTAGTGTTAAGTAAGCTGGGTGTTTGGAGATGCTCCTTTGCCCTCTGATTTAATTAACTGAGACTGTGGAAGTATATTGGGTACCACTGTTTGAGGTAATCCATCTCTGAAGCATAAATCACACACTCTGACTTTGCAACAGAGGAAAATGTACTGCCTAATTGCAGAGGACACTGCTAAAGGTAGAAATGAAGATCTTCACTTTTTTTTCCCCCTCTTTTACATACATGTGCTCTTAATACTAGCTTAGATACTATTTTGCATTTAATAATAAGTTATAGTTGAAACATATATCAGTGCTTACAATAGGGTTTTCTGTTACTTCTCAGTATACAAATTTGTAAAGCTAAAGCTTACTTACAACTTTGCTAAACTTCCATTGCTTGGCTTGAAATTTTCTAAGGGTTGAAGTTTAGAGTAACTGTCATGCTAGCAACCATGACCTAAGAAAAAAGTCAGGAAAACCCCTGGTGTTTAGAATAACATGTTGTGGAGATCATTGTCTTTTAAGTGCTGAAGTGCCTTCATGATCTCAAGTAACTTTTTTTTTCCTGCAATTTGTGTTGCAGAAAAGTTGCAAACCTTTGAAAAAAAAATGCATTTTACACATTTGTGACTAGTGTGTCCCCCCACCATCCTTGCTACTGTTGCAGTTGAACACTGGGGGCTGCAGAGCACAGGAGTCACTCCTCTGCTGCCCTGGACTCGGGTGTCCCTGAGGCTGTAGGCACCGTGCCCTGTGATCGCAAAGACCTGCTTTCCTTGCTCTTTTCTGGTGTGCAAGTGTGTGTGATAGGAATGGTAGAGGGACAAGGATCTGACTGAGGGGAGGAAAGTATTGAATATCTAGGCAGGGAATAAACATAGCCTGAAAGAATAGGGGTAGGATGTTGGAATTAAGTGAGCAAGGAAATTACTTCTTGGGAAAGCTGAAAGAGGATGGGTTCAGACTCGTAAGGCAACGGGACAAATACATATTAGTTGAGGAAGGAGAATGGAGGGGGAGGCTGTGCCAGAAGACCAGCACTGGGAGAAATAAGGGAGAATAGAGCTGAGAGCCTGGGCAAGGAACTGAAGAATGAGAGCACATTGATACAGAAGAAAAATTAAACAGAGGCAAGTCTTGACTTTGAAAAAAGTGACAAGCTGTGATGGTAAGAGGAGCGTTGACAGAAGAACCACTGGGATTTGAACAGAGATGTTGAGAGAGGAAGGTTAAAACTCCACAAGCACAGAGATATTATCATTTCAATAGTTTTTGCATGTGCTAGTGTAAGTAAGACCAAGAAAATATTCCATCCTCTCCAATTTTATGTTTTCTTGGCTTTTCTATGTACTATAAAGGAGCAAAAGAAGTAGGAATCTATTTGTTTGCAAAAATCTATCCTGCAAGCCACCTTTAAAGAGTTTTTAGATTGCTGGCTTTTGGCAAACTACTCTGTCCTAGAGCTGGAGAAAGCAAGAATGTGACTTTAAGACTCTTAATGCAAATATTGGCATGAGATCATTGTAAATCAGGAAGAATCAGCAAAGTGTGAAGAGGGCAAGAAGGTCTTCTCTGAAAAAAAAATGTAAGGAAGGCATAAAACTGAACTTCTACTTGAGCATAAGCATGCATACACATATGCATGTTCAGATACATACATACCTAATATGATATAGATAAGTTTGAAAATATGTTTTACACATATGTATATTATTGGGATTGTAAGAACCTGTAAATGGAGATAACCCTGATCCTTCAAACTAGTCATGCCTACGAAAAGAAAAATTCTAGCTAATATTTTATTGACTTGGGTTGGGGTAGCTGCATTACTCAAATGGATGCTATTAAATCTTTATACTGTGCTATACTAGGATGAATTTTGTATGTGCCACATATTTTGCAGACACAAATAACTATTTTGGAAATGATAAAAGGAGATTTTCTGAGACTCCAGGCAACGTCAGATCTAATTTGAATTATTGCTGTTAAAAATCAATTTCTGTTCTGTTTTACATTATTGTTATACCAATAACCTTGACAACCTGCGATTTAGGTGGTGTGAAGAGCACCTCCTGAAGCTATAGAACTGCCTTATATGCTCTATTTTTGTATATCCTCCTTCTGTCGAGGAGTGGTATTTTGCCTTAATTCCACTGGATGGCACTGAAGGAGACAAGATTGCATGAAAGCATTTCCACAAGTTCAGTATAACTCCAAAAAGTGAGTGTCTTACTTTTTCATTCCATTACTGAAATAGACAAATGCAGACTCATTTTTGATTACGATATAATAATTTGTCATCAAAACCAGCTCTTAAATACCCTTAGTTTTAATTCCGGATTTCAACAGTAGCAAAATTACAGTGGAGGCAGTTAAGTCTTCTCAATCTAATGAACCTTTTCCCCGAGAAAGGTGAAAATTACGGAGTGCAGCTTTGGCCTATTCTGGGTTCTTGTGTAAAGGTTTGTTAAACATTGCCTGAACAAGTTTAAGTCTTCTGTGAATATGGTCACTTCTATCATCATGAGCAAACACATTTTTTAGTTAGCTTTTAAGCTCATAAAAAAAAATCCTAGGCATTCACTGAGAATTAAAGCTTCCACCTGTTGAGGAAATAGAGGGTAGTGTTTCAGAGAATCTCCTGACTGGAAACTCCATCTGCAGTTCCTACACAAGGACCCCTGTTTTTTTTCCTGGGCAGGGACTGTGTGATCCTGCCTGCAAGGCACACAGTACTCTCTGTCACACAGATGTAGAACCTGGGAGTCATCTTTGCTGTCTTTCTCAACCTGTATATCTTGATCTATATGATTTTTTTTCCCAAAATCTCCTCTTAACTCTGTCTATATCATAGAAATCCTTTTCTAGGCTTTTGTTATCTGTCATCATACTTATGATGATTTTTTTTTCTTTTTCTTTTTTTTCTCCAATGCCTGAAATGACCTGTCAAAAAGGTCTCTTGAAACACTATTGTTGTACTTATCTGCCTGGCCTATTTTTGCCCTTCCTTTCTGTACTTCTATAGCATCTCCATAGATTTCCCTGTCTCCACTAGCCCTCTAGTCCTCTGAGGATGCTGTTTGACAATTTTTTTCACAGTCTGTTCTCCCAGGCACTGACTCCTGTCCCTGTGCTATCTGTACTAGTTTGCTGGCATGATGGTTTTATTCAGCTGCATGGTAAACCAAATTAGGAACTTGATCTGGCTGTAAAAGGCCATGGGAGAGGGTAGAGGAAGAGAGGCACCTTTTTCAGCTGACTTATTTCACCAGCCTGATCCATCAAGCAGCACTGCTACTGGTGCAGCTGAGGGGCTGGTTTGGGGGCAGAGACAAGTAGGGAGAGATAAGAGATTGCAGGGCAGCAGTAGCTTGTGCTGGTTTTTATAGCAGTGTTGCTAGTTGTTGAGTCATGACCTGATCTTGATGATAGAGCTAAGCCAAAGTAATAGCTGGCTGCCGCTGAAGGGTAGTGCTATGCCTCTGTCCTCACCCCTGGTCACAGCTTCCTGTCACTTCCTTTATGCCAGCACTAGTGCTTATCTGACCCCTGGCGAGCCAGTTGTGGGCACTAACCTGGCACGGAAGTATTTGCTTCTTCCTATAAGGTTGGCTGCCCATCTTTTCAGCTGGGTGCCCGTGGAGCCCAACCGCTCAGGAGCTGCCTGGTGCTCTGTCAACACTGCTACCTTCTCAGTTGCAACACTTCACCTTTCCCTGTCATCTGCTGGTCTCTTCTCTCTCTGTCTCCATATCTACTCCATCTGCTCTTCTCGTAGCCATACTAATGATGTCCTTTTGGTCACCTTCAACATATGGAATACCCTCCCTGAAATGATCACGCTTCACATCTTTCAAGATTTCTTCTACCATGACACATATGGTAAACTGCCATCTGATAATGGCCAGATTAGTTGCCGGAAGAAATACTAGTTTTCTTTACTGCACTTAATGTGTCTGTGTATTCGCTTGAGATGGGCACACACTGCCAATTTGTTTGACAATTTAAGAGATCAAGCTGCTACAGAATCTTATTTATTTATTTTAACAAAAACTCCTAAAGCTATGCCCTGCAGAAGGTGTGTCCTCCTGAGGCTTTATATAAATATCAGAGGCTTGTTGTCATTGCACCTTGGGCCATTTGCTTGTGCAAATGGACATAGTATTATTTAGAGTAGTGACTTGGAGAAATGTAAATTACTGCACCAGAGAGATAGAGGAAAGTCAGTGCTCGTATAGTCAGTGCAAGTATAGAGACTCTGGGATTCCCTTTCATCTAGTTGTTTTCATCGTTTGGGGTCTTTTTAGACATATGTAGAAGCATATCCTAAATATATTTTATCTGAATGTTTTGGTATGGTAAGCATTCTTTTTTTGTTCATAATAACAGAAAATGCATGGAAACCCAGCAATGACTAAACGTTCACATTGCCTTGGAAGCAATAAAAAAGAACTACCCATGTTCCGTGTTAGAAGAAGCATGACAGAGGGCACCTCCGTACCATGCAACCAGCACAGCGCTAACACAGGGACAAGTGTTCCCGTTAAGTGACCTGTTCAGGTGGAAGCAGCAGCAGTAGGAGACTCCCTCTTGGTAAAAAAAAGGTATATCCCAAGTATATTCCTGAAATACTGACCACACAATTGCTCTCTTCTCAAATAACTGATTTTAAGATAGCCATAAAACCTTCCTTGAAAAATATTTTGAAGATTCAAGTTGATGATTGTATGGAGCCTGGTTTGTTTATTAGTAAGGAAAAGTAAGCTGAAGAAGTAAAATAATTTTTTTTTGTCCAAGAGAGAGCATTCAGAATGACCTACAGGAGAGAAGGGTAATAGTACATCCTTCTCTTCTTTAATTTTTTAAAAAGAGCTCAAATAGTAATTTTGGCAACTTCTTTATTTCCTTTCTACTTGATAGGCAGATGAGATAGAGATTTTATTAGAATGTAGTGAACCATCAATAATCAGCCCATGGCAAGTCAGCAAGGCACTATACAACATAATATACTTGGGCATAAAGGATTAAGATTTGACACCTGTGAAATTATGAAAATGATGAAAATTAATAGCTTTTTGTGATTAGAATGGTTGTTCCTGGTGTTTTGTAAATTGTTTAATGTCACAGGGAGGGATCTGGTTCCCTGAAGATTTGAACAATCGCTGTAAACTTTATAATGTCATCAACCTTTTTTTTTTTTTTTGTTCAAGGCATGACAGTGATAGTGAAAATACAATAGCAAGAACATAGATTATAAAAAATATTGTTGAAAGACAAGCACACAGAGAGTAAGTAGCCAAGAAAACGAATCTGGATGTTTTTTGCGTTTTTAAATTCTTTTTGATGCTATCTTCAATTAAGATTTTTTCCACTGTGTCTGCCAGGAAAATTTATGCATGCACAGCTAGATATCTCTGACTTTTAAAGTCACGGCACTTAGTAAAATGCTTTTAAAGAGACACACAAAAGCCAACATTAACCAGGAAAATTTTGTAAATATTTATAGGCAATATACGTATGATTTTTGTATTTTTTAATTTTATTTTTTATTTAAAAAATCCATCTGCTGGCAGATTATAAATATTTAGATCAAATTTGTGCCTGGAATACAAGGGCATTATTTCTTCCAGAAGGCCATTAAATTAGATACTGTCAGCCCAGCCCCAGTTCCGCAGCTCAAACGGTGTCATGGATTCATATGAAACAGTTTCCAAGGCTGTAAGGCTGTAAGCACCCTTAGTGATCTTGTTGTCAGATCTCCTTCAGGAATTTGGTGCATAGAAAAATATCTAATTTCGCCTTAAAGACTCCAAGCAATGGTGAATCTACCAGCTCCCCTGGCAAGTTATTCCAGTGTTTAATTACCCCCACTGCTAAGAAATTACATCTTATTTCAAGCTTGAATTTGTCTAACTCCAGTTTCCAGTCATTAGATCTTGTTACATTTTTGTCTGCAATACCATCCTCCCTCCCTCCTACTGTCAAGTGTATGTATCTGTGCAGACCGATCCAGTCACCACTCTTCTTTTTGTTAAATTTAAAAGATATCCTAAACCTTTTATCTTAAACATGGTTTTTCAGCCTTTTGAATCCTTTTACTGTTTTCTGAATTTTCTCTAGATTCTGCATAGGCTTCTTGAATCACAGGCACTGGGTTTTCTGATGCTATGCAGTAGAGCAAGGTCATTTCCCGAAGGTTATTTGCCTTTTTCACATAGCAGATAGGTTGCTGATTATTATATATTAGAACTGATGTGTGCTGGAAACATTGCATGTATGGACAGGGACTCACGTATCATGTATTGATATAGTCCCTAGAGCTGGAGAGGTGTGACACTTGTACTCTGAATGCATGTTTACATTACCTCTCATATTATATGCTCTAGATTAAAAGAACCATGCTAGATCTTTGCTACTTAGGTCATCTGTACCTCCTAATAATATATTTAAATTGTCATTCCAAATTTTCTAAATAAAAAGTAAAAAGCTAAATTGTAAAGCGTGAATTTTCTCCTTCCCATAGAATAAGTCCTACAGCAGGAAGAGGAGAAGAAACTATGCTTTTGCTGTGCTCAGAGTAGAAGGAATAAGGAAGAAAAAGGGCAAAGAAGCACTGAGAAAGCCTAGTGGTTGTTGTCTTTTGAGGCAGCTGAGTGGCTGCTCTTTCCTGGGCAACAGGAGAGTGGAAACAGCAGCCAATTGAAAGGAGTTTTTTCTAAGGAGAGCTGAAATTTAATGGAAGCCAAAGATTCTTTGTCATTTCTGTCTAGATTAAATCTGGATGCACACACACACGCAAAATGGTGAGGGAAGCATTTCTTAGCTTGTGTAGGTTTAAAATATGCTTATTGATATTCTTCATTTAGCACATATGCAAAAAAAAAATCTCGTGAGTGCTGAGGAGTTGCTTTTTCTTTCTGTAGCAGGGAATTATAAAATCATAGGAGTGTTGTTTGGGAGAGATTTAGCTCTTTGCTTGGAACAGCACTGCACCAACACTCACTCAGGAATAGAACTCCCAGGATCATCTGAAAAAATTACTGAAGAATCTTCCTTTAATTCAGGGACCCAAGGCTATATTTGGATGTAAATCTCTGTCACTACCTTCTCCAACACTTTATCTGCTATACCTATCTATTTTTTTCTCATTCTGACGTGATCCTTCCCATCATGTAGGTGAGTACTTTTCAGCACCAGGGTACACTGGATCAGGGAACTCCCTTGACTGAAAAGAAAATGCTTTTTTTTTTTCTCTCCAGAGTTTTTCAGCCTAATCAGCCCCTGGATCTGATCCCTCACAAGGCTACAAGGCTCTGTGTTGACACATGAATGGTACAGGAGCAGATATGAGCAGCCATAGGGCATGGGGAACCGCCTATGCATCCCAGCTCTGCAGTACAACTGGACAACTCCAGGAGTTTGCCAATGCCAGATGAGATGGTTCTGTGCCTCCCACCTCTTCCTGGGCCGTGCGTTTCCACTTCTCTGGTGGCCATGGTGAGCTGAACTAGAAGAAAACAAACCGTATCATAAAAAGCAAGTGGCTGCCGAATGGTTTAGTGAGCAACAGTGGGAGCAGGGCAGGAGAGTGTAGCACTGCTCCTCTCAGTAGCAGCTCGCCATTTGCTTGCCTTTGCTGCGATGTGACATCTCATCTCTGGAAAGCTGCTCCATGGCAGTTTGTGCAGAGCTGCTGCCATAGTCCCTCATGTTCATGCAGCTGAGCAGTGCGTTCGTCCAGGGAACTTAGCAGCCAAGAACTAACCTTGCCAAAAAAGAAAGCAGCTCTTTCTTGACTGATTCCAGCGAGTTGGTGTGGCTGAAAATGAATCACTATTTTATACAGTGAGTTAAGAGCCAAGTCTGCAAGCTGATCTGCTGTAGTGTGCTGGAACATGTGGAGAGATGAGGAGGGGATAAAGGCTGGATTGTGAACTTGCATCCTCAGACACAGACAGTGCCCATGACTTTACTTGTTCTTTTCCTGAAGCACATTATCGATGTGACTTTTGGAGCTTGCAGTAGGTCTGAAGATTATTGTAAGATGTTGAAAGAGGCCTGTCATGTATGAAGGCATGTGGAGTCAATATTCTGTGGATCATTCTGGACTCAATGATTATTGAATGGCAGCTTGTGTTTGCAAAGACTGACTCAGTGACCCAGATGGTCTCTTCCAGTCTTATGTTTCTAGCAATATCCTTCCTAAAAGCATCTTACTCTTAAAGCTTTTGAAAACTATTTTTTCTTTAGCCTGTATTTTACTTCAGCCAGCTTGTATTTTGTGGCATTTGCTACCCCTCAGCCATTGACTATTTCTTTAACAGTAGATAAAGGGAGAAAGAGAGATTTTGCTCTTAGTTATGCTGAAGATTTTCCCCAAATGTAGTCATTAGAGACCAGCTGCAGACAAAACAGCACAGGCATTTGGTTTTTTTGCGACAGTGTTCCATTTTGAGCTCCTGTCTGCAGTAATTAATTAGCATCACCGCTGAGCTGAGTCCCTGCGGGACTGCATGATCGTTAGTGCCAGTACCAGGGAGGGAGCAGGAACTCCCAAACCCCTGAGTAGGCTGCAAAGGCAGTTGTTGGCATCCATAGAGCATTTCAAGAACATTTCAAGTGACACTGGGAAAAAGTTCCCTTTCTCATCTCTATGAGGGGATGGCCCGAGTTTGATTAAGCTGCTGCCTGGGATCAAGCAAATCTACTTCATGGACCAGCTATGTCAAAGACTGCCTGACACCTGCAGGGATGCTCCCAGCTAGCTCACCTTCACTCCACTGCTGTGCTCATTAGAGAAGACTTGAGAGAGCTCAGGGTGCAAGTCCATGATGAGCTACAGTACAGGGGTTTCTATTGCAAATGCTAGCCCAGAACTAAAAATATTTCAACTAGAAATTGAGTGTGAGTCTAGCATAGACAGAACTGAATCCAAGCAGGCCAAAAAGAAAGTCCTAGCATGAAATTAAACAACTTCCCATGAAATTAAACAACTTCCTTCATATGTAGGAGAAACAGGAGATAGTATTTACAAATCACTTCAAATTTTTTTTTTTTTTTGCAGGCTTGGGATGTGTAATGTAGTTTAATCTCTTCTCTCATCCCCCATGCCTGTTTCAGAGGAGAACAAGAAATTTAATCCAAACAAAGGATTAGGAAATTTCAATAACAGGACTAGTGCCAGGAGCCAGACAATGGGCTGGCTCTTCAAATGCTCGTTCTTGACTGAAGTCAATGACTGCATCAGAAGCAGCAGAATCAGAATGCAAAAAAGAGGAAATGAAAAGTCTAGAAGAGCTACACAATTATTTTACCTACTGCACCCTTCCAGCAGTGCATCCTGTGAATAAGCATCTCTGAGCAAGAATCTCTCCTCGTTGGGGAATAGAGCTAAGGGCAAATTTTGTGAGATGGACAGAAGAAAATGAAATGAGATTTAATATAGATAAATGTAAGGTAATACACCTGGGAAGAAATAATAATCATTGTACATACAAAATCAGGCACTGCTGTTTAGAAAACAGTAATGGAGAATAAGACCTGGGAGCGAAGGTTTATAATTAATTACTGCAGACAGGAACTTAAAAGGTAACGCTGTAGCAAAAGTCAAATGCATTATTATTCTGGGACGGCAGCAGAGATTTTCTTTTACAGTGACTGCCTGGAGATCATTTACACAAACACAAAGGAAAGCCAGCAAACACATAAAAATCTTTTATGGCTACCACATTACTAGTTTTTATTTACAAGCTAGAGCCTTGACCTCTGATACCACAAGCACAAGCTCATGGTTTTCTAACTTCTGATGAGTTTGTAGGAGGGTACTTTCTCTTTTTCAGTCTTCATATTTAAATGTGAAACAGTGACTTAAAAATAATCAGATTTAAGATTGAGAAAACAAAAACTTTCTTAAAGAAAAGTAGTAGAGCTTAAAACAACCTGGAAAAAAAAAAAGATAATGTAAATTCTTCCTTGAATAGACTTTTTACCGCTCCATAATTCAAAGAGAGAATCTGTTTGGAAGCAAATGTAGAAATACACATTTATTTGAGTAAGAAATATTGCTGAACACATGCATTTAGCAGATAATGAACAAAGATATCAGAACTATCAATGTTCCACGAAAGACGAGATGAAAGATTACTATGCTGAGAAGCCAGCGTCATGTGAAAGACTGCCAGACAACCCAGACGGAGTGTCACGAGGAACTGTCTGATTGCAAGACCTGATGCCTGCGTATTTAGAAGTTCACAGACTTGCAGATCAGAACTCAACACAAATTCATTCTAGTCTTCAAAAAGGAGGAAAAAAAAAAGCTAAGAAGGCACAGGCTGCAGGACATTGAGGATTTACAGGACTATTTTATCTTGCTAGTGCTGTGAGTTATTAGCCCAGGGTAACTCTGCCTTTGATTCCCTTCAGGCCGTTCCTGAAGTGTATGTGGCACATATGCTCACTATAAAGTGATATTATGGTGGTATCATTCCTCCCCAGACAGGATATAGATTGTCCTCAGAACTACCAGACAGCAAAAATGCACAGGCAGAAGCCCTGCATACACCAGGACAGCTGCAGTTATGGGTGATGGGCCATGACTTATAGACATATAACTCAAGAAGCAATCCTCTAGATCTAGTCTCCCTAAAAATGTGATATAATCTCATCCGTCCACATTGGTCAGTGCACCACACCTCAAGGCACAACCCTTTTCCCTGGCAGATCAACATCTGGATAAGAAAATTTCCTTTTTGGACAAACTAGAGACTTGATTATTGACCCATATCAGCCAGGGGAACTCAGTGTGCTGGGGAGATCCATGATTAGCCTGCTAATTCAGATCAGCATCATCTTTGCATCCTCAAATCAGTGCTCAAGTGCTCTGGCAGGAGACAGGCCTTTTCTTAAGCCTTGTCCTTCATCTTTGCTTGCTTACAGATTTTAAATCCCCAGGGTGAAACTGCAGAGACATTGAAAGAAAAAGTAACTATTGCACTTTGCCAAGAACTGTCCAACCTACCTGAAGTTCAGCATGTGCTTAGGGGATTTAGGGTCGGCACTCTCAGTGATGGTCTTTATTACGGCTTCTTTCCAGACTGCAGTCCCAGATTCTGCACTGAATTACAGGATACTTAGTGGCAGGATGCACTGGTGCTGGCTCTTGTCTCTTGCAAACCACCTGCTCAAGTAGTTAATCTGTGGATTCTAGGCTTTTTTCAAGGTTGCTTTCCATCCAGTTGCTGCTTTTTATCTTTTTCAGTTGCATCTTGCTTACCTCTCAGCTTCCATCCTGCCTTGCCCCGGTAACAACAGGCTACGAGCTGTGTGTGTCAGAGCACTTAACATCACTTTCAGTGTGTTTCAGTGCCACTGCAAAGGGCATTTGCTTGGCTCATGATCCCAGTCCTGTCACTCCTTTCTGCACAGTCCCATTGGTTCCCTTCACTTTTCTCTTTCTGATTTCTCTTTACTTTTCAAGCTTTGTCTCTTCTACAACATCAAGAGGTAGTCCCTCACTGCCATTATACAAATGATGCCAATTTTTTAAAGCATTACTGTATATACACTTTCATACTTTCATCCATGCTAGGTGAATTTTAATGAATTTTAAGAGCATTACTACTAATAAAAGAGTGAACTAAAATATTTCTTTATTTATAACTCTAAATTCCAGGAAGTAGCTTCAACACAGGATGTTTAATTTACCATACAGAAATTGTTTATATCTGTTGAGTCCTGGAAGAAGTTTGCCATGGGGACTAAGAGAGAAAGAGGGGGACTAGGACTGTGTCTTTTGGGACTGGTGACTCTTAGATTGACTAGAGAACTGGGTGATCCACGTTCTCACTCTTTAGCAGCCTCGAGTATTACATTTTAATTCATAGCCAAAAAGTGCCTGTTTTATTCAGGGGAAAAAAAAAAACAACTTCGTCAAACAACATCGATACTGGTCTCTGGCAGAACTACACATGTGGTTGGTAAAGATGACTCTATTGACGTAATACACTAGAATTTATTTAGAGCATTAGATTTACTTGGTATGGCAGCCTATTTAGGGGTTGTGTGAGAATCAATTGAATAAAAAATGGCTTTATACATAGTTGTATGTTGGGTCATAGCCTCCCCCTCATCCATGCCTGCCTCTTTTGTTTCCCATGACTTAATTTGCTCATAATTTGTCTTATTTAAAGACGAAGACGTCCAGTATCCCTATGATCTATAGTGCTTGAGGTGTTCAGAACCCCAAAATAAGAGACACTGGAGCCAAAGTACTTTGATGAGGATCAATCCCTTTCCAATTACAATCCAGAGCTAGAAGGGAGACCTGCCTTCTCTCTGTTTTATAAAAGAGGCATAATTAGATTCCTGCTTGAATAAAACACAGATCTCTGATGCCTCCTGAGAAAAAAGCTCATGAACTGCTGATTTAGAATGAGCCCAGTACAGGGTGTGACTCAATCTAGTTCCCAGTGGTATGTGCACCTTTAAAATAGCCTAACATTACAGCACACAGTTTTAGAGAGAGCTTTCGTCTTCCAGGAGATTCTGTTTCATTAGGAGAACTTGATATTTAATCTAGGTTGCAAGGTAGTGTTTCTAAATGCTGCTTAAAATGGTTAAATGCAATTCATGCCCACTCCATTTATTAAGTATTAGTGAAGGCCCTTCCCTGCACGCATAGGGCAGACATGGAAAAGCTGTAGGGTAACTCATTCCAAGGTAGTCCTGTCTTGTGAGTTGCCCAGTCTGTCCTTTTACCACTTCTAGATATGACCTGGTGGAGGAGATTCCTATAAAATGACTTCAGACACCACAGCTCGAAACTGCCCTTAGGTAGAACACCTCTGGGAACAGAGTTATAATTGCCAGAATATATCACAGAAATAGAACTCTTTTGTCATTATTGCAAACCTACAATTCTTAATGATATTTCCAAGTATGTAATAGAAGGTAGAATTGCGGGTTCTTTTGACACTCAAGAACAAAAAGTGATTATAATACGATATATTTTAAGTTGCCTAGCATGGGTGGCTAATTAAGGTGACTGGTCATGGAGCTTCAAAATTTGTATGCTTTTAAAAAAGGGATTACACACTCAATAAATGCTGCTGGTTTTCTGCTTCTTTGGTGTTCAGGAAGGTCTGATTTCCCAAACTGCAGATCCTATTAATTATCAGGATGTTACATATTGATTCTAGCGGGTATACAGTAAAAGGGCCTTTGACTTAAGTCATACGAGCAATGTACACATGCTGTATGAATAAACCATACACAAAACTTCTCTGATTGCAGGTAAGGAGCACACTTCCTCCTGTATGTGAAAAATTTCAGAAGACATAATTCAGAAAAGTCATGAATGCTTGGAGAGCTGTGGTCCTGACTTATTGATGTATGTAGGAACAAGGCAGTGAAGAAATTATTTTGTATAAAATAACTTATATTGTCATCAGTCAAAACATTTCCTTCAAAAATATATTTTGACTTTTTGAGGTAAATTACTGTAAGCAGACAGATTTATTCTTTTTTTGACTATATTCAATTAAAAAGTGTGTTATGAGAGACAAAATTAAACATGCTTATAATAATCTATAATGATCTGATCTCTTCTACATAATGAAATGCTTGTATTGTGCTTAAAAAGTCTCTCAGGATTATGGATATGGCTTTAACAAATGACTAGTGTTATCAACAGAGACTTTAAGTTCAGAAGGCTGCACTGTAATAGACTTGTTTGACTTGAATAACAAACTCTTCAGTATTTGAGCCCATAAATCCTGAAGAGAAAGATATCATTCTCTTAGGTCACTGAAAAATCTTAAAAGGGAATCATTGTTTGCAGAGCTCCACACAGTTAACACAGTCCTAGTTAACGATTTCACTATAGTAATTACATTCTGTGATCTGTCAATCAGAAAATTTTAAGGTATTTAGTGTGGGACACATTAATTTATTGCAACGCTAGTATTTTGCCTTGTTTCATGGTGTTTGCTTATCATTCAGCCCATAAAAAGTTATGGACTGAATTGAGCCAAATTTCAGTAGAAAAATGTTTTTAAATATCAGAGATATTTTAAATCCTGCAACTTTCATGAATAGTTGAAGCTGGGTAAAGAGATGATCCCATGAATGCTCCCATGGGGAAAAGATATTGTTACAAGCTCAACTGTTACCATTTCTGTAAGGCATGCTAGAGGACCAGTTGGCCTATGCCTAGTCCAGAATTTACATGTCATGTGCTGGCCCTTGTCAAGCTAGCAGTTAGGGCTGGGCAATGAACTAAGGAGTACATGCACATCGCAGCTAGGTGTTTTTCATAGCGTGCTTATCCACTGGGCACTAGGTAAAGTCATACCCTGCACTGGGCTCATTCTAAATCAGCAGTTCATGAGCTTTATTTGCCGTTTGCATCAGTAATTTGTGTGTGTTTTTTTTTTAATCCAAATAGGAATACACCTCTTTTAAAAAACAGAGAGAAGGCAGGTCTCCCTTCTCGTTTTGGGTTGTAACTGGAAAGAGACTGATCCTCATCAAGCTGTTTTGGTTCCTGCACCCATTATTTTGGTGTCCTGAACACTTCAAGAACAAGAGTTTATGCAAAGACTAGGCTTTTTTTAAACATGAGTTCACTGAGCCTGCTTGCCAATGTTTGTAAAGGACTGGCACCCAATTGTGTGCTGACATTGGTTTCAATTAGTGTGTGATAAGTCTCTGTTGTGGAAAGCATCATGCTTAATGGTATAAATAGGCAGAGCAACTGGCTAATAAAATGTAAAGTGAAATAAAATCAGTTTTAATATGTTTGTAGGAACTGGGTCATGACTTTTTTCAGCACAACAGTTGGTGCCACAGCTTGGAGAAGCTTGAGAACATCTGTTATTTCTGTTGGAAAATACAAGAACATTGAGTCACTCACACCTTTAAAATTCCTGTGTGGGGGAGGAAGCCAACTCTTCTCAACACAAAGCTGATTTATTCAGGTTTTGGAGAACATTTGACTAGTTCATCCTTTAGGTCTCTCATAATTCAGGCACAAATGTTCTTTGAAGGGAAACTTTGAAAAGGAAAGGAAAGGTTTTTCTCTTGTATGACTAATCTGAGAGATTAGTTGATTCCAGAAGGAAGGGCTAAAATGTCTTACAAATTTGCAATAAACAGCTGTTAATCTTGCATATAAACTTACTTATTTCCTCTAATACATGAAGTTAGTGTCTTTTAAAAAGCTAGAAAGAAATAGTTACAACAGAACTGTGGTACCAGACTGTATTTCTTCTGTATAGCTTAAATGTTTGTTATCGAACCAAACATTTTAGTAATGTTTGTAACAAGTCCCAGGAGTCAGCAAGAGCCATCAAGAACTGAGAATATTTCTTACCATTACCGCACCTATAATATCTGCATATGTGTTACGCCCTCGGTATATACATCACAGAACATAATTGAAGTTATCTTCTCTTTTTTTATCCTTGAAACTTTGTTGGTACAGAGTATTTTTTCATGACCCAAAAATACATGTTCTTTGTGCCAGCACACACCAAGGCCTATATATTTTACAAGCATTTGGGTGCTTGGCCACCCCCTTAGCTAGCATCAGCCAAGAGGCTTGTTTTCTGGGCTCACGAGAAAGGTCTGAGTGGCAATTCTTTGAGAATGAAGAGCCTGGGTAGGCTCTGAATATCATAGCACAGACTGAGGTATGTGGAATAACAAATAATAGCAGTCCTTTTGTAATAAGGTTGGATAGGTGGATGTGTTGGTGGGGGAGATCAGAAGGCATAATATGGAAAGAGATGTGTTCTCAGTGCTAATATGGAGATTAGAAGTACTAGCTTCGGGTGTGGGAGAGGAGGCAGGATGGGGGCTAGACAAACAGCCTGAAGCTTCAGACTGGATGCAAACTATGACTAGTTTGATGGGGAAGTGTGATGGGGAAGCTTGAGACAAGGTATAGGACAGGGAGTGACTAAGCTGGCCTGTTCACTGTAGGAAGAGTCTGGTATCAGCATCCTCTCAAGTGCTGTTGAAGTTGGTCTCCTGCAGGTTGCCACAGTCACATATACAGGCAGAAAAAGATGAGTGGATCCTGCTATTTGACCATTCTTTCGACTTGAAAAGGAAATATATTGAAATAGCAGACTAGGTCTGCTATGAGAAAACCGTCCGAAATATGCTTATGGCAGAATGGAAAGGTAGTATAATACTTGTGTATAATAATGCTGTGTTGCCTTGTTTGAGCTTAGCTTAATGCTGGTTTGCATTTGCATTGGCCCGGGTTGGTACTGTGCTCTGTGAAGGATACAATTCTGCACCTCATTCCCATTTCCCGCTCTGGACAAGGTGTGTGTTTAGACTAGGTCTGCTATGAGAAAACCGTCATCCTGCAAGTACCGCCTAATGTGGCAGTTTTGGTAATCCTTCCTGGGAAAGATAACCCATCAAGAGAATGTGGTTGCTGAATGATAACTGCCCAGAAACTCCACAACAGTTCATGCAGGGAAAAATTAGATTTAAATTAACTCAAAATAAGACAAACAATAGCAATTCAGTTTAACCCAGAATAACACATTTTGTTCTACTTTTCCTAACAGAATAGAAACATTTCTGGAAAATTGTTATTCAGATACTTGATTTTCCAGGAAAATAAAGCATCTTGTAGAGCATTCAGAGACTTTCTTTATATCAAAGAGTGTGTAATTTAGATTAGTAGAAATGAGGAAATGTCAGATAACATATTTTCTTCTTTTTATTTTTTTTGCCTTTCCTGGTTCCTAATTTTTTCAGTGTAGCTTAGTGAATTTTCTACTTCTTTTTCATCTGCGACAATTTGTTCAGCCTGGAGAAGAGAAGGCTGAGAGGGGATCTAATCCGTGTCTATAAGTACCTCAAGGGAGGGAGGGCAGAGGACGGGGATGGTGCCTCCTTTCACTGATGGCCACTGACAGAGGTAATGGCCTCAAACTGAAGCACCAAAAGTTCTACATGAACTTAAGGAAATATTTATTAGCAGTGAGGGTGACAGAGCACTGGAACAGGCTGCCCAGAGAGGTTGTGGAGTCTCCTTCTCTGGAGATCTTCCAAACCCGCTTGGACGCAGTCCTGTGCCACGTGCTCTAGGTGTCCCTGCGTATGCAGGGGGGTTGGACTAGATGATCTCTAAAGGTCCCTTCCAACCCTAAGCATTCTATGATTCTATGATTCTATGATTCTATGACAATCAGACTTGTCCTGTGTTTTCCTTCTGATTAAACAGTGTGTATATTTCTCCTGACATTTTCCCCCCACATTTTTACCTTGTGATCTCCTGTTAGTTGCCTGCATGTGTGCTTTTTCTTCTCTGTGTTCTTCATCTTTCCACTTCACCAAATTCTGTCTTACTTGTTTTTCTGAAGTTATTTAAACTGCGGTTCCTCTCTACCAGCATTGTCTTGTTCTCCCCCTATGTCACATACTCGGTGTGTTTTCTCTCACAATACTAGCGAGCAGGCCCTTCACTTTCCTTCCCTCATCACTCCCTTTGGTGGAGACATGATTTTCTTTTTCTGAATCAGGATTTACATCTGTATGCGGTTTTTTTCTCAGTTATTTTTTAATTCCAACTTCAACTTTGCCCCTAGGAGAAAGAATGAGATAGTATTTTTTGCCCCTTGGATGGCATTCCTCCATAAGTGAGAATGATTATTTCTGTTCTAGATAGTGTTTAGTCATTAACAAAGAAAGTTTGCTTTGCAAATATTTGTCAATAGTTTAGCTAAATAGTAACGAAAGGTAAACTGTCCAATTATGAATCCAAAATTCCTTCTTCTGTGGTGATTTAGGTCATACATAAAAGAGAAGATCTAGTATTAGTGTAAAATATTTAAAGGAAGGCTTTTTAGCATGAACAAGTATATATGGGACAAGAACAATTACAAAAATATTTTTGTTATTAAAAAGTATATGTAATGACTAGAAAATAAAAGTTACAAAGTGCCTTATTAATACTTTAAGTGCATATATTTTAAAGCTAACCGAAAGAATACACACATTAAACTTAAGACAATACAAAGCTTATTTTTCCCCAGAGAAACAGAAATCATGGCCAGGGTACAAGACTAGAGATAATTAGAGATTTGTTTCTTCTGTACTTCCCAAGGTAGGACTTAATCCTACAGTAATCTCTTCATTGAGAGCCAAGTGTTAGTCATGGAGCCTGCTGCACGGATTTCAACCTAGCATTTAGTCCGTATTTTTGGTATCTAGTAAGGAGTCCTCCTACGACTATGTATTGTGTTGTTTTTAAGATGTATCTTGATATATTTCTTCATTTTATCCTGCACTGTCATGCAATAGAAGGGGTGGGCATGCCCCGTGATAAATTTGTTAGCTGATGTTGTGACATGGGTGAGACTTGTCTTTTGTGAGCAGTAAAGCTCCAGAGCTCCTCTGTCTTGTAGCACAGAATGTGGTTTGCGCTGGGCCCACGGGGAATGTGCATGTGTACAAACTCTATGTGTGTGGGTAAGCAGGTTCTCCCGGGGCAGTTCTGTCTTTGGGCATTGCAGTGCTGTGGTGCCCCATTGTCAAGAATGCTGGAAAGACAAATGCCCCCTTACCCAGGGAGTCTAGGGTTCATTCAGAGGTTGTGGATATTGAGCAAATTGATTTGCTTTGAGTGTTTTTGTTTCCAAACTGTGGTTTGTGGAGCTACTGCAAGCTGGTTTGGTTTTTTGATTCCCAGGTTAGATGGGAGAGAGAAAAGCAGCAAGGAGGAAAAAAAACGATGTCGTTAATTTTGTTTAAGAAAGAACTAAAGGTTAGACCCACAAATGGACTTAAGTGGTATGTAAGGTTAAAATTTACACTCAGATGCAATTCCACATGAAAGAATCCATAGTCTAGAGGTACGTATTTCTCTGATAATAAAGTTATGTCATTGCATATGGATTGGGGTACCCCCAGCCTTGACGGTGCTGGGAAACTCAGCACTCATTTATCTGCAATCCACTGAGGTTCCCAGGGGAGGAATTTCCTTCATATGTGGCAATTAATGCGGCAATCGTTCTTAGAGCTGACTTAGCAGCACAGGCTCCATGCAGAACAGCCATGTCAGTCTGTGGTTAAAACTAAACTTTTAAAATATTTTTTGTAGGCCAGTAAAAAGGCAAGAGTGGCCTGTACCCTCCCCTTGTTTATCTGAGGGCTTAATGATTAATGTAATCACGCAGGTGGTGTGTACACAATGTCCATTTCATTCACTGCTTGCAGGAATTTGAAAGGCAGTCCTCCAATTGTTGGCCTATAAAGCATTCTTGTATTCTGCTCAGTAGTCGTATAGGACAGATACCAGAAGACAGAGTGAAACCCACGTGTCCTCCCTTGTGCAGCTCCAGCTCCAGGTTTCTCTCTTCACAAGCAGAGATTACTGCTCGGGCCATGCGGTTGCAGGGGGGTGCGGAGCAGCTGCAGCACGTGGGAGAGCGCGGTGTGCTCTGTTGTGCTACTCCAAAGGTGCCAGTCTCTGTGGCACATTCTGTTACTGAAGAGGGAGTTGGTGGCATTTGCTTGTCTGTAGAAAAGTGCTGGGTTCTGGGTGCAGTGGTTTCTGCAGGAACATATTTGTTCACCAAAGTCTTCTCCCATATAAATGGAATTCCTTGTCATAACCAAATGTGTTAAGTGCTAGCTTATGTAGGAATTTGGGCACTCATCCGAAATACAAGGGATGGATATCAAAATCAGTTTAATTTAAACAGAGCTTCTTCAATCTCAGCTGAATGACCTGAGCTCAGAGCCATTTACTCTTCTGGAACGGGCAGCTTTATCTCACTTTATTCCTGTAGATTTTTAATATGTATGGGGCCATGTCAGAGCAATGCAAAACATTTTTCTTAAACTTCCATGAATCATCATAAAATAGGAAAATGATCTATTCCTCTTTCCTGCTTTGCTCCAAGAGAAAAACAACCAGCTGTTCCTGCATGTCTTTTGTAGTCAATAGGGAGTTGAGCCTGCCCTCTTTTCCCCATGGGGATGGGAGGTATAACCCCACATTAGCACCAAAGAGACCTCACAGAGCTGGAACACCAAATTAGCCCTTGGCTACACCTGGGAGTGGGAAGCAAGTGTGTGGTGGGGCACATTTGCAGGGGAGCTGAGAGGAGCAGGAAAGAATTGGGAGGGAAACACGCTCTGTGGGGAGACGTTTGGTGCTTGGTTGTAGGAAAACAATGAAATCTATGAATTTTCTGAAAAAAAAAACCCAAACAACAGAAATCGAGCTGGAGGATTTTGGCAGACTAGAAGTCATACTCCTGGTAAGTGGTGATTGCTGCAGTGTGTTGTGTGGGGACCAGAAGGGTATCCCCACGTCTCATTGCTCTGAAGGGGAGCGTGGGTTTGCCAGAGGGCAGGCCCTGTGCGTTAGCAAGTCGTCTCTGTGCCTGGTTCTGCTTCTGTGAGCTTGGAGAGGGGTGGGAGGCTGGACTGGCGAGGGGCACTCGCACAGATCCTGCCTGTGGCTCCAACTGGTGCAGCCTGCCTGGGTTTGTGTGGCAGCCTGGTGTGCACAGGTGTTGCCTGCACATAGAAATTAGCTTCCATGCAGGGAGAAACTGCATTTGTTTGGTTCCTTGGAAAGGAAAGAGGCTGATAACCTGTACAGGAGGTCACCAGAAGAAACCTCTTCTCTCCCTAAAGAAAGGAAGAGGAAGGCATTGCCCCACCCGTGGCAGAATGTTGTATGTGGCTTTAGTAGAGCTGTTTCTGAGGCTCTGCTTTTTCCCTTCGTGTGAATGGCTGTCTGGGTCCAGGTGTATTGAATGAGAGCTCATGATTTCAGTTCTTCTTTTAAAGAGCTGAGACAGAGGCTTTTAAAAGTGTTTTCTAGGAAGGGTGGAAGCAGCAGAATTGAGATTACCACTGGAAATACATTTCCTTTACCCTGGCAATCATTGACTGTAGAATTTATTTGCTGTGTTGGCCTAACCAAGTCTGGAATTAGGGACTGAAAAGGACAAGCTATATATATACCCATCAAGCAAGGGAGCATTTTTTTTCTGCCTAGTTCCAACTATCATGAAGTGTTCAGAGGCTCTAAAAATCCATGATTTTATTTCTTAATCTAGTTAGTGATATCTATACTGGTATTGTTTAGAAACCTATAAAGCGGACAAAACAATCCCTCTATAACTATTTATATTTTTTTTTTGTCTCCCAGTATAAAAGTCCTTTGCTGCTTCTTCCCTACTAATGCATCTTCCTTCCTGTTGCTCTCCATGCTTTTAAGTGGTGCATACTTGAAAGTGGGGCCTTTCTCCACTGCAAAGCAGAGCTGAGCAAAGAAGCACTATTATTTATCTCCTAAATACGTGGAGCCCTCCGGAGCTTGTGGAGGGGCAGTGTGCACTACTGAAATGCTCCTGCTAATTGGCAAAGCTGAGGTATTCTCGTAAAAGATCCTGCTAAAACTGTTTCATTACATCTCTTCCTCTTAAATGTTAACTTTAAATTATATGCTGGAAACAATTGGAATAGAAAAACTTCTATAATTAAGGAGTTATTAAAAAAATCACTAAAATCTTCCTTATGCATACTTATGCCATTTTATACTTTCATCTGTGTGTCTGAGGGCTCTAATGGCACTAGAAATGATATCTTGCCATGCCTCTTGCCATATCTCCCATTAGTATGCTGTAAGGTAGCATTAAGAAGATCATTAAGAGCATAGTCTCTTTATGTTCCCATAAGCTTTCCATTAATTTTCATTTAGGAGTCTAAAGTACAGCACAGTTAATATTTACAACAAGATAATACATTACTAACAGAAATGTGAAACACATTTGCTCTTCTTAGTTTATTAATATTGCTACTATCTAGGCACAGATGTGTTTTCCTGAAATTTGCTTTTTATTTAAAAAAAAAAAAAAAAAAAAAGCGTGCTCAGAGCCTTGCTGGAAATGCCTGAATTCCCTGGAGCTCCTGGGCCTGCTCCGCTCCCGCACGTGCCCCGCAGCGTCGCAGGGGCTGCGGCAGGCAGAGAGGCTCTGCTGCTGAGAGCTTCCCCGCTGCTACCCTGTCTCCTGGACCTTACTCAGAAATACAGTGTTACTGGTTATTTATTTAGTTATTTGATGTTTCAATTTTGAAAGCAGTTTTAAACAATGATGACAAGGAAAATAATTACGTGTGTGTGTTTTTTATTTTATTTTTATTTTTAGCTAGCCCCAGGCTGCACATCTCATCATACATGGCCTGTGCTCTCAGTAAGGATGGGGACCCTACTTAGATTCAGAAAGAGTAGAGAAAGGAAGTTAAGGCCAGTATCACTTGCAGCATTTAATTTTCTTGTGCATGTGTTGGGGCCTGAGTGAACTTTTGCAGTAACATTAAATGTGGCTTTTTCATCAGGCCTGCAGGGTAGCTATTGCAGGAAGTTTTAATTTTTAAATTTATTCTTGGTTTGACTGGAAGTCCTTCAGGACCAAGCACTAACATTTGTATATTGTCTTAGCACGTCTCTATGGAGCACTGCTCCATTTGTGCCTAGGATCACTAAGAAACAGTATAATGAAAGGAAAAACAAATGGTGAATGATTCGCAATTGCTGTTGTGTTGTGCTAACTGCACTAAGGTATTTGTTTAAATGAAAGCTTTTAGCATAAATAGCTATGCATAGAGAAACTAATTAAAGTTTTGAGAGGTCTACCTAAACTTCTGTTTGCTTCCACAACAACTTTAAGAATGAAATAACCACAGTAGTCTGACAGGAGCCATATGCACTTTCTTATGTTAGAGTAATAGTTAGAGTAATAACAATCAACTTCTAGCACATTACTGCACTAGTGTTGAAATGTTCGTAAACTGCCTAATAAGGACATTTTGCAGTGTCTCGGATGCTGAAGAACTTGAGCAACATTTAATTGAAAACTTCATCTTTAAAAACACTCTCAGTCGTAGTTTTAACATTAGAGAGATAAGTATAATCAATAGTCGGCTCAATTGGTTTGGTTTATGAATATATGTAAGCTGGGTTTGGAAATAAACCTCTAAATGTCTCAAATTTAAGTGAAAAGGATTTCTTTTCACGGGAGGAAAAAAAACTGCCTGAAACTGTTGCTCATCGCTTTGTTACTGTTCAAACATGGCTTTGCAGAAATCAAGGTCTGTGCTTTGCTTTTTTAAAAAAGTGTATTGCAACACAAAGCCTGATGTGTGTGGGTAACTTTTTCTGTATTTGTTTACCAGAGCAACCCTAACTTAAGGTCAAATATGGCAAGTCAGGATTAGCAGTATTGTGGTATTAGCAGGATTGCAGTAAATCACAGAATCACAGAATGGTTGAGGTTGGAAGGGACCTCTAGAGATCATCTAGTCCGACCCCCTGCTCCAGCAGGGACACCCAGAGCACGTGGCACAGGGTGGCATCCAGGTGGGTTTCGAAGATCTCCAGAGAAGGAGACTCCACAGCCTGTTCCAGGGCTCACGTTTTTAGGCTTCTTGAAAGGGAATATCTATAGACAGTAACAGGATAAGGGATACAAAGAGGACAAAAGAGAAAACAAAACAAATCCTATAGGTAGATCTACCACAACTCATTACAACACATGCAACTCATGTTGACTGATTTCTGTAAATTTAAATAATGACAAGAATAGCAGCTACAGATTCCCATTGCCATATATATAAACACATGCCTAAGGCTAAAATCTTAGGTTAGAATCTCAGAATTTTAATCTTTTAATACTTACGGTATGTCCTTAAAGGAATGGATTTCTGCTACTGCTTTTCAAAACTGAGAGAGAGAAACAGAAGAGAGGCTTAAGGGGAGGTGGTTTAGTTCTGCTTCACTTGCATCTAGTTCTTCAGGCTTATGTTTTCCATTCCTTCTGGCTTTCTAGTTATACCTGACATCATAGCATAATGCTACATAGCAGGTTTATGTAATTCTTGGATCTTGTTCCTAAGTCATTTCTTAGAGACATGGATTTTTTTTTTAATTGACTTTTCACAATCCTGTTAGGATAATAAAATGAAGGCTGCTATTCTTTACCTGAAGGCATATCAACCTAGTGGCATTTGCCTTCAGATTAAGAATATAAAGCAGCAGGAGATTTGATTAAAACAAGATCTTGTTTCCTTGCAAATATTACCACTGTCACATCCAGCTAGATTCTTGTTTGTATTGATAATGACCTTGGGTGCCTCTCTGGTATCTGAGCTGAAAGCAAAGGTGGTAGCTTGCTTTTTTTGCCCCCTTTAGTTTGTTTTCTTTTGTTTTCCCCACAGTAATTTGGATAAATTGTGGAGTTTTTGGAGGGGTGAATCAGGATTGTTCAGAATATAATAGGTGGTATAGGGGGTGCACAGCAAGAGGTAGAAATAATACTTCCTTGGTAGAATAATACTTCCTTTGAAGGAAGGAAACACAAAGTACTTGGACTTCTATATGTAGTCATGATGTTGCTGCTGTAAAAATTAATCCTGAAATCAAGAAAACCTTTTGAAATTAGAATTCTTTTTCTACCTGGATATCTTGATTCAGGAAAGTGGCAATAGAGTTGCAGCTGAAGCTGATAAAAATGTCACTCAGTTTAGAATTGCTTATTTTGGCACAAAATAACATAGAAATAGCTAATGCAATTCTAAAAAAATATATATTTTTTGATTCAGAGATGGGGAATAGGTAGTCCTGACATTGATTATAGGGCTTGAGATTTATAGCTTGCTTGTTATTCACTCTCTAGGATGCTAATGTGATCCCAGAGTTGTATATTATTGGAATTTATGGGCAACTGGCAATGTAGCAACATGCTGAGTGGTTGGAAATTTCCATATCTGTTGTGTGTTGATGGAAGACTACTTGTGGAAATGTGTTTCCTAATTTGGTTTGGCATCCTTGCTGTTAGCAGGTTCCTTGTGAGGCTGTGTGCAATAACTCCTAGAAAATACAGAATGGTGAGACGAGTTGCAGTTGGGGGAACATAGAGACTAGCATGTTAAGCCTTCTCTACCTGAGACTGAATCTAGGCAGCTGAAGGGGAAATCAGGTGGCCACGAAGCAGTGGCTGGCAGAAATTTTGGAAATCTGATCCTGTTGTGATGTACGTTTGTTTTGATGCTTGGGAGCACTGAGGCAGCATGTCCTTCTTGGAAGTACAGGTAAA
Organism: Tinamus guttatus; assembly: GCF_000705375.1. The sequence continues at coordinate 249,406 of NW_010587876.1, forward strand.
TTCCATTCTTGGGAAGAAATTCTTCTGGATTTGCGAACAAGGAAGTTATGATTAGCCTGTGTCTGATCTGAGCTGATGCCATAAGTAGGTATTGAGGTATCTGGCTGGCCTGAGAGTGCTTGGTCAGGGAGGAGGGCTAAAGATACAAGAAACAAAACACATACAGTCAATCTTACTTTTCCTTTTTTTCCTTTCCGGGTGTTTACATCACCCGGAATCCTGAAAACATCCTGCTACCAGGAGGTGATCAAAAAGTTAGAGCATTGCATGTCTGTTAATAAAAACTTTGGAGAGCCTCAGTAACTTTCATCTTTTCACTCTCCCAGGATGAGTTGCAGTAGGGTCACTGTTTATATCCAAGACTCCGTGCTGATTTACACCCCAGGTAACTGAATCCAATAAGGTTAAATAGTGAACTATATGCTTCCTAAATTACAGATACTTGCTATCCTTATGTTAGTTTGTTTTTTATTCATTACTTGATTGTACTCGTGGCACGTTCTTACTGTTTCGTGATTTATAATGGGTCTCTTTATTGAATTATTGAGTAAAACTTTTAAATAAAACATCAAAGAATTCGCTTCTACTATCAGTTCTCCTACAGCGTAAGATGTATCAACCCTTAGGACCGCTTTCCTCATCAGAATACTAACTCTGCTAGGCTTGTTCCTAAATGTGCTCTGCACTAATATGTTCATCCACTATAGGCTTGCTTGCTTTCTTTTGAAAGTGAAATGATTTGCCTCATAAATATGCATAATTAAATTGCTTTTGGGGCAGGTATCAGTTTTATTCTTTCTGGCCACCTTACATGTGCAATATTTGTGTGTGCTCTGAATCCTATTTCAGATGGGAGGAAAAACAAAGTACTCCTAAGAAGTGATTTGACTGCAGTTTCAGAAAGTCTGTATCAGAGTTGAGAAGAAGGTAAAGCTTCACTTCCAACTCATGGTCTGACTAGAACAAGCCTCTCCCTTGTTCTACACCTTATTTAGTGCTTTGAGTTCTGCTTTCCTTGGGCTAGAGAGTCACAGTGAATTCAGACTACATGAAACAGTGAATGGTGATTCTTGTCAGTAACTCAGATTGTGCAGAAATCAAAATTTGAGCTCAGGTCTGTCATGGTCATTCCTGTATGCTCTACTTGCTAATGCTTTACCCAGGTTTGTCTGCTTGTTTCAATGCGTTAGAAGGGGCTGTATGGTTCTGGTTACTGCTGTGTGATAATTTTATAATCTCTTTGAGTTTCTTGGCACTTCCATAGAACAAGCAAGTCTGGTACTTGCCTGGAGGGATTAGTGTTTAGTGTGCACATAACAAAACAGTGAGAAGATGTCAAGTATGGTTCGGTTATTCCAGAACTCCAAGAAATAGTTTGTAGTGTAAGTATTATGCTTTAAGAATGGATGAGATGAGGCTGCTGGGAACAGCATCAATTTTTGAAAGTAAAATGTAAGCTTTGATTCACAGAAAATGAAATTTGGAACAGCTTGGGCTTTTTTTTGTTGTTGTTGTTGTTAATGAAATACCAAAAGGAATACATTACTGATGCATGTTTTTATTTAAATGTTTAATTTCTGTGGGCAGTACTAAATATGTATTTTTCCAAAGACTATAAAGGCTTGCTAGGATAGCCATGCTGGAAACCCTTCTATTGTATGTTGTGGTCTAATATTTTCTAGTCCCTCAAAAGGGAATAGCTATACAGGCAAAACAACTTATATTTGTGATAATTCTAAAAAGGAGGGGATAAGAAAGACTTTCAACACAAGCTGACACTGCTTCCCTGGTGGAAACTTTCCATAGGGCTGGCCTGAGATCAGAAGCTTTTTTTTTTTTTTTTTTTTTTTTTCCCCCCCCCCCCCTTTTTTTTTTCTCTTCATCTGAGCAAGGTTTCAGTAAGTGCTTGGACCTTAGGATGAAAGACAAGTCAGCCTAGGGCTTCTGAGCTAGTGTCTTTGCATTCTAGACTTAGGAAGTCCCTGAGCTACAGCTGGGTGGAAGCTGGGAGTGAGCCTGAGGACAGATGCCACCTGCTTGTCTCTCATACCCCTCCTTGCCACGGCTCACTGGCAGAAACAGGACCCAGACCTTGGCAGCAAGGCTGTTACCCAGCTCTAATGCACCCTCCAGGGTTTGGCATGGTCTGTGTCTGGGCAGCACAGGCTTTTCCTCGGCGTTTGGGGCCATCAGTATGTTTTGCAGTTGCAACTCTTTGAGTTTGAGTAAAAGACCTGTTTTTCTTCACTACATTGAACAACAGAAAAAATAAAGCTAGATAGTTAAAGCTGAAGATGTAGGTATTGAGAGAGACTTTAGGCTTTAGACCTTCAGGCTCCGAGAACAGCCTTTTAAATCCTACTACAACCTGCCTCCTTGACTGCTTCTCATGTCAAATCCAGACAATGGAATTTCTTTGCCTTTTGATCTGAATTATTTTCTTTTCTGGCCTTCAAGGCCCTAGCAATGTCTTTATAAATTAGTTTTTATATATATATCAGATGCTGATGGCAATATTATGTCTCAAATATGCCATGTTAATTATTGAATACTTTATATATGTAGCATAAAAAGACCTTTTTATGATTTAGTTTGCAACATTTCTGTGAGGCACACTCAAAAAACCTTTTTGTCTTGATTTGCTCAGCTGACTATAAGTCTTTCTTGCCATTACTGGTGAAATGTTATTAGGCAGCTCCTGGTTTCCTTTCAACAACTGTTTCTTCCCTGAGCAGTTGGAAAGTCCCATATTGTACCTCTGTACCTCCTGTTTAATTTGCAAGAGTCATTCATTTCTGCCCTTAATTCCTGTTTGGCGCTGGGGACTGTGCTGGTCTCAGATTGTCTTACAGGGCATGACACTGTGGGTCCTTCTACTGCAGGTTCAGGGTCTTCCTTCCATCACACTCCAAGATCTGTTTTAACTGTTACTGTTTAGATCACTTACTAGGCTCCAATAACACATTTTCCCCTCTGCTGTTTTTCAGTGCAAAAAGCTAAATTGCATAAAAATCAGACAGATTTTTTGTTTATTTTTGTTTGTTTTTGTTTTTTCCATGAGAGCTTTTAAACTTTTCCTGGATCCATTTCTTTTGTTCTTGCACAAATAATGCAGCTTTATGTTCAATGATGGGTCAGGAAATCCTGTTGTTACGGAGTTTGATGCTATTATACCACTGTACTGCAATATGCCGATGGAAGCTCTTTCTTTCTCCTACTTGTTTCATGATGGTGGTTCTCCTCAGTCCTGTAAGGATGGCTGTCTTCGCAGTTTGGGCTCTCTCTAATCAATAGGAGACAGAACTGTGGTGTCCTGCAGAGATACATGAGATGCCAGTTTATTCATTTTGTTTAGTGGGCCATGGTCTGAAGACAGGAAAGGTAAATGTTCTTGGTGGTAGCTGTGAGGTGATTTGAGCAAGCTAGTGCTTTCTGTGCCCTAGAAAATAATCCAGGAGAGGTGACTGTTTTGTAATTCAGAGGGAGAAACCTCAAATGCCAACAGCTACTTACTGACTCGCTGCCTTTTTACTCTGAATGTGCCATGCCTCACCTTGGGCACCGTGTTTAGGGGCTGTGCTCCAGATCTTTAGGAAAGCGTTCCCAAGGTGTCTCCTCTCCCTTCCTTTCTGTTCTTCCAGCTACTCCACCTCCTGCCTTTCACAATTTGGAGCCTGAAAAAGGCTGTTACTGACTTGTATTCACAGAGGTGAAATAACTGTCCAGCAGGAAGCTCAGTGCTCAAGCATTTCTCAAAGCAAACTAGAGAGGAGAATTTTTATTTACAGCATCCT
>NW_010587877.1:8101-54093 GCF_000705375.1 Tinamus guttatus
GGGAGAAACACAAATAATTTTCTTCCGAGATGCATGAAAGTTGACCTAGGGAGGCAGATAGCCCCAAGTTCAAGCAAGACAACATTAGGCATGAATTAGTCAAGAGGCCTGGTCATCCCTGATAAAATTGTTGCTGTCCTGTGTTTTTACAAAGATGATTTACTGTGTGTATGCTGTGGAGGGTAATGTAATGAGATCTGAATAGCTCTCTGTTTGCACTTCATTCCCAATGGGCATATAAATTGTTTGTAATCAAGGTAAGTATCATGTTGGTCCTTAGGTGCTGTACTTAATTTTATTCAATGCTTTTGCTCTCCAGTCAGTAAATAACAAGCCGTGAAGGAGCACAAGGGACATGAACATTTCCAGCACATCTCCCTAAGCTAGCAGGCCTTCAGGAGACTTTTAAAGCTCTGCCACAGGGTTAAATATTGCCCTTCTGCATTACAGGAATGGTGGGGTGGAGAAAAGAGAGAGAAGGAAGTTCTGAGGCTGAACGGACACTCCAGACCGAAAAGAGCTTCTTTCTTTTGAGGGATGCGACTGTGATCCAGGGCTCAGCCACACAATTCCCAGCTCCCGTGCGGAATAGCTTGGTAGGGCTTGGAGCACAGCCTTGCCGTAAGCAGCTTTTCTTCCGAGAGCAGCAGTGAGAAGAAACGACTGAGCAGGCAGCTAATCCCTTCCCTCTCCCAGCCTACACCCACCTGCACCTCGGCGAGCAGCTCAACACGCGCTCCAGCCAGCGCTTAGCGAAGGATCAGGGCTGAACCAGACCATCTGCCAGGCTTAACAGGTGCTAATTTGGCTCCTGTTTGTCTGGGGATTTTTGTTGGAATGTGTGGAGTTTTACCGTGATGCTGCCACCACGGAGGAGTTAATAGAGGCTGCAATGATTAATACCGCGACGGCACCGAGGGCTGTAGCAGCTTAGGAGCAGCCTTGCATGCTGAGCCCGGCTTTGCAAAGAGAAGCCCCGTGTCTTACCCGTCGGAGCCGGGCCGGGAGGGCGTGCTGTCCGAGGACACGGAGGAGACGGAGGCCACGGAGAGGGGCCGCGAGGACGAGGGCATGGTGAAGGAGCGCACCATGGAGCGGGGCCGGCTGCCGCGCTCCTCGTCCAGGCTGGGCGGCTGCGGGGAGAGAGCGGTGAGCGCGGAGCAACCCCCATCCTGCCCCGGGTTACACCAGAAACCACCCGCACCCACAGCCAAACCAGCGCCAAAGAGGGCTTAAAACACAAAGGGCATCCACTCGGGTCCCGAGCTACACCCGCACGCGCAATTCTAAACGTTTTTCTCACGCTTCATCTTCTGCGGTGGAATTTACCTGCTCTTTTCCTTTAACATACAGAATTTAAAAAGCAGCTACTTGCAAAGAACTTTTGACCCATCTCTGCAATGGAAATGATGTTTGGTATATTTAAAACAACCCATTTAAAATGATCTTTTTAAAAAGAAAAAAAAATGCTCTGACCAGATGTTTATGTCAAGAAAGCCAATTTGCAGAGTAGTATCTTGGTAAAGAAAAACACAGACGAAAGAGTTTTTTAAGTGCTGACAATTTTAGAGTCCTGAATATTTATACAAGCTTTGTTAGTCATTAATAACTGATATATGCATAAAATAATTGAGCTCCTTCAGACAACAAATGAGAACCTCATGCTGCTTAATTACAGGTAGATTTTCCACTCTGCCAACTACTGGCAAATTGGTGCTGTACAGGGAAGACAGAAGCGATAAAACTCCATCAATCCTGACAAGTCTAGAGGGAAACCAGAGAGATAAGAGCTCCTGAACCTGCCTTGCCCAGTGCCTGCCTGGTGATGCCAACGTGTATTATTGAAGTAAGCGAAATGCAAGGTCAATTATTGTCAATATTCCTCTTCTTGGGAATAAATTGCTATTTGACACACCACCTCCCTACATACACTGGCAAGATGGTATTTAAAGGGCAGCAGGCTGGGCGACTCTTAGAGGGACACTATAAAGATGGACAAGTCCCATGTAGGATGTTAGCGTTGCTGGTGCAAAAATGCATCGTTGCTACAGAAAAAACTGAAAACGAATCTCTGATGAGGTTCAGTCTGTCATGACATTTGACGGGATGGTTTGCCAGCTCAACAGGATGGTTGTCCTGGGCTCTGGGGACTTGGAGAGCTTTGCCATACCCACCAGTTGCCTACGTAGCCCTAGACGTTCTGCGTCTCCCCGAGGTTTGAGCACCAAGTTGAAGCTTGCTCCTTCCCTGTATCCCTATTTATCCATTCTTCAGATGAAATCCCTATGGGATTTTCCAGGGAGAGCTTTGAAAACCCCTTTACGGGTGGAGGAAACCCCTTTATGGAAATCCCAGCATACATGCCTCTGGTGTAGCATCCGTAAGGACATGGACATGCGCCCATAGAAACAGTGCCATAAAGGCACATTGCAGTGACTGCTGCTTATCTAGGGAAAAAAGGGAAAGAAATGAAATTGGAGAACTTGTGTTTTCTTCCTATTTTTTTTTCCCAATTTTGTTCTTTTTCTCAACCTTATTTCTTAATTTATTAAGGCCTAGACTGCCAAATAAAAAGTAGGCTGCTGCCAGGGGAAAGCAGGAACGTGAGGAGTAAGGAATATGTCATCTTACTCCACTTTTCTGCTGTCTTGGGAACAGTCACTTGGATTCCTAGCCTAGCTGGGAGCTCCCATCTCATAATCTTGCCTGGGAAGATTTAAGGATTGGAAACAGGGAAAGGCATGAAGAGGACCCATTTTTTTCTATGATTCTCTATGGAATTGTGCTGCAGATGCCAAGTGCAAGACAAAAACACAACTGCCCATGTCTGTAAGTCTCATGGTGTAGAGAAAACCTTTAAAGCTGAGCTGCAAGTGGAACAGTGCCTAAACACATACATTAATTAATATATAATTAACTAACACATACATTACACCGCCAAAAGCGACGACCCAGCCCCAATTTAACAGCAGCCCCAATTTAACCCACAGTATGGAGAGCATTAAACCAGCCCCAGCAGTCTTTAGTCGGGACACCAGCTCAGCAACTCAGCCTTAAATATCAGTTGCTTCTCTACTCCTGGCTTTTTAAAAACTGATTCATAAAATAGCATCTGTTTCAGGAGTTTTTTTTTTTATATATATAGAATTACCAGTTATATTGTCATTGTTATATTGTAATTAAGAAGGTGTCTGAGAGCTTTTGGCCTCCTTCCCCTATGTGCAGCGCAGAACAAAACCTAACTAGAAACACTACCAAATTCTTGTTTGTGCCTTGAAGATGAAGCAGAGGTAGAAGCTGGAAATAGTTTGGTTGAATGACAGAGGCATAAACTCCAGCACCACTAAATCTCATCAAGCAGCAGCTAGCTGCTGCCTCCCTAGTCTTGAGTGGTGGCACCATATGGGAAAATCAGATATCAGCTACACTCCAGAGCAGCCCACTACTGAAGAGCAGGGCAGCCCTGACATCTAAAAATGAATTAAAACAACACCGAGGTGACATCCAGCTCTAGAACCACCATGTGTGGGGTGCAACACACGGCCACCACAGTACCTCCTAGGACCCGTTTCTGGAAAGTTTTGAGGTTGTTGAGCAAATAATGTCCATGTCCAACAGTGAACTTAATTCCACAGCTGCTATAACCCCTAAATTAGAAGAAAAATCACTGTGCTCTGTAGGATACTTAATTAATCCTGCATTAACATTGCTTCTGCTAATCAGTGAGAGTTATAATAGAGAAATACAAAGTGCCCAGCAATTTAAGCAATAATCCCAAGTATTCTTTGAAGCATAAAGCTTGTGGATAACTTACAACAGTTCTCACACCATACTGTTTTTCTACTTTTTCCCTAAGCTGCTTGAAGCAGGCTTCCATCCGCTCATGGAACGGCCTCAGCGCTTCCGTCACCTTCTCCCCATGGATTCGGATGCCTTCAGCCAGGAAGGGAATCTGGGAATCAGAATAGGATGACAATTAGCGTGTCAGTCTTTTGCAAGTGAAGGATTAGTGCAAGTTTTCTGCATATATTGCAGGAGGAATGAAGGATTTTACAGAAATAAAAAAAAAAGGGGGGGGAAAAAAAGACATATAAAGTACAACATAGGAAAAAGGGTACTTGAGGAACTTCACACATAATTTCTTTTGCCTGTACTACCCACAGTCCTTTAAAATTGACATCTCCGTCGTTCTGCTCAGTGATCATGTACTAGGGGCATATCTGAATTTATCTGGGAGCACTGACATTCCTGATATATTATATTCACCAACCCCATATGTGCTGTATATACGTTAAAGGAGCAGACTGATGAATGATAACTTGCAAACTGGGTTATTAATGCTAGTCCTTTCCCAGCTTCCTGAGAATAAAAACTTAGGGAAGAAAATATTGATACGTTTGCTTTAATGAATGCTTTTTCTCAAACTGCAAAGGAGCAATATCCTTGGATATTTATATATATATATATATATATATATATATGTATATATATAACACAGCAATATTAATAAAATGTGTAGCACTCTCTATAAAAGCTTGCACTTCCCCTCAGTGAAATTATTTTATTTTCTCTGAGAACAAAACAGGAGAGAAAGAATTAAATGAATTCTCTTTTGTAACTGAAAGTAATCATTTATCTGCAAGGCTTCTGTCACAAAATATCCATGCCAACACAGGATTATATAATTAGTTCATAGCGTGGAGGTGTATCTGACCTTTTAAAATGTTTTGAGAGAGACATTTTCATTCCCACAGCTATCCAGACACACCAATAGAGTTTGCTATCTCAAGCTTAGGAAAAATATTTTCTCTTCCAGGTCCGTTTCAGCCCACACAGTGCTCTGATTCCAACTCAGATATTCTCTGCAGCAATCAAGCTAAGAAGCTTCTTCTTAATAATTTATAATTAAATCATAATACTGATTAAAAACAGATTTTTCTAATAAGAGTGAGCAGCAATCAGAATGAGTAGCTTTATTAGTAAGGAGGATAATAAATACACAGATGAATTACGGCTGAACAGGCTCAAGAAATCTTATCAAGATGATTCCATGTGTTTTGCTCCTATTTAACAGGGCACAGCTGTTACTTCTCTGGGTAGGTTTTTTTAGGGGGGAAAAAAAAAAGAATGACAGTATTTTTCACTGTAGACACTTTTATTTATAGCCATATGGATTTGTACTCCATAAAGATTTAACATTAAAATCAGCTAAGTAAATGAATTTGAAAATGTTCCTAAATATCAGGCCAAATTCTGACCCTCTCATTTTGAAGGGCTGAGTGGTCAAATGGCTCATTTATTAAAGAGACTTGCTGACAGAGCAGACAGCTCTGCGATCATTTCCACGAGGAGAAAATGTCCTAATGAACCTCTCCTACAGAGCCAATATGGAAAAACAATGTGGAAAAACAAGGCCATATGAAGCTCCAATGTGGAAAAACAAGGCCATATGAAGCAAATATAGATATTTTTTTCTGCAGGTAAATGCTGCAGACATAAAAAAAAGAAATGTCGGTGCTTCTTTGTGAAGGAAGCAAAGCAGTAAAGGTGCTTGTCAGCTCGAGAGAAGGCACCGGCTCTGCGAGCAGGAAAGCAGAGAACATCTGCGGGGAGGAGGAGGAGGCCGCTTGCTGCTCCCTCCGGGAATTCCTTTACTGGCAGCTAAATTTCACATTGCTACAGAATTCCTGCCAGATCTCCTGGTCGGAATACTCGCCCTGCTCTACCCAACACTAGTATTTTAAGCATTTAGCAGTGGAAAGAATGGGCTTTCAGCCTGTTTTGTCACTTCGGCCTCAGCTTCTGCCACTGACTTGGAAACGCTTCCTGCTGCTCCTTTGCACACACGGACACAGGGAAATCCGCTTAAGGGGGATGCTGGATTTTCCACCAGGATGAATCTTTGCTGAATGAGGAGGCAGAGGCACCAGTTGCTCTGCCACCAGCTGCTTTGGCTTTGGAGCAAGGGATGCGTTTGCTCGTGGGGGTGTTTTAAACTACCCTAAATGGGGTGTCCTCAGCTTTGGACAGGCGAATGAAAAAGTAAAGACAGCGGTGAGCAGCTGAACCTAAAGGAGAAATATAAAAGAGATCTCACAGTTCGCAAAGATATATTCCAACTTAATGTTATTCCTTGTTTTTGAAAAAAGATCTTAATTTTCTGCTCATGTGAAGAGTATAAAAAAGGTATCTAAATATTAAATAGCTTGAACTAAAATCTTTGACAAAATGTGCTTTTAAAACTGTTAACTTTTGTCTGCTTCAGCTCTTTCAGTGATGTAGAAGGGGCACAAGATCATTAGTGCAATGCACTACTTGTTGCGTGCTGTAAATTCACTGGCTAACGGCAGGGTGGGCTTCGGTACCGTTACAATAGAATAAAACAGCTGCTTGAAATTAGGTAGCTGCATAGAAACATGCTTTTCTAAGTGAAAAAGCACTAACTTGGCCAAAAATAGACATTACTAATGATATTTAGCTGAAAAAATCATAGGCAGAAAGAAATGGAGAATGAAAATTCACAGGTATTATGAAAGCAGCATGTCCTCCATGGCAGGAATGTCAAAGGACGACTGAGACAAAGACAAGGTAAAGGGGTAGAAAAAATAGTCAGCTGATAACATGATTGTCAGACTACTATTTCATATATCCAGATTGATTTATACTGCATAAAGAAAATCTCTATGTGATTACAAAACCCCAAGAACCACAGTACCTGTTATTGAAAAATGAAAACTCATTTTTACTTTCCATCACTGTCAAGTCATTGATGAATTTGAGCTGCTGACTTAGTTGGGAAAGTTTCCATAACAACTCTTGCTCATTATATGATCCAATATTTATTTAGAAATAAGCCTCCCTCTCTCCTATGGGTTATGCTATATGTGCTCGAAAACTGTGAAATATTTTTGGAAGAGGTTTAAGTCTTAGGTTACCCAACATGCACACCCAAAGACTACGCTAATTCCAAAGCTCTGATTTCCACCGTGAAATGGCTAGACCTTCCAGTGGAAAGTACTGCAGATAATAAATAGTTTCTCTTGATCCCTTTTCTCCTTGCTTCTCAGTTCCCGTTGTTTGGAAGTAAAATACTGATGGGAAATTGTGCACTTAAAACCACTGAATAATTAAAATAAAATGTGATTAGCTGGAACAGTAGTTTTATTTTAATACACAAATGTCAGCAAAGTCTTTTCTGAGGAAAAATGTGTCTGTAATTCATTTAAAATATGGCTATTAGAGACAAAGACAGAGAGTTGACATGAAGTTAGTCTTCTGGGATCAAGTTATTTTCCACTATAGCAGTTAAAAGCTCCTAAAATCCTATCTTCTGTAAAAACTCACAGAATAAAAAATAAAATAAATAAAAAGATTTTTGGCAGACCAAAAGACTTTTTATTCAGTGGTCGTTTTACAGCCTTCAGAGGAATTTTTTGTTTTTTTGTTTTCAGTGTTGTATCTTTGGTTTTACTACCTCTAAAATCGACTCCTCTAGAATGTAAATTATTCCCTTTATTATAAAGGCAGAATTGAATATAAAAAGACAATGAGGTACTTTCTTCTGCTGCAGGAAAAACATTCCTAGTCACTCTGGCACTTTTTAGCTATGATAAAATTATCTCGAGACTGCTGAAAAAAGGTCGGCATACAGCTATGGGACAAAACTGGAATTGCTTCCGGTTTGTCCTGCAAAATATTCTTTAGTGCATGAAAATCAAGTTCTTCATACAAAAAAGATCCTGCTTTGTTTCAGGCATTGGACTGGAAATCTGGGTTCCAGTCCTGGTTCAGAAAATATTACCTGCATTAAATTAAATGACTTCTGCTTTGGCCAAAGATCATAAAAATACCAGGTAATTTCATCACCCATTATGGCATTTATGGATTCACAGCATTTTTATGCCATATTAAGTTATATACATATAACATTTCTCAGAACGGCTAGATTAATTTCCTACCTATAGTAGGTTAGTTTTAGTAACTCCCACATTTAAGATTCTGTGCTAAAAAGTCCTATAAGGGTACATAAACAACACAGGAAAATAGCTGTTTGGAGAAAGAAGGGAACATGGGAAGCAGCTCTCTTGGGCTGTGGCAGGAGAAGGTGAGGTTTGTGGGCATTTCAACCCCAAACTTAGAGAAGTATTTCTGCAAGCAACCTTATGAAACCCAAAAAGCAAAACTGAACTGCCAGTAGTGCTAGGCAACAGCATTACAAGGTATCTTCTCATTTAAGGGACATGGGATATTTTTTCAACAGGATGCATTAAAAAAAAGGTTAATCATGTTTGCTACTTGTGGGTTTATCAAATGACAAATTATGCCATATTTGAGAAGATGAACTTTAGCTCATGTTCTGAGACAGTTTTAAATGCCAAAGAAGTGAACAGGGTGAACAGTTTGATGTCTGAATTTTCTCAAAAGTGACACTACGCTGCCTTTGCAGGATACTTGGCCCCTGACCAACATGACTTAAAAATTTTTACCTGCCAAGCTATCAGATCCTTCAGTTTTTCAATCTTGTCATGGTCCTCCAGATGCTCATGCATATATTTTTCAGTAAAAAAGGCCTAGATGTAAGAGAGAAATGAGCAGTTTTTTCAGAACATGAATCAACACCCACTCCCAACAGCAGCTTAAACCAGCACATACTCACTTCATTCACGTTATTCAGACACGGTGCCTGTGTGTGCCACCTTAATATGATTAATTTTCATAGTATGAATAATAAATACAGTGTTTACAGCTTCCCAGTGTTAATATCTCATCCCATATAGCTTTTAACAGTTTATTTGTAACAAGCCATTAAGATTACTTAGAGAGATTTGCAACTGGCTGGTATCTCAGAAGTCATCTCTATTACTTGATTAATCTTTATAAACTCATGTATTTGAAAGCAAATGAGAAAATTGCAATCAGTTACTTTGGTCACCAAAGTTCACCCAGAGCGTGCAGCAAAGCTGTCATCAATCTCAGTTTGTGACTCCAGCGAGCAACCATCCACCATGTGCCTATGAGAATTTGCTGGCAGTTAAAACATGCTTGCTGCCCAGCAGCTTTTCCATCAGGTTGGAAAGGCAACAACGCATCCAGAAATATCAGAAATACATGGAAGACACTGAGGAAGGCAGGTCCCAGGCACTGTTTTGCCCTGGAGAAGGTGTGAGAGGGGATGTTGCTCATGCACTAATGAGTCCAAGGTCAGAGAGGGGACGTGGGACAGGACGGTTGACTTTGACGTTACCTTTTCGTAGTTTGTGAACCCTCCCATGACTGCAGGATCCACAATGCCATTAAGCAGCATAGACAGAGGGTTAATAGGTAGATTTGGATCATTCAGATGCTGTTGAATCATATTATTGATCTTATCATTTGTTAACTGCATAGTTTCTATTGCGTTTTCCAGCGGACTGATTTCAACCTAAAATGACAACAAAAAGAGGTTTTAATTAAGGAATAGAGATTTTACCAGGCAGGTTACTTCAACAGACCTGGCTGCCAGCCAACCACCATGGCTCGAAACATTTCTGAAGTTTCACAACAAAAGATATTTAACCAGCGACTGGTAGAAAGAGCTGTTTTGTGCAGTTAAATGTTTGGTATGTATATATATACAGATATATATATACACACACACACATATATATATGTAGTGATAACTGACATGATTATCAATATCATTGGAGAAAGTTTAATGAATTTCGCTGCTATAGCAGAGATTAGACCTCAGAGGCATGACAGTGCCACAAGATGAGAAAGGCTCTGACAAGACTCATGACTTTTTTTTGCAAAGATTATGGAGAACATCACGGATTAAAAACTGATAAATTTTAGAAGTAGAAAGAAAAATCCAGCTTAATGCAACAGTAAGAAAGAAATGATAACTTAATGTGGATTTTCTGATGGAAAATGTCTTCTTAAGCAGCGCAAAAATCAAGAAGGAGTTTTTGCAGGGATTATTTTGGTGTATGTCCAGGGAAATAGAGTTTAATATGTGGAAGAGATGGCTTCTACACTATCACGCTTTCTTCCACCAGGCCACATTTTCTTCTCCCTAACTGAGATACCAGAAGAACGAAATTTTCTCTCTGATAGTCTCGACCTCAAGGCAGAGAGATCCTCCGACGCCTTCAGGGGGTGAAATAGTTTTCATAATGCATAAAACCTGATTTTAATTGACTGCTCTCCAACTATTATTTATGATCAGACACTGTGTTTTTGGGACCGGTGGCTGTTGATATTGAAAAACAAGTTCAAACATTTAAAATGTAACTAAAATAGGTATATTTAGTGAGCAGACTAAAAAAATCTCTGCTAACTAGAAGCAACTCACAATTCCAAAAGTTCTTGCTGGAAGACCGAAGTCGAAGACTTCTTGCATTTCAAAAAATGACGTGTTAAGAATAGACAAGAAAGGTTAATTGGGGCCTGTGAGGAAAAAGCAAGTGTATATTTGATTACACCCTGATTTACATAAATGCTACATAAACAAAGCTGCACTTCTACCTACCTATCACTTGCTTAACATGTTGCTGAGAACCACTTATAATCAAATCTCTTTAGTTGTTACTCTTACACCTGCCATCTGATTACATCAAGGATGCTTTAATTAGCGTTGTAAGGGAATTATTTTAAGGAGGGAAGGTAAGAGGCCCCATGTGCTGCTGCATCTGCTACCCAAACGCTTGCAAGATGCCCGGGCCCAGAGCCTGCACCGTCAATACGGCCCTGTTCAGCACGGCAGCGTCACGAACGGCTCGCGCTGTGTCGGGAACATCCCACGCTAAATTTAGCGCTCTCGTCACTTTTATTAACGGGCTTATAGCTAGCCAATAATTTGTTGATGAACCATTGCTTTTAAAGCTCTTGACTATCTATAGAAATTAGCACTCATTGAGCTGACAGGCGTCTTTGTGAGTTTTCTATGTCGGCAATCACGGCTCGCTTTCTCGCTCGCCTTTCTTCCAGCGCTCGGACAATCCCATGCCCATTTTTTTCCAAGCAGATGGAGGGTTGTAGTTTCCAGCCTCCTATAAGCTGTGCCTTGGACCCTGTTGAAAGCTATTTATTCCAAATTTCCATACTTGCAATTATGAACTTTCTTCCAAGGAGCTTGCTAATTCTGAGCACTGAGCAATCTATTTATGGCAAAGAAAGAATCATATAGTCCAGATATATATTTGCAACACTTTAAAGATTAAACATCAAAACAAAGTATAGCTTAGTAACTGTGCATTTTTTAAACGCACTAACTGTAATTCAAAATCCAGTTTCCAATTCATGGGCTGATCTTGGCAAATTTTTTCCTCTAAAACTGTTTGGGCCAAACTTCAGCAAATCAGATTCAGAATAATGAACGCATTCCACGTAGATAATGAACCAGCTGAAAAAGTTCAGCTAAAATTACTCAGAAATAATTAAAATAAAAGCAAATACGTTTGAGGAAATGATGCCCATTTCTACTGCTTATGTAATATAATATATTGGAATTTATTAAATTAAGCCTCTTTTACCACTGATTTGCTACAACCTCGCCTCTTCCTTTAAAGAGGTTGCAGTTTCATCAAAAAAATATAAAATGGTCACAGATATTCCACATTTATTAAATTAAGCCTCTCTTACCACTGATTTGCTACAACCTCTTCCTTTAAGGATGTTGCCGTTTCATCAATAAAATATAAAATGGTCACAGATATTCCAATTCACTGTGTTTAGCAAAATAGCAATGATATTTGTATCCAAACTCAGAATTTAGGATGAGAGAGGTGCAGACTCCGTGATCACGTTTCTAGCACCGCAGCTGACAGCAATCTTGAAGAAAGT
The DNA here is from genome assembly GCF_000705375.1 of Tinamus guttatus. The sequence goes on from NW_010587877.1 coordinate 19,925, forward strand.
CAATACCAATTTTGTAGCAACTACGCCAGAACTTGGTCAAAAGTTATCCTTTGCTGTCTTCCCACATATTATTAAGTTCCCTTCTGGTATCATTTTTCAACCGTGTGACTAATATAATCCTTACTTACAAAAAGCTTATAGAAAGCACTCTCGCAGGATTTATGCACATTTCTGTGACAAGCCTAGCGTTAAAGGTGCATGTATACAAATTGCTTGCATAAAGCAGCCTGTCAGGCTCTATTCTTAACTCGTGAGGAAAAGAGACTTTCATCAGACTTGCCAGCCCTTCTAAGCCACGCTTTTGGCAATCAGGAAGATAAATACAATCTTCTCTATCAGGATTATATTGAAAATGCAAAATTCATTAAAAATTCAATGTGTTTTATACAGTTGCTTATTACTGTCAAATATCACATTCATATTCTGTTACTATAGATACCATAGTAATTTTCTGCATTACTTCTGTTCATCTAAATACAACTGTCCAACATAACCTCAATGGAGCAGTGAAAAAGGTTTTAATTAATCATATGCAAATTGTTCTTTCTCTTTAAAAATAAGCCTCGCAAGGGAGATTTAAAGACTGCAGTAACAATGCTTTTACTGCTACTTAAAAATTATAGCTGCGTAAGAATAATTTAATCGTTAAGACATTTAATGGACATGTCTTATCTAAACAGTGTAAGTTGTGCAACCAGAGAAATGCATATTTTGAGTTAGCCAGGCAGCTAGGGTGTATTTTAGCTAACTATGGAAAATAAAATCAACATAAACGTGCTTAATGTTTAATCATGAATGATAGGTTTATGAAGAAACGCAGACACGTAGAGTGCAGCAGGTCTGTGGTATATTTTGCATAAATTGCCATTGAAGTATCTAAATTCTCTTTTCCAAGATGCAGGTTGGCTTTTATGTAACAGGGTCATGGGTTCTCCTTCATTTCAGGCTTATGGGCAGCACCACTGGCTCTCGGGGCTCACTTGCCCAAAGCCAGAAGTTCTTTCTAAAACTATTTGCAGCCTGTTCTGACCTGGCCCTGCAGCTCGGACACCCGGGCCCACTCTGTTCCTTGCACGGGGAGGGAAGGGGCATTTCTGCAGCCACCCGCAGCCCACCTGAGCCTGCAGCGCGCCGGCGAGGTGACTCTGTGTCCCTGTGTCAAACGCAGCTGCATTGATTGCTTGTTCACTCAAGCCCAGTTGTGCAGGAATACATGCTTGCTACCTGTGCAAAAAACACGCTGCTTTGTGCAATTTCAATAAAGCAAAATTGATCTTACCATGAAAACCGATTTCACTTCAAACCACCTCAGAATCCCGGGCAGCTTGTAGGCCGTCACGTAGATGGTTCTCTCGATCCACATATTCTGCAAATGTGACACAAACCTCTCGTTACTGGATGGACACCTTTTGTCTTAAGCACAGACTTAAACCATCATCATCATCAAAGGAGCCGCAGCACAGCAGGCACAGAGAAGGAATGTGGGTTTGGAGACACTTGCACAGCACTGGTGTCAATCCGAGGTGGCACCTTGACATTGCTCTATCAGTTAGTAGAGAAATGTTGCTCTCTTCTAACCAAAGGAGAACATTATGTAGAAGATCCACCTGTCCACCTACTGCACAGGCTTTTCTTTTAGTTTAGCTACCAGGGCTTTTAAGGACTATCTTCCATCAAACCACGATATCTTGACTTGATATAGGGAAAAGAAGCTTTTTTTCTCATGAAGGCAGCGGAGCAGTGGGACAGGATCCTGGGAAGGCTGCACCACCTCCATCCGTGGAGGTTTCAAGACACAACTGCATAAAAGCCCTGAGGAGCTGGGGGGACCAGACCCTCCTGAGCTCCCCTGGTGACCTCGAGGCCCCAACCTGAACTACCTGGTGCTTCAGCAACGCAAACTGCTGTGAACCTCAAGGGCTTTATTTTCACATCCTTTTGCTGTTTTTAATTTAAGGATTGACGATAATTTAATGTTATTTAACATGGATGACTAGGTCCCACTCCTACACAGAAAACTAAATTCTTTGCTTAAGAAATGATGAATGAATTTAGCATTTTAATTACTACTATGTTACTACTAACTGCTCCTACTAGAAGCACCGTGAATAAAATGATCTCTATAAAAAAAGGTAATCGGTTTTATGCAACCTGTTCTAAACGTTTTGAGGAATACAACCTGTGCTCAAATGAGTTTTATTGACCATTAGATGAAACATATGGAGAGAAAAAAAGAAAAGAGGATTGCTGGAAAAATATCAGTTTCAGAAGATTCCTAACTGGAAACTTCATGGCAAGAGAGGTTAAAAAAAAAGGTTCCAGCAGGAACATCTATATTTTAAATCCTAACAGTTTTGAACTTCTTTATCAAGATAGTTTTTAACAAACTAAATAAATATTTGTGCATTTTTTTTCCACTGGCATAAAATAGAACACAATAAATTGCTTTTTTGTTGAGCTTCTAGCAAGTACAGTCACTTTACACCTAGAATTTACTTTTAAATAACCAAAACAGAGAATGGTTCAGATTCTCAGAATGGAGGGGAATAAACAAAACCCCAAAGTATGATTATTATGATTTTTTTTTACCGCAAATTCATTATCTGGGTTTTTCTCTCCTTTTCGAACAGGGCGTGAATACTCAAACCGTTGGACTTCATTGACTCTATAGAAACTGGAAAAAAGAAGACCCCAGGAATAGCATAATCAGTATCAAATATTTCTAGTTTAGCAATTGTTACTTAACTCTACTTCTAGAGTTCTAGCAAAAAAAAAATGCAAGTGTAATATATTATGCAAGTATAAAAAGTATAAAATCTTTGTGAGATGGGTGTTTTCAGTGGGTTACTTAAGACTCCTACTAACAGCAAGGACACCTGCAAAACATCAGTGCAACGACTACGTTCTTTGGCTGCAGATGTACAGAGGACCCCAAAGCACAAGCCAAGTAAACAAGAGAACAGGCAACTATCTGTAACAACACAAGTTTTTCCAAATTATCTGAAAATAAACCTTATTGCGCTTCAGAATTTAAGAATCTCATTAAGAATTTAATTAAATTTAAGCTCCCAAAGTGACCGATCTCATTGACCAACCAGCTCCACACACTTGCACGGGTCATTTGAGGGCTATCCAAGGTACAGTTTTTATTATTTATTAACCAATAGCAACTACTAACCTGGGATGCCATGCCAAGGAATCAAGCCCTGATGCACCCCTCCTCACCAAGTTTTCCTGTCACTTATACACATGATTTTCATTTATTGCTTATGGACAGACTGGAAGAACTACTCACTCTATGTAGCATTTGTCATATAAAGAACTAATTTAAGTGTTAGAGGGCAGACTGATAAAACCGTCAAAACACACCAAAACTCACCTGACAATTTGTTCTGACACTGGCTTGTGAAATTTAGGCGGTAAATCAAGCTTGGGCTTTACAGTAAAGCACTGAATATCTGAATTCACAGGTTAAGAACTGAAAAAAAGACCATTTCAACTACGTAAAACAGAGAGTTTGAATAGGAAACAGAGAAAACTCCAGCAACAACCAGATCTACGCGTGGGTCTGCTGAGGACAGAAGGGCAGAGGTCCCTGCTCCGGTGGCCAGGACAGCCAGCCCGGGCGCGTGCCCGGCTCCACGCGTGGCAATGCAAGGATACACTGGCCGGAGGAGGTTTTGATGTCCTCGCCTGGGGGAGACGTCGTTTTCATCTTCTCTGCGTTTGGAAACTGCGTGAGGAGCCTGGCTTCGAAATCCTCGCGGCGCTCGTACTCCTTGCCCCGGTAGATGAACACTTTGTTCTGCAAACGGATCGAGAGGCAGAACTCCCGTTAGCGGGACCCGCGGCAGCGAACGAGGAGAGATTTCACATCCCTGAAAGGAGGTGAAATCATCTTTTATAAATACTTGACCCCGACTCGATAAAGGCATTTCCCTAACTCCAGCACCAGGAGCACACGCTTCCCTCCAGCGCCGGTGTCACCCCGCTGAATTCACTGGATCTAAACACACGATTGAAGGGATCTATGGCAGAGTGGCCCATTGGGAACGTGTTAAGAGAAATGATACTGTCCATGAAACCCAGGATCTCCCCAAAACCCCCTTATCCATCATCCAAAGTAAGGATGGAAGTAAATAAATAAATCAAGGTGCTCTCTACACCATTTTTTAAAACGCTGAGCAAGCAGGAGTTGCAGACAGAATTATAGACATGAAATGAGGTCAACTTTAGTATGTAGGTCGAAAGATACCAACTTTTTTGGAAGGATTTGTATACTATGGACTATATTAGACTATCAGTGTTAATAGACTATATTAGTCTATTAATGTCTTGCCAGAGTACTGTGGTCTGAACAGAGCATAGCCATCAGGTTACTAAATATTGCATTTATTGTATTTTTCCATATTGATTTCTTCTGCCAACAATAAAGGAAATCAAGATATATTTTATACAGTTCATGTACCAAACACATCAAATTCTAATGAAGCCCTGCATATTTATAAACTGATCAAACATATTAAAGTTGGGATATGAATGCAGTATTTGATTCTGAATATGCCTAACCTTAAGTTCATTATTCATCTCAGAATGAACACTCTGTGAGAAAATCATATAGCATTTGTTATAAAGCAAGCGTCACAAAATCAGCTGAAAGAGATGAAATAATTTTCCTTTAGCCTACCAGCTTTCACTCTGCAATGCTCTCTGCTGCAACTCAAAACAGACGAAAACAATACTCTCTATTTGAAAAAAGATATGAAGGGCAAATGTCTAGGAAGTACATTATAATTCACAGGGAGCATTACAATAGGAGAAAAAAAACTTGTAACGAGCATTTTCTCGTTCAGCAAGGCACTTAATACCCAGATCTTAAGAGGTTTTCCCCTTCATTTAGTACAACCTAACCATTTCTCAAGCATTTGGTAAAACATTTCTCTGCACTTACAAAAAAACATTCAGTTGCGTCCAAAAAAAAAAAAGGCAGTTCAATATTAATAAAGCAGTTTGACACTATTCTGCACCGTATTGCTTGGACTATTCAGATAAATACAGAGCTCCAGAAGGAAAACTGCAAGTGGTACTCTGCACATTTTCAAGTCTTCTTTTTAAGAGTAGAAAAAAAATATTAATTCAATTATTTTTCAGAGGATCAAGTTGGTTGACCCCAACAATGACTCTTTTTTTACCTGATATTAAATATTTTGCCTGGTAAAGTCCAAGAGTCTAGTAAGATTTTAAAGAATTCTTATTTTTTTCTTACTGAACACAGCACAAGTTCGATGCCTGCCAAAAGAGCGTTTCATGTGCAGTGCTTGACACGTGCTCCAAACGTGACAGCAATCCTCAGCTTTCCGTGTCGGCGTCTCTGCAGCATCCGCCTTTTTGGTCCCAGAAATGGTCGCGGGGCAGTTTTATTCCTTTCAGCTCAGGAAACCCGAGGGCTCGCTGTGTTTATGGGGTGTATAAACAGCATGAGGATACCTGCAATGCAGCGCCGCACGACACGTGCAAAGCCACAAGCGTCTGCCTCGTTGAAGAACTTCTTCCACATGATTTTGGCTAGTTTGTGGAAAAGGGCTCACACACGACACGAAAGACTCCAGTACCTAGTTTTACCTCTGTATTTCCTCCCTGCTCCCATTTTGACCAAGATTTTGGATGACACTTCACTGTTTCTGATGGGATTACACAGAAATTTTCTCCACTGCTGGACTGCATGCCCTCCAGCCGTGCTCACAAAATAAATGCTTGGGCTGCACCCTTTGCTGACCTTGTTGGATTTTCCAAGTCAGCATTAACCTCTGGATCCATTCACCCATCTCCCTCTGCTCCCTGTAACTTTTTAGCACAAATTGTAGAAGCTGCTCTACAAATATACAGAATGGGGACTCAGTCCATAAACTCTTGTGAACACCATCCACAATCTGGATTAGATTAAATCCAAGCAGACCACAGACCAAGGCACAGGGGGTGCTTTTCAGTTCTGCTCCCACTCCATGTGCCCTCCACTGGGTTCCTCCCTTTTGAGGCTGGGGAAAAGAAACCCTCTCTCATGTCCCAAGCATTTATTTGAACAGCAGCCGACTTTTTACAAATGAACTCCAGAGCATTTGCAGTAAATATTTAATTTCCTGGGATTTTTTTGCAAGCCTTTTCCTTCTTTTCTGAAAACATTTTCAGTTTCTGTGAGAATATCTGATCATAAAATCTCCATGCAGAAGGATCACTCTACACAACTCTCTTCTGAAATCATTCTATCTTTTTTTTTCTATTACTTTTCACACTTTTAATACATCATAAAACACCTAAAGGAACTAGCTGACCACAAGTGGTAAAAAGTGATAAAACCAGCTTAATCAGAACTGATCAGCACTGGATTTATCCCTTCAGACAGACTTTAGCATTTGCCTGGGCTTACCCTTGGTATTTATTAAGGCATAATATGCGAGTGTTAAAATGGAATTATTCATTTATATTCAGGAACTCATCTCTTAAACAAGTATTTCCAGGAGGAAACCCTCTAGCAGCCCCTGAGACTGAATCTCCGCGTCTTCTGGAGCAAAAGTAATTTTATTCTTCTGTCTCCTGAACTGCCTTAATCTACTGGAACTCTTCCACGGGGGTTTAGAGAGAGATTCTTCCTAAACTGAAAATCCTCAGCTTTTAAGGTAGATATGAGCAGCAGAGTAGCTAAATAGCTATGCATTATTTCCGTGTCACAGGCTACCAAATAGGGGAGATAGATAGTCCCAAGACTCATGATACAGATGGAATTTAGATGTTTAAGTCACTAGCTCAACTCCATAGCAGTCCTAGCAATAGTGGAAGAAATCTAAAACAGTTGATTACTGTCACCAACTAAGTGACCTGTGTTGCAAATAGATGCACGACTCATGAATATTTACAGTAAAAGACTCAATTTAAAGATAATGTGCATGTTTCTGGGTTGTGACAACAACTTTAAGCGGTTAACATGCAAAAAATCTTGCCAATAGCATGTAGAGAAAAGCAGCAGCTGTGATGTTTAATTCCCATTTTGTAGTGGGTGCTGGAAAATGAAAACATGATCAGATACAGAAATACACATCCACCTGTCAGGCAGAAACGTCACCATTTCTCATGCTGCTGGTCATTACCCTGTTCTACAGCCTGGCAACATCTTCCTTGCTAGTGGGTATGTTTGAAGAAAATGCTTCTCTTCAGAAAGTCTAATTTCAATCAAACAGACTAATGTCCGCTTTATAGAGCTAAAATACAACCACTGTTGGCAAAAGAATGTTAGATAGATGGAAATAACATACCAGTATTGGTCATTGCTCTCTATGGAGTATATTTCCAAAGCAAGAGGCCTGGCTATCATCTGTGGGAAAAGGCCAACACTCACCCTTATGAATGTAGGAAATCCCTGGCCATAGTATCCAACAGCAAAATAATCTGGTTTAGGTCTTATCACTTTCACAATGTTTTCATAGAACTGGGCTTGCTTTCTCTGAAAAATAAATAGAAGAAACATATTAAATGAGCCAAGCTTCAGAGCAGATCCTACACCTAAGATAGAGCTGAAATTCAAGTAACAGTTGCCCCCTACTTGCCCCTTTTTGTTCACTTTTCTAACAGATATAAACTGATATTTTGCAATACTAGATTCCATATCTATGCTTTCCATGCTCATCTTGGGGAAGCTCAGGATTTAATCCTGTTGAGGAAGTTGCAGAAATTGCAGCTTCAACTCCCAGGGGTGACAGTGCTGATGTCCCCAGCACTGTGTCCCCTGCCCATGCGACACCCAGGGCACTCAGAGGTTTAGGAGCAAAAATGCTGTCAACTGCTTATTGCTAAATAATGTTGCTCATCTCCATGGTACTGACTTCCCTGTTTGCAGCTGTTGCATTTCGTTATATTTTTCTAGTGTTTCCATTCCATATTTATAACTACTTATTTGTATATGGAAAGCATGCAGTTGGAAATGGCAGAAAAATGTAACTTTTGGAATAAATAGACACATCAGATACCATCTGTTTTCACAGTGGAATCCTTTATCTCCAGTGATGGAATAATAACAAACATACAGCCTTAAACGACCTGTTTGTTAACTTATATTGAGCCTATTATGTTCCATGGGAGAAGGAACTCCAATTTTGGGGCAGCTTTATTACTGTTCCCATATGACAGGTATCTCAGTTCACCTGTAGCAAAAACTATTCTGTCTTTTGTGAATTGTCTAATATTTAATATGTCTGGAACAAAACAGACAATAGGGAGAACCAGAAACTCTTCTGCTAAATAAACAGGTAAACTTGGGTTTCAACAAGTATGAGAGCTGAGAGTCCTACATTTCCCAGATTAAAATGGGTGAGCTGCCTTACACGGGCAAGTTTGCTACCTTGGGCATACACACCACTGCGGGCTCTGAAATTACTTCACTTAATGGAAATAATAGCATATTTAGTGCATGAGAGAAAAGGAAAAAAAATCCATAATTCAATGTTTATGGCCATCCTCTATGATGTATGAAGTGCAAATTCAAGCTTTGGCTCTGAAGAATGGCTCGATATGATGAAGAGCAGTAGCCTCAGTGACAAGAGCTTCTCATATTCCCATTTGCAAGCAGAAAGATGATGGAAAATTAACAAGAAGGGACTCAAAAATCAACTGTCTGTGGTGTATGAGTATATCTGACATGAGATAATAATTTCTAGCTGACGAAGAACTTTTAGTATAAAAGTCATATTTGACAGTGATGGCAACATCCTGGGCTCTGTGGATAGCAGACCAGCAAGGCTCTTCTTGCATAGCAGAGCACCTACAAAATGCTCTATTTGTACATCTCAACTCCTGGGGCAAAAGGCAACATGAAACCAGACCTATTGGCTAGGCAAACAAATACAGCCAAAAAAAAAAACCCCAAATAGTTAAAATGCCATGAAGAGGACCATGAAGAAGGGATATAACAAAAGAACATGGCATGCAAAAAGATAAAGAAGCCATAACATTGGGAAGGGTGCTATTCCCCTCTTTTCTTCAAAAAAATGCTTTTGCAGAGATGGCCCCGAGGCCATCGGTGGACAAACAGGGTGCAATGACACCATGCTGGTGTCCTGCTCAAACAGAGCAGGATAAAGTAGAGAAATAACTAAAAAGCTAAGGAGCAGCTACTATAGTGAGCGGCAAAGGGCAAAAAATGAGAATAAAATTATCAAAAATTTGGAAGCCAAAGATTTTCTGAAATAAACTGCAAACCAACTATGAGAATTTGGTTGAGAAGTTTGGAGTGAAAGTGCTGGCTGCCGTTTAACTCTTTGATGTGAAAAAAGGGCACAGACAAAACGAACAGGTAACATCAGGACAAAAATAATACTTGGGCATTGGGACTTGGGACTTGGGCATTACTCATACCTAAAAAGAGAAACGCGAATGTGAAAATACTCTTGAAAGAGAAGAAGGACTTTTCATGTTCCCATTTGTATTGAAATTCTAGATTTCCTTTTACATCCCAAAAAATCAGCTTAAAGTGACTGCAGAACTTTTGTCCTGGTTAAAAGCATACACATAAATATAACCTTTTCAGACACTTCCGTGATAGTCAATTAATCAGCATTTGTCTGAAAAAGCCAAACTAACCATCTACTTTTGCATTTTATTAAGAACTTTTTTTCAGTATTAATCTAAAAGCTTAAAAATTAAGATCTGAAAAAAACTGTTACAGTGCCTAAGTCATTTTCAAAAACCTACCAGTAGTTCACTGAGTTGTTCATAATCAAACATTTCATTTTCATACTGTTCTGCAAGTTCTTTACCCAAAGCAATGGCCTCTTCCCACATCTGTTGGAAAAAAAAGCATGCAAAAAGAAAGAAAATAAAATCTTCAATTATATACCTTAGTTAAATAACAAAATCAGAATAAAATCCATCTTAATATAACACAGTAAAGTGTATTGTGTCACATGCCTGAAAACGCTGTGTATAAGATGTGCCAAGTGGTTGCAGGAGCTTTACCCACACATGTTTCTCTTGACCACAAATCAAGTAAAATGATTGAGATATTTCAGAATAAAGATGACTCTGGCCAGCCCAACTAGCTGTGTAAACACAACCTGCCCACCAAGAAACCCAGAGCCTGGGACTTCAGATAAATGTTGGTTATTGTGGTGTATAATCACCCTTCTTGCTCTAATATCTACAATGGATATTAGGCAGGACAGGCAATTTGCAGCTACTGCTTTCAACAAATATTCACTGGCTCTTCTTCTTCTCTTGTTCTTCAACCATGAAATGCAGCAGCCGCCTCAACTGACCCCAAGTAATTTAACAATATCCATCAGCTCTTCAGAAGCCAACAGTCTTAATGAGGAGCAGAGAGAATGTTCAAACAAGAGTATTTTCCTTTTTTTTTCTGCTTTGAGTATAAAGCCACCACTCCAAACCAAAGAGGTGCCCAAATTAGCACATGAGGAGATAGATCCAAGGCCAAACTTGATGGTCTGTCTCTGCTGTTGATATCCAGCTGGCACTGCTGACCTCACTTGGGAAAAGAAAGTGTCCCAGCTGGAATGAGTTGGAAACCAGTGTCCTTCATAATTACTCTTCATCTTAAATTTAAATAACCTGTCCACAGCATCTAACATTCTTCTTGGTATCATGACACACATTGCCCATGCTGGGGACCCAGGAAGTGCTGCATCTGCTACCTTTTTTTCTGATTTTTCTCATTTCTACAGCCAGGTTCATGACATTATTTTGCTGGGGAAGAGGACATGAAGGAGTAGGAGTTTCCTACCGTTTGTGAAGAGCTTTGAAGATTCAAAAAGGCACCAGAACACCGAGCTACAAGGAACCCCACCTGCCCACGGTCCCAGGGCAGCTTTTGCACTTGGGAACACAACTTTTGGAAAATGGAAAGTTTGCCAAGTTTTCACCCATATTACATGCCCAATCCAGAATCACAATACTGAAACATACCTTTATCTCTAAACAAAAATTAACATGACTTTAAGAGCAATATTTAGGAATATTTAGGGGAGAAAATAAGCATATTCTTACATTTTAGGCTAGGTTAATTTTGGTTCAAAGGAGCAATATCCTGCCACTTTATAGAAAGTAAACGAATATTCACAGTTGTTTGATAAGCCAGCAAGTGAACCCTTTTAAAAATCATTTAACCTTTCTCCACTTTGAATGCCGCCTCCTTTTAACTTCAGTCATCCATAACTTCTTCTGCACATTTTCATTTCAAAGCAAACGGCGCTGCCGTAATTTTCATTGCACCCGTTTTCACTTTGCATGCTCCAAATTTAACTCGTCCCTCTCCAGAGCTGACGTGTTTCTGCTCTCTGTCTCTGTGAGGCTCCTTAGGGCAGTGATGCTGAAGATGACAAATATTCAGGCCCACTGACTAAATTACGACTTTGACAGAACTATGTCTCTTTTTGTGCTTTTTTTATCCCTGCTGGACAAGACTGTAAACACTTGAGCATGTGGTCTGAACAGCTGAGCAGAAGGAGCCTCCCCCATGTTGAGCAGAAGCTTTAGATGTTGCTGAATATAAATATTAATATTGATTTTTGCAAGGGTTACAGACGAGAGAGCCTAAAAAGTGTAAGCAGAAATTAAATATGGATATAGATTTAGTTCATCTCAAATACACACTCAGTAGTTGCACAGCCCTAGTATTCTTCCATTTAATAACCCTTCCTTATCTGTAACTGAATAGGAAAAAATAGGAACTAAATAGAAAAAAAAAAAAGATTCTACAAACAGGATTTGTTTCTGACTTAAATTACTGAAATTACTTTTAACAGAATTCTCCAAAAGTTAGCTTACAAGTTAGACCAGTGATATGCTGTTGCATCATTTTTAAATGAAACGCAGGCATAAATCAGAGATAAAAACCTTTCTCTGCTACAAATAGGTGACATAATTGCACAACTATGGGATAAGTCCTGCACATCTGCCCCTGCCTAAACTTGTTCCAGTCAAAGAATGTGACCAAAGGACCCACTCCATTTTGCTGCTGCTCCTTGAAACCTCCTGCCCTGGTTTAAGATGCCCTGGACGATCCTCTGCAAAATTTCTGTATTTGCTACCGAGCAGTTTATCCAGGTGAGGACAACACGCTCATGGCAAAGGATTCTCGTCATGACACCTGGATTCCTGAAGGTCAGGAACTCCCCACCTGCTGCCGCACAGGTTTCCCGCACTGGATCTTTTCCCAGCTTTTCCCAGGACATGGCAGGTGGTCTGGAGGAGCGGGCCATGCAGGGAGCTGCAGCACAGGATTTCTGTGCTGCACAGCTCCTTAATGCAAGAGACAACCTACCTGGAGAGGGTACAAGCAAAAGTTTGTGATATTGGAAGAAAAACGCTTCTTTTATGCTGAAAGCACTGGAAAAAAAATGTGCGTAACCTGAATTTTGTTGAGTGGACACAGGCTGCTAATTTTTATGGGGAAGATTGAGAATGCTGAGGGGGATCTTTTCAGGGGAAAAAAAATCACAATTTAATTTATTATTGAAGTTCTTGCTCATTGTCAAGAAAGAACTGCAGCGCCCCACTTCATTTTTGAGTTCTTTAGCAGGAATCGAGGATCTTAGGGTAGTTTTTAGCTCCTGCTGAGTTAATGGCCAATAAAAAAGAAATATTCAAGGATAAGAATATTATCATGAAACATTTTGAAGTATTAGGGGAATTACAAACACTGCCTAAACTTCAAATAATACTAGATAACCATTAGGAAAGGTTAATATCCTTAATGAAACACTAGAACATCACGTTTCACTGTTGTTAGCGCTGTGTTTAAGAGGTGCAAGATGGTTGGATCCCTTTGGAACAAGCTGCCACAGTCACTGGAAGGGGATCTGAGCAGGGCCATAGGCTGCACATCAGCCTCGTGCCAACCCTTTGCAAACAGGAGAATTTCTCCTGCATCCTGTTAGCTGGAAAAAAGAGCATTTCTTGCCATATCCTGTGAACTGCAAAAGACTTTTGAAGGCAATTCACCCCCCTTCCTTTATTACTGCCACTATTTTTTCTTCTCATCATGATATGCTCAAGCCTGGCAATTTTCAGCAAAGTCCTTGGATTAAGCGCTTTATTGGAAATTATGAGGCTTCAGCAAAACATTGGAAGAGCAAACACTTCAAAGGATAGGTTAGACTGCAGTGATAAATGTGAAGATAAAGCTTTTAAGGGCAAAAGCCCAGGGAGATGAAGACGAGACTGAAAAGTGCAACACGAGGAAGGGAAACGATCTGGGGGAGAGGGAAAAGGCTGCAAGCATGAGGGAAAGTCATCAGGAAAAACAAGGTGGTGTGGAAAGGAGGAGCTTGGAAGGGTAATGGAAAGAATTACTGAAAAGGGAATCGAATCCATAAAGTAGGAAGGCAAAACACAGAAGTTGTATCTGCAAGTGGTAATTTAATAAAGGCTAGGATGAGCTTCAGCTTTAGAAAATACTGTTTGCAGCACTGAAGGTCAAACATAAGCCAAAACTCAAGACTGCTAAAAAAAAAAAAAAAAGCTATTAAAAACAGAGAGCAGAAGGAGGAAAACTAAAGGCTCCTCAAGCTCCAAAAGGAGGATATTCACGGCAAAGTATCCTGTTCCCAGGCAAAAGGATATTCAGTGGAAGCCCCTGCTCATGCTGCTTCTGTTCGGGACTGCTCAGGTGTTCTGCTCAAGAAGAGGGATATTCCTGTGTGCAGTGAACAGGATCTTCCCGCAAATCACGGAGCCTCTGGAAAAGCCTGGCAGTTGCTCTCTGCTCCTCTTCCAGCAGCTCCCGCGGCTTCGGGAGCAGCATTCCCAACACGGCAGCAAACGCCCCTTCCCAGGCCTTGCTGCTCATGGAGTGCTGCAGCTTAAGCAACTGCTGCACTAAATCTGCAAACCACGTTGGTGAATGTGACAAGTTGACCCAGCCTCCTGCAAGCACATCCCGAATGAGAGGAGGATCTTAACTCTCTGAGAAAAATGTCTTAATTTTAATAAAGCGAGAATTTCCTTTGAACGTCCTGACTCTTGAAAATGCAGGGAAGATATTCATATTCTCAGCGTATATTGGTTTTCTTTCCCTTTTCACCGCCGGAGCAGGGAGGCCTTGCTGGGAAATGCGGCACCCGATGCAAAGGAAGCAGCAGGGATTTCGCCTCCTGTTTATATAAACAGCTCATTAGTGCCCCAGCAGAAATGGGCACGTACAGCCTTAAGAGGGGTTGTGTTCAGCACAGATGAAAGGGAAGCACAGCTTTTAATTTACAGCTCGAACGCGGCGGCCTGGCATTCCGAAGTGCAATTCCCATCGACTGTGCGCCAGCACCGTAAAGAAGGAACTGCAAACCTATCAAAATGTAAAACAACAACATAAAGATATGCAGCTTCTGGCCTCTCCTTTCAAGAGCAGAGTGTAATACTAAAATCAATCTACTCTTAAATCAAATATGATCCAAATTATAATTAGGTTACTTCTTAACAGCTGTTAAAGGGGTAGTAAAAATTTTATGGGAAGTGGAAATGTGCCATGGAAATAACCAGTATTCCATGGAAATAACCAATATTCCATGTATGTCCACAAAGACTCCCAGCGCAGATGGTCACGGGGGACAGTCACACTTGTCCTGTTTGAGCAGCCCAACTCTATGGCAATCTCGAATTAAAACTTGTTAGCACCACAGAATAACCATTTCCAAACACAGCATATAGGACTTGACCTTTTACACAAAGATTCTATCAAAATACTACTATGGCTTAGCTAAAATCTCACTTGGTAATAAGAGGTGGTGGGAAAACATTCAGGTTCTGCCAGAAAATGACATTTTCACTTGCACTAGGTTGAATGATGTCATGAAAATTGCTTTTAAAAACCTGCCTTTATGTTTCTGAAGTATTTTGGTGCAGAGATTTCCACCTATTTAGACATTTTGTGCACAAAATGTCCAAACACTGATACGTCTCTAATTCTGAGTCTACTGCATTTCCAATCCTCATCGCTGGGGATGGGTAACACCAACACCCACCGCTTCCCACCGCAACGTCAAATCCAAGCTCGTCCTGCAAAAAGGAAGCGATTGCAAAGACCCAGTCTCATCCGATCATTCCCTCCTGGCCCTTTCCTTCTGTATGAACCACGCAGACACCCGTCCTCCCAGGGAACCACTCTGTGCTCACAAGGACACGCGAGGCTGAAGCACCAGCTGGATATAACAGCACCCGCCGAAGAAAATACCCCAAAATGGGAGGCATCACTACTTATTTTTCCCCCTCTGTGCAGCACCGTATGCACATATATTTATCCTTAACACAACACTTATAAATGTACCACTGATTCCTCTTTTTGCTACTACTTTTTTGTTATTATTATCCCTAAGTGCTGGCGGGCAGACTGTTTAAATTAAACACTCCAAGTCATAACTCAGAAGAAGTTTAAAGCTCCCTGAAGGTGACTGGATGCAGGCTGTGTTTACTGTTTGAGAAAGACAAAGAAAAAAGCAATGAAACACATCTGTTTTATTTTTTTCCCCTTTTTACCTTGCCCTTGTCAAAGTAATGGATAATTTCTTGATAGAGCTGATCTTTCAGCTGTCCTTGAGTAGCTGCCTGGTATCCATCCCGCTGGGTGAGGTGCGCTGCACAGGCTTCCTCCGACCACTAAGCATAGGAAGAAAGAAGGGAAAAATGAAAGCAAATCAAAAGTGCTGAAATGTGGCAGTGAAATTAGCCTAATTAAAATACACGTTTTGATTTTAAACAGTGATACCACAACTAATGCAATAACCAAGCCTCTGCTGCAGTTGTGTCATTCGATTCCTTGGGCACAAGGATCATCTATTTGAATGCGGTAATTAGAGGCTAATTACCTCTACGAGCTCAAAGGAAACTTTCTGAAGTGGCTGCCTCTCCTCCCCGTGACCTTGCGCCGCTGATGGGCAGGGTTTTGCTGGGAGAAATCCTGAAACTGCATCAATATGGGTGGAAAAGGCTGCAGATCCAGCCAGGAAGGAGCGAAGCTCCCCGGCATCTCGGGAGCCAGGGAAAAGAGCCCCTGAAATCCCAAAGCCTCCTGTACCCGGGCGCTGCCCCTTTTCCAGCTTGCCAGAGGGTTTGACCACGAGAGCAGCCTCGGAGGCTGCCGTGTTCCAACAGGCCACGTTTCAGGGGAAGTTGCTTCCCCACAATCTAGCCTGGTTTCTGCAAGAAACTTCTGCGTGCTGCAACTTGAACACAAGTAGCTCTTGCAAAGTTTGGAAAACTCCACTGCTTTTGTGAAAATAGACCTTTCTTTTCTCCAGCAAAGCCACCTTTCTGAGCAATTCAGACACCGTGGGACCCTACACTGCAGTGACCTTTTTCTTTTTCCAGTGTCAATGTCCTGCGCTAGTTCTCAGCATCTTAATCTTGAATAACTTGGTTAAAAACAAAATTAAAATCTCTGCTCTCATGAGACCCATCGGCTTGCAGTAACTCCAGGTAAATCCATGCTGGCCCCCTCCCCACGCAGAGCCTTCCTGCAGACTAAAGGTGAATTTCTCAAAAGCCCTAAGTCTTGACCTAAACAGGATCCCATTAAAATCCATGTGAGGAAACACATGGCTGTGCCGTGTGTCACTGAAAAACCTCTCCTCCAGCTAGGATGGAAGAATCCAGGGATGCTCCATGGCTTCAGGCTGCACACACGGCCATCCTGGAGCCCCAGGTTTCCTGCTGCTATTTTGGAAGCAAAACTGAGCTCCCCTGTCTGCTGCTAACTCGTGGCACTGACAGGATATTACTTTAGATAGATCAATAGCCAGTTATCATAAAGTATTTCCCAATGATAACATATATTTATTTACAAATAAACTCATGATCCTCTCCTGCGTTTTGAGAAGCCAGGATAAATACTACCCTCATGTTTCCCATCTTCTATTGATTTGCATTATGGGAGCAGAAAACTGGATTTATTTAGGATATTTATTTCCAGTAAATAAAAGGAGTAAATAAAGGTACTCATCCAGTGTCTGAAGACACACTGTAAGAAAGCAACACTAGATAAGCTCTAATTTAAGGTCATATAAAGCATATCGATTAAAGGACCAGGGGCATAACGGGTAGAAGCCAGAATGACATTTTCTGGCACTGTTCATTCCCTCATCTTGGAGCACCTGGAGAAGGGAAGGCTTCGTGCCTTGTCTCAAAGCCTCCCTCAAGCAGGGTGTGAGAAGGAAGGACCATGCAGTTTGGCAGCCCTGCTCTACGTCCCTCGTGTTAGAGCAGCCATCCCCCTGCTCACAGGATGATCCAGTTGCTCATCCCAGCTCCTTCCCACAGCTCCCGGGCCCCTTCCCGGCCGCTGGAGGTGTCGGAGCCACCTCCTCAGCCCGGAGCTCAACGCGATGCCTCCGGGCACGGAACAGCCCGTGCCCAAACACGTAACACCCACCTGCCCTGCTCTTAGTGACATTATACTAACACTAACATTGCTATGGTGCTTTTACGGCCAGACGAATCTCGCTGATATTCCCTTTGTGCTGCAATCCTGAATCATTATTAAAACAGATCAAACAATTCTCAAAGTATCTCAGTTTAAACAATAAAGTTAGGATTTGCCTCATATTTAGTCTTACTACATTTTGAATGCAGTTTACGCAGCGCTGGAGTAAAATAATTCTCAGTGCATCCTTTACAAGTATTTCATTCTGCTCCTTCCAACTGCAACTTTTCAAAATAGATTTTTTAATGCTAATGTTTCTCCTGAGATTGCTCAGAATAAATCAAAGCTTGCAAAGAATCACTTTTGCTGCACAGAATGGAATAAATTCCCTTGAAGAGAGGAGGCACCGACAGCAAAGTCTCCACGACAGGGCGCCCGGCCGGGAACGCAGGTGCCGCTGGCATCGACGCAGCCGAAGGGGAAGACGCGGCTCTTGGGGATTCTCTGTGGGTCCCTGCCCTCCTTCGAGCAGGGGGCCTCGGCAAATGCTTCAGAAAACACCAATCCTCACAAAATTCAGATTTCTATTTTTCCTTCAACTGCCTTTTTAAAGCCTGGCCGTAAACTTGCTGCTACAAACTCAGCAGCAATGTCGCTATCTTGAAGATGAGATTTCAAGACAAAACGTCTGCTGAAAGCACTGCTGAAACCCTCCTTGGTGCAGGGCATGTGGCCAGCCCAATTCTGTGAACCCGCTGCGTGGCTGACAGAACTGCACATATCAAAAAGATTTTGGTGAAATTCCTGCAGGATCAGACGTGGCTGGTTTGCACTACACAGTGCTAAAAGCTTTATTCAGCTGTACCATGTATATGATCCAAATCAAGGTAAATTTACAGCTCCCTAAAGCATCTAAGGGCCATCTCCAACTCACTGGCACTTCTGCAAAAGCCATCAGTGGACGGTGAGTTTACTGCAATACATGCTTAGATGCTCCAGGATTACATAATTGTCCCATTTAAAAGTAATTTGCATCACAGTTAGCGTTGTAACTTAACCTGCGGTCTCTCCTTGATTGCACTGCTGCTCAGTTTAGATCAAGATCAGCAACCCGTGCTCTGATACACTAGTGACACGGGCTGACTTCTGCCTCAGCACATTCTAAGCGTGCAATAACATGCGACGTGGCAGCAATAAGCAGAGCACAGAGAGCTGCTCAGCCCCACGAGCAGAGGGGCAGCGACCCCGGCCTCGCGGCGTGTTCGAGCGCTCACCTTGAGGAGCTTGGCGTGCAGGAGCAGCGTGTAGGCAGCTTCTGTGTAGTTGTCACATTCTTTGTGCAGGTCACAGAGTTTGTACAAATACCTACGAGTAACGCAAGCAGCGGCTCTTAACACGCAACAAAATAGTTTGTTTGGGTCATCACAAAAAGTAAATTCTATGCTCCAATAGTTAAAATATCTGGGATTATTTAAAGCTCCTACTTTGGTATTTTAGACAAACTTGTCAGACCATTTATATTTCTATTATTATTATTATTTATTTATTTCTTCCCAATACTTATAAATGACTTGCAAAAAGTAACAAATTCAAAGCAGATTTTATTTAAGTACTATTTTTTAATTATTCAGATCTGGAGACAGAACCAGGTCCTGCTCCTTAATTTCAGTATTATCACACTTCTGGCTGGGGATTCTCTTCAATTGTTTCTTTTCTTTTTTCTTTCTTTTTTTTTTTTTCTCTCCTTTCCCCAAAGTTTAGAAGCATCTGAGAAGGAATTCATGAATAATATTTAGATATCAAAAAGCGCAGTAAAAACACAAACGTCATCACTTTAGCACATCAGTCTAGTCAATTTTAAGCCAAAGTAAAAATAGAGGAGTAGGTACCCTGAGGTTTCCAAAAAGCATGACAACGTGTTGCCATTTTTACTTTAGATGACAAATAGAACTTGAAAGGCTCCTAAAAGTTTTAAATTTAAAATTAGTATCAGTCATCATATTGATTGTCCTTTTTTTTTTCCCCTCTAGCAGTCACATGTTTTATAACTCACCAGAACGTAAAATTATTTCTTAGTTTTACTTATTTTCTTTATAAAGGCATCAGAATAAAATTAGTTAGAAAAGGGATACAAAAACAAAACAACAACAAAACGAACTCGTGAGTCTAATTTCTATTACTCATGGTTCTCGGTGAACTCGGGGTACATAAGCCCCAAAATAGGTAGGGTTTTCATTACCTCTTCCCCACCAGCCCCCAAATGATCACTTAATAGAAACAGAATTTTCTCCAATTAGACTATAGTAAGTCAGTGGTCATGTTTACAAACCTTATGTACATTTCTTCTCTCTCAATCTCTTTGTAGAAATTCTGAAATACAAAATCATTTTGTTACAAAGCCTTTGATTTTGCAGTCAGAAATGTATACAGAACATGCTCCAAATTAAAAATTCATAATTGCATAACATCGACCTCAAAACTGCAAAAAGAAATTTGCCTCTAGTGATAGAACACGAGTTATTTAACTTACAAAACCTAATGCTGTGATGATGTAGCATATTAGGGCTTATGTTTCATTGCAAAGGTTAAGAATTTGCAAGCAGAGTGTTGCTAGAAATTGCTGCTGGCGTTTGGGAGTCACACATCATTAACCACTTCCAATTGAAATTTGGTAACGTACAAAACCATAACTTTTAAGTAACTGTTGTACTATGGACTTAAAACTCCAAAGCCTTACTTGAGCAACACACAATCTGCTCTTGGATGCTAACATTTTTCTTTGGAAATAGAAAGGGAGAATAAATATTATTTATCTGGTTTTGTATGCCACACATCATCACCACCTGCCCTGAAGACATGTCTGAATGCTGCTGGTCTTGAGATAAACTAGTTAACACTGGGAATTTTCCAAACGCAGGATATGATAAATTTGGCAAGATATTGAAGGCATTTCTGAATCTAATTTAAAGTTTGTGTTGAAAAGTTAAACTACAGCTAAGGAAACAGAACAGACAGAAATGTATCCTTCACTGAATAAATTTAACACCAGTGAATAAATTTAGTATCAGAGAATATTCTTTGCTGATAAATTTAAACAATAGCCACTGGGTAGCCACTAATACATAAGTCCAATTCAGAACTGTTCCCATCCAAGAGAACTGTAGTAATGTGATCAATACTGTGTATCAACCAAACCAGACCACACTCACCTGAAACTTCTATAGTCTGTTTTTTAAATTATTTGTGGAGGTCTTTTTTTTTCTGTATTTTTTTTTAAATTAGGAGAGATTTCTGAGCTGGGGTATAATAGTGCAGAACTATTTTATTCTAAGTGCCTCTTTTTTACCGTTTAATTGGATGTTCAGAGAGAGTTCATTTTGTATTACTGCTTCCACATGGAAAGCACGATGTGTGTCCTGTGAGGAGGAAAACCTCAGCTTCTTAAAAAGAGTAAAATATCCCTTTGTTTTAGAATTGGACATAGCTAAAAGGGAGGTGTGAGATGCAGGGTGGTCTTTCTCGTCACCTACCAGCACGTTGACGGTGCAGCTCATGCGGTTCTCCTTGTTCTCGTCGTGCATGATGGTCCGGTAGTCCAAGAGCCGCTCCATCAAGCGGACAACAAGTTTCACGAAAGTTTCCCCACTTTTGGCAAGGTACTTGTGCTTCCTGCAATGCTCCAGGAGACTAGGAGACAATTACCCATGCCTTGTTAATCACACACAGGGAAAAGAGCTCGACTCAGGTGCAATTCTAAATATTGTGCATCATTAACAGATTTTAATTATTTCTGGGCTGCAAAGTTCATTGTAGTCTAATTGCTCTCTCTCTCTCGCCTGACTTTATGGTGACATAAATCCGGCTGCTGATCAACACTTACATTTTGTCGAATAACACTTTGTACTGCTCATCTCCTCTGCCTCCTTCCACTTCGTGATCCAGTTTGGTGATGATCTCATTTTCAAACTATAATTAAACAAAGCAAGCGTAAATAATCAGACGGCAAACATTTCACATCCTAACTGTGCCCTGAACGGTTTGGAGATTGGCTGGGCATCTCTGTGAGAAGTTTCAAAGCTTGATTGCCTTTAAGAGTTTGCAGACCCTGATATTAGACTTTCATCTGCTGTGATCTACTGCCCTACAAGGATCTTTCAGAGAAGAAATCATTGGACATGTTGCTAAATGGTGTTTAAATATTTGGATTAGGAAAGACTAAATCAGGAGAGGAATGACAAGAATGAGAGCAGCCAAGCAGCAGACAGAGCAGGGCACGTTGTGACCCCGGCAATAACGATCCCGCCGGCCCAGCGATGCCCACGGACGGGCACATCCCCGAGGAGGAGCAGGCCGTGAGCTGGTACCCGTGGCCATGAACTGCCTTTTCAGCGCCCTGCGATGTCCTCTGGCACCTTCATGCCCTCCTAGGCCGTGCCGACACCACGAAAATCCCAGGATCAATCCCTGACGTTTGAGCAGGCTGAACATCAGCGACGCCAAACTCCCCAAGCAGATCGCTTTCTGTCTCCCTCTCCAGGTATCTGTGAGCTCTCCAGCACTCAGGAAGAGCCACATCATTTCCTACCTTCATAAGGCAACATGGTAGGAAACTTATTTTTCTATAACACCTGAAGCCCGTCAGAATTACCTCAACAAGCAAGCAAAAAAATCCCAAGTTCAATGACAACAAGCCATGCGCCAACTGCAAATTCAGGGTAATTTGCTCTTCCCTGTGATGCCTCCTCGGTGCCACGTGGCCATCGTGCAACCCCAGCTCGAGCCTGGAAACCAAGAGGTCCAATTTCCACTGGGCCACGGGCAGACTGGCAAGGCAACCAAAACTGCAGCCTCAAGATGACTCTTGTAGCCCTCCAAAATGCCATATAAGAGCCAACCAAATAGGCAAACAGACATCCCGTCTGCAAAATTGCCTAGTTCGGTGAAGTTTGGTAAAGTGGCATTGCCGAAAACAGCAACTTAGAGAAAGAGAGCTAGGAAACCTTAACTATATATCATACCGTGTGCACAACGACAAAATCGACTAAGTAAGCCAACAACAGATATTGCATCTTAAAACAATTTTGACTGCTCTTCTTGGCCAGATTTTAAAAAATGACCCCCCTCACAATCACATTAAAGCAGGAGTTCTAGAAATTTTGAATATAACTCTCTGTACCCACCATGAACCAGTGAATCACAGAAACACCAACTGGAAAAGACCTCCAAGATCATTTAGGCCAGACTCCCGGCCAAAGCAAGATTATTGCCACACTATATCAGGCCAACTGAGACTTTCTTTTAGCCAAGTGTCAAAAACCTCCACGGATGGATGATGACACAGCCTCTCTGGGCAACCTGCTCCAGCGTTGCAGTACTTTCCTTGGGAAGAAATGAATGAAAAGTGAAGTGGAATAAGATTCTTAACACAATGAACGCATTGTTCAAGAAATGACAGGAAAATGAGAAAAAGAAGAGTAATGCATCCACCCCCTCGACGAAGCAAACACAAGCTGAAATACGTTTCCCATAGTACAAGGCTATGTCAAGTAAAACACTAAGGCAGTACAATAATGAAAGCAAGAAGCCACAAAACTCTTGTTCTCTAATAAGACACAGAAAGAAATTGTCTTTCGACACCACTGTGAAAAATGACACTCGCGGCCAGCATCAGCCCTTTGGGTGATGTGTTTTTTAGAAAGCGATTGCTCATACCAGGAGCAGCAATTAAATTTGTCATACTGGGTCTTGAGCATCTTCTGGGTATCAGTTTGACTCAAATTCCTATAGATCCTTTCTCAGTCCATCTCTCTAAACGCCCTCGAACAGAGCTTGAGTTGTGGCATTTCTGCCACCAAGGCAGAAAGGACCTTTACCAACAGCTTTGCTCTTTGATCGCTCTTGTTAGTTATCAAGCAACTGATATGGCCTGGATCAGCCAAATAACTAAATACTATTTAATATAGTTAAGGTTTCTTCCGGAGCTCTCCCCAGAAGTTAGCATCCGTTTATGTTGTGGTCTATATAGCTGTGGTATCCCATGATTTGAGGAGAAACAGTGCCCACAAAACCCAGTGACTGAGACACTGCATCCAGCATCTACCGATACATTCTCTATGGAGACTTTTTTCCTTTACTTTTTACAGCAGATGTAAAAACACCCAAGTGGGCTTGCAATTATTGTAAGAATCATACAAAATTTACTCTGAACTGAAGAACAGTCAAATTTTCGGGGCTTATGTTAGACCAAATGATCCTTGCTGAGGCTGCTTTCGGGAGGCTGGGAAATTATCTGGCACAACCTACGCGTTCGATGCACATCCTTCCATTGGCAGCGAAAGCCTGAGGGGTGATGAGATGAGAGGAAGATTATGAAGAGCATCTCCAACAGGTCGAGGGAGGGGATCCAGCCCCTCTGCTCAGCCCTGGTGAGGCCACATCTGGAGTATTGTGTCCAGTTCTGGGCCCCACAGGACAAGAGGGATGTGGAGCTGCTGGAGAGAGTCCAGCGCAGGGCTACAAGGATGATCAGGGGCCTGGAACATCTGCCCTGTGAGGAGAGGCTGAGGGAGCTGGGCCTGTTCAGCTGGAGAAGAGAAGACTGAGAGGGGATCTAATCAGTGTCTGTAAGTACCTCAAGGGAGGCAGTGAGGAGGATGGTGCTGGTCTCTTTTCACTGGTGGCCACCGACAGAACTAGAGGTAATGGCCACAAACTGAAACACCAAAAGTTCCACAGAAACTTAGGGAAAAATTTCTTGACAGTGAGGGTGCCAGAGCACTGGAACAGGCTGCCCAGAGAGGTTGTGGAGTCTCCTTCTCTGGAGATCTTCAAACCCGCTTGGACGCAGTCCTGTGCCACGTGCTCTAGGTGACCCTGCGTGTGCAGGGGGTTGGACTGGATGACCTCGAGAGGTCCCTGCCAACCTTAATGGTTCTATGATTCTATGATTGTTGGAAATTATTATCAGCTCTTCCTCGCAGCTGATCAGGATCTCAGCTGCTCTTCAGGTGACTGCTTGAACGTTGGCAAAGACCATAGCCATTACCTCACTTGTCTGCTGTGATCTCCCACTTGGAGAAAACGGAGTTACGAATTGATGCAGGTTATCCAGCTTCATCAAGGGGCATCTCAGCTGGTCTGTTTTGGTTTCAGGTTTGCCCACAGTATCTTTAGGCTACATTTGTAGCCTAGTGGCTACACTGATGGAGAATTTAATCATACCTATAGATGGTTTCCTCTTTTCAGTCCTTCAATCTGCTATAAATATGGTTAGATATGGGGCAATACTGAATCTGCCATAAAATAAAGTACCAGATAACAGCTCTAGAAATTAGTTCCAATATAGAAATAGTACACAGTTACTGTTAAAAACTGCTCAAAGGTTGCTATGAAACTTGGCGCTAATTCCCAACAGTTTCATCTGATCCATTTATTATTTCCTCGCAGCCTTCTAGCTAGCAAATACATTAAGGGGCCATTTAGCATCAGATGAGCTTGGAGATCACTGGCCTTCCTACACTACCTTTCTTGCTTGTGCTTCAGGTGGGCTGAGGGAGAAAGACATTCTGCAAAAGGCCAGAAAACAAGAAATACTTAAACATTTACGCTTCGGCCTTAGTGAATAGCCTAAAAAGCTTATTTATTGAAATTAATTTAATTTGCATGTTCAATACAGAGGGGAATATGCAGCCTCACAAAACCTTGGAGAAGTCATTAACTTCTGTTCTGCCTGCCAATCCATAATGCGGGGATACGGATGCTAAGACATGGCTCAGCAGTGGTAAGAAGATTTAATAATGAATTATAGGTTGTAAAAGTTGAGAGATACTCAGATAAATTAGCTCCTACTTGTTAAAGGGAATTATATTAATCTGAAACTCATTGATAACCAACAAGAAATGATATTGCAAATAAAAATGCTGGTATTACTGCCTCAATGACACACGGATTTATTGCTATCTGTTAGAATTGAATTAAAACTGTCTCCTCTCATTTTTTCTGGTCTTTACTCAATTACTTCTCTTCATAGCAGACGACTAGCTGGAGGTACTTTAGCTGTATCCACAGTTTTATTTTAGTAATCATATATATTACGCACTCATTTCTTACACATTCCGGTATGATTTTTGCTGCCTTTTTGGCCATGGCTCTACTCTGCTAAATGTTATTCTGCAAAATGGAACAGCTGGATTTGGTGCTCTTAGGGCTTTTGCTCAGGCCATTCCTTTTACACCATTGAAGCTATCACCCTTGGACACTACGGAAACGTGATTCTCCCTAACGGTGCTGAGCAGCCCTCAAGCTTGATGCAGGGATCACTTCTTCATGATCATTACTACAGAGTGGACGGGGGCTCCATCTCGCAGATTTCATTTTTTACAGGTACATTATTCAACAAGAAATGTAATAACACAGTGGAAGAAGGGGAATTCCTTCTCACCTCATTCTTCATCTTATTTTGTTAATAGATTTTGCCTCTTAAAATAAGCTAATGCTACTAATTACTAATTCTACTAATTACCAGAGCAATTAAAAGCAATCTTACAGTGCAACATCATGAGAAAGGGAAGATGTGGCCAGCACTTCCCTCTTGTCTAGGTGAGGTACCTCTCCCTCCTCCTCCCTGCTTCCTCCATGGGTTATTTTGGACAAGTTCTGGTACTCATGGATGTCTCCCTGAGGGGGGTTCAACTCAAAACAAGCAGAAAATCAAATGAGCAATGAGCAAAGCAGAGAAAAGAAAAGTTTGGGGTATGCAATCAGACAAGAAGATTCAGAAGAAATGGACCTAAAGGAAGCAAGAGATGGACGGCATAGGAGACAAACACGGGAGCTCACGGCTGGATTCCACATTTGAGCTGAATGACCGTCTCACGATGGAGTTTCTCTCCTGCCGTCGCTGTGGGATCCACCACCGTCCTGACCAGCCCTTGAACAATCAAACCAATTCTCTTTCATCACTTCTGCAGCTCTGACATATTCTCTTTGATCTAGAGGGTTTGCTCGTAAAACAGGCAAAGGCAAAAAGCAGAGCAGAGAAGGAGGTGTTTTCTTCTATGAAGCTTCAGTCCCACACAGACTTTGGAATCAGATCCATGCTTTGAGGTACAGGCTACTTTGAAGCCTATATAAGGCTTCAAAGCACCTCAAGTGGGAGAGGACAAAACTGGGCAACTCCGGATTTTAATTCACTAGATCTTTAATTCAGCTCAGTAAAAAACAGGAATTTATTTTTTTATTTTTTTTTTCCTTGGGGCTACATATGTTGGAAGGAAAAAAAAAAAAGAAAAATATTCTGTCCCTTACTGGTTTTACCAAGCAAACCAATTCAAACTGAAATTAAAACAGTGATGGAAAAAGCTGTCCACATCGCAGGCCATCAGAGCATTAAAGGTCTGCAAAAAAATTTAAACTCCTTCCCCACACATCATGATGCTTACCCATCTGCTGGAGAAGTGGAGCCAGGTTAAACCCTCGTGGATGTGACGAATGAGGTTGGGTAACTGGATTAGTGGCAGATGGGTTTAACAGCAGCCAACCACCCAATTCCCAACCTCTCTTTGTGGGCAAAGCTGAACAGTCGTCTTGGTGGTGGCACCACCATGTATGACAGAATGCAGAGCATTACCCAGACATGTTGGGCATGAAAGCTTGCCTAAGTAGTGGGGATGCTTGAAAAGATCATTTTACATCTGTTTCTGTTACTTAGAAGACAGCAAACACTGCAATCAACCAAGTTGTGGTCAAATGACATAGAAGAGGCTGTGGGACTAGATGCCTTCCCTGCATCAGTCTGCAGAGAAGGTCATGGGCCAAGCCTCTAAGACAAGTGGCAAAGCAAACGGCACGCCAGTGACAGCACGTGAGGGATGAAGAGGCCACCACCTATGGAAACTGCACACGGATGGGGTGTTAGAACCCCACAGGAAGCCTCCTGGTTCCTGAGAAAACTATGGAACAGGAGGAGACTGGGAAAAGTCAGCCTGGATTTATCCAAGGTAAATCATCTTTAACCAACGCGTCTACCTTCTGTGATAAGACAATTTGCTCAGTGGGTGAGGGAAGACCTGTGGATTTTGGCAAGGTGTTTGAAACAGTCTCCCATGACATTGTTTCAAACACCTTGACACACTTGTAGACATGCTGAGAAGAAATGGACTCAGAAGACAGAGCACAAAATACACGGATAACATAAGACTCGGGTCAGAGGGCTCTGGATTATCCAGGGATTTCCAGAATTCCCATTCAACCTAGTCTTTCTATCATTCTGGGATTCTCTGCTGTTTACAAACGATGATCCTCATCACTCACATCAAAGATTTAAAATCGCCAGCATGCTACATAACTACATTACCTGCAAAAATGGATAGATTGATTTTTTCTGTTAGACATAATGATGCATACAAAATATCCCAGACAAGGGTTTACTGCCTCTCTACCTGTCATATCAATGTTATTTCCATAAAGAAAGAGGTTATGGTAAGATACGGAATATATGTTGACTATCTGCAATCCAAGACATCTCTGATTTAAGGTATTTTTCTTCTCAAAAGACAAAAAGTTAGTCTTAAAATCTTTTAAGACATTCATTTATTAAAATCACCCAACTATTCCACATAAAGCTGGTTTTCTTCTGTCAAGAAAATATAGGGTCATAAATTTAGCTATAAAGTTACCCTGGGATTTTTCATGATCCATATAATTGTGCAAATAAAAAATGGCAAGTAACAAAAGAGAGTATCTGACAGGGAAATGTTTAAATGGCAGCCCAGTGAGCACCTCAATCTCCTCCGTATCATCAGAGTCAAACATAAGAAAGAATGATTAGGCAGTAATTGGATGGAGCCAAAACACAGGTCACAACCTTTCCATACAGCACCCAGCACAAAACAAATCCAAGTAATAAAGCTGATGCCGCTTTACATGTTTAATCACCCCACACAGATATTCGTTTATTCTGGCTACAGATTTATTACAAGCTGATTATGAATAATGGTTTGCAAGGAAGTATGGAAAAGGTTAAGATTTCTCATACAAGAAACAAAACCACCAGTTTTGTAAAGGAACAAAAGCAACAAAGACACGTCCAACTTTATAGTAGAATTCACAGGGTCATATCCTGGACTGACAGTAATTTTCGTAGCACAGTGGAGCTGCTACCATGATTTACACCACGAGACTACCTGACGCACAGGATTCACAGTTTGTGCAATCTATCTCCAAAGCACTGCTAATCCTTGTATTTTCTCAAATGAAAGAAGGGAAAAAAGAAAAATCTTATGAGAACCTTGCTGTGAATGCACATGCTTAAACTCAATCCATAAGGTAAAATTGCAAGGGAAAAAGTAAAATGAACAGTGTTGAGAAACTTCCACTACTCTTGCCTCGCAAAAGTTGGAGCTGTCAGAATAAGACTGTGCATGTTTATTCATGGTTTTATTTTAGCTTTTAAAAATAAAATAGAATAAAAATGCTGCATTAGTACTTTACATTTCAAAGTGCTTGTATAGCATGAAGAAACACGGTTACTGGTTGGGTAGCTTTTTTCTCCCTCTTCAAAATCCATAAAAATATAAAGAGTATCAAAATTATAAGACACTAGAGGTGATAAATCCTTACAGGTTATAGTTTCTTTCGCTATAGCATCAGGATTTCTTTAAGTCTAATTTCACTCCGACGCAGACTCCTCTCCTGAGTCACAGTGAAAATTTAAGACATCTGCCTTTGCTCTCCTTTTGTATCGTAAAGAAAGGTTTCATTTACTTCATGCAAATTTTTGCCTCCACAAGGATTTAAAACCCTTAGATGAAAACTCTATAGCCACTCAGACTTACAGAAAATAAGCAAACCCATAATTATATTTTGGTTGAGCGAAACAAGAAATATCAAGAATTTTTACATGTCTTCACAGAACAGTTAATCTTTCTTACAAACTTCAAATATTTGTAGCCGCCTGCTTACCATCTGGAAGCTTCGAGTCGAGTGAAATTCACACTGCATCATATCAAAGAATATTGGGATTGTAGCCTTGCGAAGCTCCGTTTCGGGGATAAGCGTCATTTCTAATATAGGCCCCACCATTTCTGGGATGAACTTGATTTTATGCTGACCTTTAAGAGGAAAAATGCATTTCAGAGTTAATGAACAGCCACTGACTTTGGAAGAAGATAATTGCTTTAAAAGCTGTATCAATAAATCCTCATATAGCTCAAATATAACACCGAGTTTTCCGAGATTTGACGCTACTGCTGAAATACACGGTATGATTTATGACTTGAGAGAGGAACTAAAGGACACATATAAACCTAAATTAATAAAGAGTTGTTCAATCAAAAAAAAAGATCAAAGTGGAACTTGGTACCATAATCCACCCACCCCTATTCATGCAGTTCTACAGGATTTTCTTCTCCATACAACTTCTAGACGGGCTACTCTACTCTCCCCACTATGCTCTTCCACATGGAACAAAAATTAAATCTAAACAGGAACATGAAACTTCATACATATTTTAAAAGCACCCAGTTACTCTTCATATCATAGGCTGGAAGCATAGAGAACTCGAATTACTCCTTTTGCAAGGTATCTATAAGATTTGTGAAACATAGAGCTCACACATGGAAGAGGATACAGAAGTCCCATGTGTTACAATCAAATTAACTCTGCAACACTATGGATGTCATCTGATTTTTGTAATGAAAAAGTGAACATAAATTTAAAGAAACTTGTATTGAGTTTTAACACACACAAGCAGTGAAGCTTCTCACCCAGGCAACTGCAAACAGATATTTACAAGAAAGTGCAGCAGGAACGAAGTTAATGCTGCATTGCTGGGGTTCAGATCAGATGTCTCTAGAGCTGAGCTCATTTAAGAAGCCCTCAGCTTCCTCCATTAAAAGACTGCTGTTTCCCAGTGCCATATAACAAAAAAATGTATTTTAATCCATCCACAATCCACTAGACTAGCAAGACTACTAAGGCACAAACTATGCACGTATTCAATTAGCAGTTCATTTTGACCAGGAATAACATATGCCCAAACAAATGTAATCAAGAAGAAATTCCCATCATTTGATTCATATCATCATATGAAGAAATTCATATAATTTAAGTTGCTTGATTTGGCAGACATGAGGAACCTACTAGCATGTTGGTAACGCAAATTAGGACTCAGCTAAAAACTGCAGCTTCGTAGGGGCCTGCAGTGCTGCTGCTTGGTGAGGAACACCAGGAGCGGGCAGGAGAGCTTTCTTGCTGCCTTTCCTCTAAGGATTATTACACTGGGCCTCTTAGGTGACAGTTTTCTTGTATTATGCCTGAGAAGTGTCAGAGCCAATATTTCAGACAACAAATGATAGTGACAAAAGGTATTCGTCAGGCACAAATTCAATGTCATAAAGTTCCCCAGGTGTCACACTGGGTTTTTCATTGCTCCCAGCACAGGGATTCCCACCGAAAAGTAAATACTACCTTTTTGGTTTAGATGCGGAAAGCAAGTGAATTTAAACTTTTAAATTGGACACTGTAGTCCTTGCTGAAAAAGGAAATGACTGGACATGTCATGCAATGACAAAACGGTGCCTTGAAGAGAGAGCTGTAGGCCTGGCCTGGCGGGACCTGAGCAAGAGGGGCTAAGGGCATCCGCAGGGTTGGCTTGTGGTCACAGAGATCCTGTCTGTAGGAGCCACCAACAGCGTCTCGTACAGCCGGACTGCCTGTACCCAGCCTGTTGGCACCCACAGCCTGTTGGCGCCCACAGCCGCACCGTCCTGCAGGTGACCATCAGCAGAGCCTCGAAACCAACGGAGCGCATTTCGGAACGGGAAACGCGGGAGGCCTCGCAGGGCAGACGCGCGAGGGTTGTGAGCAGAAAGGATCAACCCTTTGCGATCTTGCCCGATCCCTCGCTGGCCGGGGCACCCGTTGGGCTCCCCCGCTCCATCCCGGAGCACTTCCAGGTGGGGGCAGACGCGCGAGGGCTGTGAGCAGAAAGGATCAACGCTTTGCGATCTTGCCCGATCCCTCGCCGGCCGGGGCACCCGTTGGACTCCCCGCTCCATCCCGGAGCACTTCCAGGGCCGCTTCCCGTGCCGGGGGTTCCTCGGGAGCCTGGAACGCGGGGCAGTGCAGGGGGGGCTGGCCCTGGCACGGGGAAGGTGCAGCAGCATCAACAGGCTGCAGAGCAGAGGCTGATGAATATGGAGAAGCTGCTCTGTGTGTTGGCTCCTGCCTCGCCAGGAGACGCGCTGCTAGAGCATGCGCACAGAACAGGACTGCATTTCATTAGCTGAACCAAAACCAAGGCATTTGATTTAATAGCTTGCACAATTTTCCTTTTCCACATTCCCCTGTTTTTGGGGCCCTAAAAATCCACTGAATAATTTGCTAATAGCTTCACATCTAGCCTGGGTCAGCTCTCAGCACGCAGGACTAACTCAGAGCATGTTACCTGCAATGACTTTATTTATACTATGTTTAAGGTTTAGGTCTATTTTAAATCCTGGCTTTCCCTCCACCACGATTAACATCTCTGTACAGACCCCTTTCCTGATGTCAAGTACTTGGGGCCCATGGCAGCTTCCCTGCATGACAGCAGCAACAATTTCAATTATCTTCAGGCATTTAACTTTCCAGCTCATTTAGATGTTGAGTAAAAGCAATATTTGTTTTCTTCTTCTCTCCTTTATCAAGGATATTATTTTTGATGCAATTACAATTTCTTCAACATTTCACTGTTTTAGCCCTTGAAAACTGCTTTGTGTGAACCAGTGCCAAACAGGTATTTTTTATAAGTTCCAGTAACAATAGTTCAGCTAGAGTTATAAAGGAAGTTGGATCATATACTGAAATTCTAGTTGTGATATGGCAGGAAAAAAGCCAACAAAAACTAACATATATTGCCTTCTTTCAATGATAAGTGGCAGCCCTGTCTTGTTCCAGACTGGAGAGTTTAAACTAGGCAAATATTATATGTTAATCATGGTATTTGGGAGCAAAAACTAATGAGATAAAACAATATTTTTTCAGGCTTATCCATACCCTTTAGCACATAAAAGTCAAAGTTAGTCAGCTTCATCATATTTTGTGCACAATGACAGACAGTCAAAAAATTATATGCTCAAGCACATGCAAGAATTATAGCTTTTCACTTCTGATTTTGTTTCTGCGCGTACACACTAATAGTTTGACTAATGTAGTGAAACTCCTGAGATAAAGGCATCAAGCAGAGCGGCGCCGACGGCAGCTCGGGATCCTTCCTCAGTGGATGCTGTGACACTCGGGAGAATGATGAAGAGCCAGGAGGACAACCCGATCAATGCGGACCACCGGGGCTCCCGAGAAGGGCAGGAAAAAAAGCCTTCCTTTAGGAAAAGTAGGAGGGCTTTATTTGGATGGGGGTCCACTCTCTTGCTTCCCTTTCCTTCCACTTTTGGTTGGGGAGAGCAGCAATTTACTCATTCCCTCCACAAGTGAGATCACAGTTAACAGCCTGTGTCTGCTGCAGACTCGCAGCATCAGAGCTGGAAGAGGTGAAGAGGCTGCCCACCTGGATAACCTTAGTCTGCAAGGCCTGCTGCTTGGAGCAAAGAACCTGTCTGATCAACTCCATCAAATATAGATGGCTTTCGTGAAGGCACAAAACCCCCTTCCATACCAATCAATTCAAGTCTGCACAAAACTGCACCAAAAATGATCATTATCTCCATGTAAAGCAATTAATTAGGTTGTTCAACAGCAGCCAGTGACAGTAGTAACAATCTTGATGACTCCACGGTCACCAGGCTGAGTAAAATAATCCCACATGGAAACAGCTACATGCTTGCCTAGGTATCAAAAACCATTTCCAGATTGGGTTCAGCAAATCCTTGGAAAAGCAGAGGAGGTTGCCAGAGAAATTAGTAAAATGACACATAAGTAGATAACTGCAAGCTTAGAGCAGCGAGAGAGTTAGCTAATCACTAAGGAAGAGGATGCCAGGGTTGGAGCCTGCTGACCCAACGTCAGGCATGATGCTGAATTTATTATCTGTGTGTCAAGTCCTATATTGCTGTGTGCTGGGCTTTACGCTGTTCTCTTGACACTTACTCACAAGAGAAACTTCTAATAAAAAGTGAATTCAGCTGCTCTCAGAAGGCTTTTTTCATCATTACAGCAGAGTGGATGCAAACTCTGGGATATCAAATAAGTACGGACCTCGCATTTCCTTCTTCTCCATAGGCTGAATTTTTATAAGTTTCAGCAACAACAGTTCAGCTAGAGCTATAAACGAAGTTGGAAAAATGCATTTATTCCTGATAATTTAAGGAAATGTTGATAAAACTCTGAACAGCTTAAGTGTCTCCACTGTTAGGCTCAGGAAAATGAAATCTGGCAGGTGAGTACATTCAGGTCACAGTAAATGCTCTGTTTTCTCATGAAATCCTCTCCACGTACAGCTAAGTTACAGCCGCAGCCCGTACGCCGAGCCGTGACCGGCAGATGCACAGAACTTATCCAGGGACTCGGGCACATCCTCCTTTCCGTTCCTCCCTCATCTTCCCCAGCCTTTCCAATACAAAGAAAGGAAACTGAAAAAATCAGATGCTGGAAAGCAGTCAGGGCAGCTTCTTACACCCCTGGGGCCTCTGCATTTTGCTACTGCCTGCTGGCAGGGATCTGTGTGTGTGCACGTGCCTATGGAGACAAAACAGAGCAGAAACGGGGCAGCAGCCATGGCCAGTGGCAGCCGCGGGGCCGTAAAACCCCGGGAGAGACCCACGGC
>NW_010587877.1:54207-75644 GCF_000705375.1 Tinamus guttatus
GTTCATCTATAATGTTTTTCGCCTCCACGCTGAACCATGCTGAGCATCGAGGCTGAGGCTACTCACCCAGGTTGTACCACATGTCCCTGATCTCGAAGCCGATCTGCCTCCTCATATCACCGTATCTTACAAGAAAACAAATAGAGAGCGATTAATCAAACATTAGGAAAAAACCCTTTTCTTTCTCAAACATTCCGCTCCCGGCACAGGGAGATGCTCGGAGGCAGTTCCTGCTGCAGACAGGGAAGCAGCAGCCCCAGGGATTCACTGGCAACGTTTCTACTTTTCCAGTTGCAGCAGCTGGGGGAAGCACAACAGCAGCGTCACGGCCCACGACACGTTTTGTTTTTACACACCCTGAGCAAGGCGTTGTGCTAGAAAATAGAGGGAGAAACACCCCGTGACATCTGGGTCACTGACGCCACCCGTGCAAACTCCTAAAAGTTCCCTAAACTGCAGACCACGGAGAATTTGTTTCCATAACCAGATCAGGATCTTAACGAACTCCACGAATACAGGCACGTGAGGCAAAATATTGATATTTTAAAATCATTACTTCAATGATAAAATTAGCACATTGGAAATATCTGGCAGCTTGGGGAATTGTTAGGGGATACTTGTGAGAACCGCTGACATTATTATGGATTAAATAAATTCTTCTCTATCATTAAACATCTGCTATTAACTATCATTTATACACAACAGTTAGTGAAACTTACCAATTACAATAATTACATTTTAAAGTATTAAATGCTAGAAGTATTAATTGAAATATAAGCTTTAGGAGGAGGGTGAGGGTGATATAGGACTAAGTGAATATTTACATCACTTTGGCACAGAACTGACAGTGGTTTCACACCCCAGTGAAAGTCAGTGCTCCAAGACCACGCATTTATCATTATTATTATTAATATTATTGCATTCTGTGCCACTTCCTGCCTTAGTTTAATCATGTTTGGGAGGCAATATTTGAAATAACAATTTGTAAAATTATTATAACAGAGATTTACAGTTCCGCCAACTTCATCGAGCACTATCTCCAAATGACCTGTTTGCTTATAGCATCTGTGAGAAACGCCAGTTCATTTCTTGCACTGCTTCAACACTGTGTAGCTCTATATAAAAATAATCGGACATATTTTTTCCATCCAAAGGATAATCCATCCACAAAAACGTATTGCCAGGGCCCTGCAACAGCTGGTTTTGATCCACTTCTGCTCCAAGGGATGGACTGAAGCTCTTTGGTTTTTTTAAGTGTCCTCCCTGCTCCGAGCCACACAAGGGCACGTCGCTCCCATCGCGCGCAAGGGATTCTGCTCTATGCATTCTGCTCCTAAGGACTTGACGTTTACTGGCCTTTTACAGCTTGATTTGCTTCTGCAAGTGTGTAACTTTAATGTTATTCAGGAGTTTTATATCCCCAGTGCAGAAGTCTGGGCTCTGCTTCACCCCATTTTTCCCTGGAATGGGCAAGTATTCCCGTTCCACCAAGCAAGGCCCCGAGCCGGCTGCCTGTGCGCTCGAGGGGATTAAAAATTCTGTCTGAACAGCCCAGGAAGGCAAAGACTCCCCAGTTTGAATCCAAATGAAATTCAATTCAATCTGAAGTCCGAATTGGAAGTAGAAATTGGCTAGTACAAGGTTAGCATAAGCACAAAGTGAAGCGTTTTTTGAAACAACAGTTCCGTAATGTGTTAGTACTTCCAAAAAGTCTTGACTTTCGGAACATCCTGCAGTATAAAATACTATCTTCAGCAGTAATGAATCGTGTAATTTAGATCTTGATTCGAGGGTAGAAACACATGCAACACTTGATTCGTATTTTAAAAACCAACCTTTCATTATGCCCTGATTGCATCTCAATTTGAATGGATTTAACTATGAAATTAGTCTAAAATTATGCTAATAGACCTCAAGCTTTTGTCCGTGATTTAGAAGATGAATAGGACTTACTTGTTAAGTATTTTTGCTCTTTTAGCACTTGAAAAATTCTCCAGTTGTAGAGACTCTTGTGTAAGAAAAGCAACCGCCAGGTGAAAGTAGTTGTTCCAAAGCTGAAAACCCCCAAAATGACAAGGACAGGTACCGTTAATTCTCTGAAACACTTTTTCCACACATCTACAAAACAGCTTGGAAGCATCTAACTTAAGCATATAAATATTTAATGGCAAAACAGCAACCACCACAGAAAAACTGCTTCCTAAGAACAACTCGGCGTGCGTGTCCTCGTGTGTCTTTCCCAGGAAATGCTTCCCAGCCATGAAACGTAACTGTGCTCTGATGAGTTGAGCAGTTACATACCAGCGTGAGGGCTGCTCTATTTAACAAGATACCTATATTTTACATACGAACACCATTTAACAGAGCACATATTACTTGGTTTTCATGCCAGGGCCTTCTGCAAGCTGTACAGGGGCAGGTGCTGCTTTGCAGGATGGGATCCACAAGGTGCTTGTGGGACACATCTGGGCTGAGGCTCTGGGAAGAGCTGGACGCTGAATTACACATAGGACAAAACCACAGCCTGGGACAGAAACGTATTACAGCATTAACACAAGGAAATCGCTCGGTGTTTTTCCTACCTGCAACTCAAAGTTGGCTTGATCGAGAAACTTCTTGTTTAGCATATCTGCGTACTGATTAATTGCTCGCAGGAAGACTCTGAAAGACCAAGAGAAATGACACAATAACTGCCTGGACGTGGCACACGGGGCACCCCGCTCTGCGAACGGTGTCGGGCACCGCCGCGAAGCCGCCCGCGTCCCGCGCCGACGCGCGCCAAGTTCATCGGGCAGCACCCGCAGAGGAAGAGAAACGCAAGGAGGGTGCTGGGTAAAACCACTTCTCTCTAAAACATCTCAAGATCATCAAAAGACCATTAAAAATTCAGTTTATTAGCAAAAAAAAGTGTGAACTATTATTTCAAGTTTCAGTATCTTGACATTATATATAACCCATATTCCAAAACTGCCGGCAGTTTAACTTGCAGATCGAGCATAACGCAGTTTTAAGCACTTATGAGCCAGACACTGTTTTACTTATGGCACAATAACATACAAAAACGCTCCTGATGAACAATGCTTTGAAGCTCCTCCTATGCTCTACTTCCAAAACGTTAATTCAGTAGCTGGTACCATTTACTGCTCTGCTAAAAGGGACGCTGCCTCAATTACAATAAGGGCTGTCTTGACAACCTTGAAAAATAAAGCCAAGTGGTATAGTATAAGTAGGTCACTACATATTCATGGTGCTGAAAAGTAAACATATTATTCCTTGGTATCCTAATCTCCATTTTTCAAAATGGACACTGGATTCCTCCGGGAAACTTGGAATTTCCGCTCTGCAAGTGGTGGGTAAGGGGCGGACAGCGGAGCACGCCTTGCGCACAGTCTGTCCGTGTGACAGTTCCATGTCCCCTGGCACATGTGCATGGTTTTATATATATATATATATATATGCAGGCACACATTCATATTCACACACGCAAACTTTACAGCATCCCTCATTAGCCTAAAAACCTCACACGTGAGCACGTGCCCCTGCAGAGATGCATCCCCATTCCCGGGCATTGCTCACGGTGCCAGCACAGACATCTGCACACAATTTCTTTAAGAGATGTGACAAAGGAGAGGAGCTCAGCCCAGACAACAACACGCTGCAGACATCTGTGTTGTAAGTCTGTGATTCAATTACTGAGCTGTAGCACACACTAAGATGGAAGTTAGAGTTCTCCCGTAACCAGAATATCTACAATTGGATATTTAGACTTCTACCCAATTTTGTGTTCTGAAAATACAGTAAATCCATGAGATCCGCTGGTCTTCCCCAAGAATTAGCAGTTTACGATGGCAGGAAGGACTAGCTCATGTACCTTGCCTTATGAAGATAAAATCAGTTCTAACACGGGGAGGATTATGCCTACAATTTAATTATGTTGCCTTAAGATATCCCTGTAACGCACTCAATCTGCTCCATCTAATTAAGCCTCGGAACAATCTCATTACTTTATATAACATTATTTTCTTTAAGTTGTAACTCTTATTTTTTCCCCTATATTAATTCTAGTGAATACAAAGAACAAATAACGTGGAATCCACCATACACTGCAGCTGCAAAAACACCTAGACACAAAATATCCGTGAAAGAGCAGCTGGAATGCAGTGGCACCAGCCACCTCTGCCCCTGGGAATGTTGTCCAGCTTCAGGGTGAGAGCTATTCCCAATTTCCTGCAAAGGAATATCCAAAAGGAGGAGGCACAGATTTGCAAGGCAGTTTAAAATGTTAATTAAAAGCATGTTAAAAATGTCAATTTCAAATCAAAGCAAAATTAAAGTCAACAGAAAACAAGAAAATCTTGATTTTTTTTTTCTGGTGAAGGTGAAGCTTAGATAGAAATACTTGAATAATGTTAATTTAGATTTTACTTTTAAGTGTTAGTTTAGGATAAAGCTAACTGAACTGCTCTGAAAAAAGAAAAAAAAAAAAAAAAAAAAAAAAAAAAACAAACACACACAACATACACAGATCCTTTGGTTTTATCACCAAATGAGCTTGTTGCAATCACATCTGCTTTGGCAATACATGAACACCAAGATTTACTCCTGGATTTTCTAGAACAAAACAACAGGATAAGCCGCTTTTTAGCTGCCTAAGACCTCCAGGCTTGGATTGGGAAAAAGTGCTTTTGTGGAAGGTCAGTTTTGGTTGATGAAGGAGCACATTCCTGATGGGCAGTGCCTGCCATAGAAGTTAAATGTTGAGAAAAAGAGGTTTGGGGAGAAGAGTCGATTGCAACATGGCCTATTCCAGCAGGAACATCACATCCAGCAAGAAACCCCAACGCCAACACTCTGCAAGAGAAATGCCAGGCAAAAGACTTTATCAACCCAATTAAAAGAAAGAAATTAACCTTTCCTAAGATGTGAGTTGAAGGGAAGGAGTGTAATTACAGAAGAAAATCACTTCAGGGTACACTAAGGAAAGAAAAGCCATTGTTAAAGGGCATAAATATCTACCAAACAACAAAATTAAGTAATGACCTGGGGAACACAGGGTGGATAATGACAGGGATGGCCCCCAAACCTACCAGCAACTTTGGGGTCTCCTATAGCTAGGATGCAGGTCCTGTGAGGAAGGCACTCTCATTTCTTCCTGCTTCCGTGAGGTTCCAGCCCTGTGTGAGGGTTTCCACAGCCCCACAGGGTTCAACCCGCTCTGTGCTCATGTTCTTAAACAGCGTGCCACAAAATAATGCAAAATTCAACCTTTCGATCCTCTAATTTCACCTTTGCAAAGAGGCCCATTCTCCTAAGAACAACCCCACTGAATCCCAGAGGCTGTTCAAATGCATCACGAAGAAGAATCTGGGCTTTGAAGGGCAATAATGAATGACAACAGGACAGGGGACCCCATTTTCCAAGCCTGGGAGCAGCACCTGGACCAAAGGACTCATCCAATCTCTCTTTCTCATGTAAGATCTTGCTTTGCTTCATTCTCCCTAATAACTAACCAGGTGCCCTGATCTGCTGCTTCATCCATGCTTAGAGATATTCCCTGCCCCATTTTCTTCCAGTCAGCCTCCCTCGCCGTTGAGAGCATTTACAAAAAGAAAAAGAAAAGCAAATGAGAGAGATAAGGAGTGCTGGAAGTTGCACGATGCTGTAACACACCTAACTCATGGGGTAGCACAAACCCATAAATCAAAGTCACTGCAAGTTCAGTAACTCTGCAAAAATATTTGTTCACAGAAATAATCTGTGGAGAGACATTCCAAAAGGAGAAGAATTCTTACGGCGTGTTCTTTTTTGTATCTTATGTTGTTAGCTCTAACATCCAGGGACTTCGGTTTACACAACACGTAGTTACGTAGGATGCTTATAAGAAGGAAATGTGAAAATGATACAAGCTGACACAAGTGTGTTCTCCAGGAAAAACATCAAAAAGGAAAGAAATAGGGAGGAAAAAAGAAAAAAAAAAAAAAAGGCAGATAGAGAGGAGGAAAGAGAAAGGCCTGAATGACAGAATGATCATCTAAACAAGAGTATACAGAAATAGCTTAAAATAATGTGGGTTTAGCTGGTAATTCAGCAGAAGGGATTGGGAGTGAAGTTACACCGGCACTTTTATGATTTAATTCAGATGGAAGGATAATGAACGCTTTATTGCGGCTCATCAGCCTCCTGCACATCACCATTCCCTGCATGCCCGAGCTCTTGCTTCGCTGGGAGATGGAATTTGCAGCGCACATATGAGACAGACTGCTCTTATCTTGTCAGACCCTGTATGCAGCCACAGCCCCAGACCTTGAAATCCCAACACAACCCCCAGACGTGAACAAATGTGCACCAAAGCATGAGCAGCAAAGCTGTCTTCTGGAAAGCAAGCACTCTGAATACCTGCAAATTGGGTTTTTCCCCAACTTTTTAGCTTAGTAAAGCACAATTCATTAAAAAACTTATTATCTGACATAAATTAAACATTTTAACTGCTCCCATGGGTCCTTTGCTCTTGGCATCATATATAAGTAAGTCGGGTGATTCTCAGCACCCCGACCCGTGACATGCAGGGACCTCATGCTGTGATCCCATACACACATTTTGAAGGAGAACCAGGTAAAAATAATCGCAATGTGCACATGTGAAGGTGTCTGTGTTCCAGCATCTCCCCTCAGTCTTCGCAGCTCCTGCATCCCTTCTCTGGGGTGGATGTTGATATGGAACAATGCCCACCAGAGCACATTAGCTTGCCAGAATCCTTTCTTGTTTTACACTGCTGCATATGGTACTTCTCTGCACAGTTCATTTCTCTATTTTTAAAATAATCTATTAAGAAGATTATTCGCATTATTTTCTTTCTAATTATCAGGCTAAATCAGTCAAGACCCTAAAAGACCCTCGATGGTTTGCTGTTTAGAATGACACTGCAACAGCAGCGAGGACTTGTTAAACACTGCCCTTACCAGAACGGCCTCCTGGGACACTTCACACCCCTGCACATGCCCCCTGCTCCTTTATTCACCTGGTTTCCACACTCTATTTCCGAGGCCGTTCCAGGATGTTATCCGTGATCCATGATCCGTCCCCTTCCTGCTTTGTATTCCGCATTGCGCGTCCCGCAGCAGGCGGATGCATGACAAACAACGGCAAGTTAAGGAATTCTGAAGGACAAACCTGCGGCCTCACCGTCAAGAACTGATATCGTATAACATGCACAACGGATTATTTCACAAAAAAAGAAAAAAAGCCTTTCCAGTACAGTTAACTTGCCCCCTAAGATCAATTTGGCAGAAAAAAAATGCAAAAAGAGACAGCTACAGTATTGGCCAATGAAGTGATAAATGTGTATGGAAAACAGTTTGAATTTAAATTCCATTTAAGTGTCCTGGCAGATACAGCTTGCCTACCCCACCAGTTAATCATTAGCTGAACAAACCTGTAAATTGGGAATGGGCCGTCATCCTTGCTGGAAGCATCTGGGAGACGGGGGAAGAGAAGATCATTAATGTCAAGGTGGTGGCTGCCCCCAGGAGAAGTTGCCTGTTCCAGGCTCCTTTCATGGAATCGGGAAGCACAAGGGTGGGAGGCACCGGCAGCTCCCTGGGACGGACAGGGCAGGTTGCACAGGGCCATGTCCAGAGTGGGTTGAGCATCTCCAAGGGTGGAGACTCCATCACCTCCTCAAACAACCCATTCCTGGGCTCTGCCACACTCCACCGGGCTGCATGGACATCCCGAGGGCAAGAGAAGCACCTGGAGTTTGCTATATTCTTCTTCAGGAGCGCCACTAAACTCTGTCTCCTCTGAATTTATCTAAGATGCAACCTTACATACTAAATTTCACCTCCTAGAGAATTTTATGGCAGAGTAATAAAAGCTTGGAAATAGGGGAAATAGGAGGAGGAATAGGAAATAGGGGAAAGTACAGGAGGATTATATAATTGAAAAGTTTTTAGCTAAGGCTAAAACTGAGAACCTGGGATCTACTACAAGGTGACAGCATTACTGCCTTTTTTCCGCCCAAAAAAATTAATATTCTGAAGAAAGAAGACTTAGTGAATTTAAAGTGACTTCTTCTATTATGGAAGTTGGCAAAAACTTACAACAGATCTTATACTTAAAACATAAACATAATTTGTTCTAGTGCTGCTGGAAGATGTCTCTGCATCCAGGTTAGCTATTAAAGAAGCTGTTTCCATCATAATGCACTGCTCAATAAAATGCAAAGAGTCTGCACGGAGCTGCATGGACCATCACCCTCCATGGGCCAGTTCAGTTGCTGCAGACACCACGTCCAAGCGCGTGCAGACCCCAGGGAGAGCTCCAGCTCCACGTGCTCCAGCACCTCTGCTCTGCAGCCCGTTGCTCTCCTGCACAAACACCCCTTTGGGCACAGAACGGTGCTTTGCAGAACTCTGGTTTCAAAGCTGGGGAGGAAGAAGCCTCTGAGACAGCCCCTCTGCACCAGCTGGAGATGGGCCCTCAAACAAGGCCAGAGCTTGGTCTCCTGGCAGGAGTCCTCACTTCTGAGGTGATCTCGGACCGATTGCAGAAGTGCAACCCAGGCCACGGATGTGGAGCAGAATCCATCAGTCAGGAGATGTTTTCCTGCTCATGCACTGCTTTCTAAAGGAACAATTAATCCAGAAAGGGAGATAATTAAGGGAGGAGAATGAACTCGTGAGAGGTGGGCAAAGCCCATTGCAAGCAGATGGGCCAACACGGTGAGGTCCTGACTACAAGCCAGCAGTTTCCAGGCACGTTACAGTATCTCATCACTCATCCCAAAGGAAGCGCTCTGGGGTCCTGCTGACTGCACTGTCCTCCAATCCACACATTTCCACGGATATCTCGGTGTGCATGCAGATGGAGGCTACTCTAGGTGATTATGGATAAATCAATAGAATCGATTTCCTACACTTCCAAATCTTTGACACTTTCATCAATCTTGCAATCAACTGCTAAACTATTGCTGAATGCTAAACAAATCGCATTACGCTTCATGAAATATCATCCAATTTTTCCCCATGGACTTTTAATTTACTTTATCAAGAGCCATCACAGAATACTAATGAGGGATGGGAAAGGCATTTGCAGACCAAGGAGGTGTCAAAAGGCCAGCTCAGCCATTTAGGAGAGTGCAGTGATACTGCACATGGGAATGATCCATCTTGCAAGGAAAGTGGACGCTCAAACCCATTGGGCTTTACTCTTTTACCAACCATTTCCAGCAGGTCAAGAGAGGACTATTTCTGACACTGCATGGACCAAGCATGGCAGTTTCTGCATTAAAACCACCCTTTTGGAAGCATCATGGTTGCATTTGCAGCCTATGGCTGTACAAAAGGCTGCAGAGGATCTGTGTGTACTTGGATAGGCCAATCCTCCCCAGGCTGTTACAGCTGCTGATTAGTTTCTGCCCAGGAAATCTAAGCCTTAGAGGCCAGTGCAACCAGGGTTGCAAAAAAATGGCCAAGCATTTCAGTAAAAGCTTTTTTTAAAAGTAGTTTTGTACTAAATAAGTTGGGAAATACCAAATTTTCTAAATGCTTAGAACAGAATAGATCATGGCCCTCCACTGGTGTTCAAAAACCAGGTAATGTGCATACATGAGAAGACATGTACATGGATGAGTGTCCAAATACTGTCCTCATCTCCCTAGAGAATTATGAATTTTAGAAGATTACAGCCATGACATGCCACTAAAACACACACATACTCCAGGAGGGCTGAGTTTCTTTGCAGAAAACCTGAAAAATGCTGCATTGCATCGGGGGAGCAGCACGTTTTTAG
Organism: Tinamus guttatus; assembly: GCF_000705375.1. The sequence continues at coordinate 63,997 of NW_010587877.1, forward strand.
AAGCACCGCCCTGGGAAAGGCTGCAGCCGATGGCAGAGCACAAAGTCTCTCCCCGATGACCTCCCCGCTCACACAGGCCTGAGCCACCCCTCACTCCTCCTTCACACAACCACAGGATCACAGTGATGGGAAAAGGCCATCAAGACCATTGAGTCCAACCTAAGAGTCCCCAAACACCTCAACCACCCGGTTCCTGAGTGCTGCCACTGACCCCAGCACTTCCCCAGCAGCCTGTTCCAAGTTTGGACAGCTCTTTCCATGTGGAAATTCTTCCCCAAACCAACCTGAACCTCCCCTGGCACAACTTGAGGCCATTTCTTCTTGTCCTATCGGTAGCTATTCTAGAGAAGAGAGCGATCACGTCCAACCTCATCCCGAGGGAGCTCCTATGAGCTATATACTCATCTCCTATGATCTACAGGTCACCAACAATCCCAAAGGTGTAAAAAATGGGCTGCAGGGGGGACGCAAAACAAGGAGGGAATTTCTAGCACTCCCAATTAAATGATGGAGGATTCAATCCCCCAAGGGTTCAGCTGTTCCAACGGTGTTCTTCCAGCAATGCCAACTTGGAGATAAAGCTCTTCATTTTTCCTTTTCTCTGGCCTTTTAGAAAGAAAGAACAGTCCTGCTATTTAGGTCAGGCAATTTAAATTTTACCTGGGAGAAACAGTGAAAGGGATGCTATTATCTCTTTTTTATGTTATACATAATATATTTTTATGTTATGATTACTTTTAATACTTTATTGTTTCTATATACTTCTATATACTTACATATTTTAATATTTCCTCTCCTGTATTGCTCCAGTGAAACCCTTCAGGCACAGTAAGGGTTATACATTTACTGAATCCCATAAAACATATCAATTTTTTCTTGTAAACAAGAAAAGATAGAGCACAAATGGCAATGACCGGACTAAGAGCCTTCATGGCACACGAGGGGATGGCATGCGACGTGTTGCAGGAAGGGTAGGAAATGCTACTCAGCACATTACGTATTATATTAGGCACAGCAGTGTTTTTCCAGGCCTGTGGTGCCCTGCAAGGCTGCTGTGCCACCAACATCCCATAGATATCAAAAATGTGTGTCGAGCCACAAAACACAGAGGAAAACCCTACCCCAAACCCAACTAGTATTTCTATCCGACAACTAAATCACAATTTTTCATCATTTCATTACAGTATATTCCTTACAAAGCCTGTTGAAAATACCTTTACAATTCCAATAAAACTACTACCTTAGAGCCCAGATCCAAATATCATCTTGACTATTTTTCTACGCTACACTGGAATTATTTCATGATACACAAACAGAAAAAAAGCACGAGTCCAAACTAGCCTTACACTTATTATTTCAGTAGCCTAATTGCAATTACGTGTCAAGAGCAACGCTGCTTTATTCTGGTTTGTACGTAGTGGATTGAACATTTTAAATGAGTCAAAAAACCCCAAACATCAGTCTGTGTGACGAGTTGTAAGTCTGGGATGACCACTTGGCTGCACATAGTCAATCCCGTTATGGAATTCTTATTTAACTTGTGCAAGTGGGAGCTCCGTGTCAGAACAAGAGCAGCTTTAACCAACACACACGAGCCCAAGGGCTGAGACATCCTGCAGGATGGACACCAGCCTGCACATCCCAAAGGAAGCCCAGGGCTTTTGCCCCTGACTCCAGTGGGGCCAATGCTTCTTCCCAAAGATTCCAAACAAACTAACTAACAACCACAATTACAGGTTGTGCGAGTTAGAAAGGAAGTTAATGGACCAAAGTGCAGCCAAAGTGAGCCTAAAAGGCAGGTTATTTTCCTTGTGCCCATCCCCCAAAACCAACCCACCCACCCAGCCCAGAGGCCTCGCACCCTTTCAGCAGGGCGCTCCAGCTTGCTCGGGACACGATAGGGAAGGATTTCGTGTAAGTTTGTCTTGGCAGCACTCTAGTAGTCTGCCTTTCATTTAGGGCTTTTTCCTTCCTTACCTAAATAGCTGGAAGCCCTGACTAGCAATGAGACAAAGTCTTGTCCCTGAGAGGTGCTGAATATCTAAAACTCCCCTTGGCTTCGCTGGGGATCCAATGGAGACACTCCTGGGATCAAAACCCAGTGAGCAGCAGGTATCTTCACAAGAAAGTACCAAGAGTTTCAGTCCATTTGCAAGTCTCTTATTAGCAAATGGAACTTTAATACTGGAATGCAACATATATTTTACATGCTGGATGAACCAATCGCATAGGCAGCATAATACTTCATGAAATCTTCCTGAATTTCTCATTTTGTGTTGTCAGTTGGCTTTGCATGAACCGGAGCATCCGAAGCTGCAAAAACACTGCTCTAATTTCCAAGGGGCTGCCTGCAGCAGCACTGACACCCGGGCCTGCTCCATCCTTATCACCCCCTGTGCATGTCAAAAGTGAGCAAGGGCCTTTTATAAATACAGGGTTTTTTTAAAAAAAAAAACTCTGCCAGTTGCTTATCAACTCACACTACAAGTATCGTTCTCACCTTGATGCTCATTTTCGTGTTGCGATTCCCTGAGGTTTTCACCTTAATCCTTCCTTCCCATTTCCAACCCCACCTGCGTTGCAGACTGTGTGGCCTCGCTGCAGCGCGGAGATTTTACCCTTCAATTCCTCTGGCAAACAGGAGTTTCTTAGGGAAAGCGAGGAAGCAAACGGTTCCTAGAGACCTACAGCCCCATTTTAGGGGCTGGGTTAGAGAGATACCTCTTCTCCTGGCTGTTTTCCTAGCAGTCTGAGGATATTGAAGCACCATTAGGGTGAAAAAAAGAGCCACAAAGGAACATTTAGAAGCCACATGTGAAGGAGAGCCCAAGCAGGTCTCTCCTGTGACCACCTGGATCTGAAGCTGGATCAGCAAGTGCCCCAGGACCTTATGGCAAGTATCTAAGTGCTAAATGATACTGTCCAAAAATGAAATAAAATAAAGGAAGGCAAATCCCAACACATCATGTCCATCAATAAGCAGGGGAAATCTAGGAGAGAGAAATCTTTATATTTATATCTCGATATTTATATGTTTAATATATAACTGCCGCACTGGCCAAGCCTACAGTGTAAGGCACAGGCATCAGTGGAGCCAAATGGGGAAGGAAACAGAAATAGCAGTTACTCAATAGCTCAAAACCACAATTTTGGCACATTTTTATCAAAATTCTATTAAATTTGTAACTGAGCTGGTTACTATTCTTGTGAATTATTAAAAATTCATGCAGAAACAGCAAAATGCCATTTTACAAGGCAGAAACCACTGCTGTTTAATCAAGCTGCTCCTCCTACCATGATCACCTAATGTGCTGCAGCCGCAGGGCAGAAAAAGCTTGGGGTAAAAACAGGGGGATTTGAAACAACACACTGAAGCGACTACCAATATTCTCATCTTATTTTTATTCTTGCACAAGTTTTATTCTTCCTTCAAATGGAAGGAGAAGGAAATTGGAAGCAGGAGGAAATACAGTTGAAGCTGTTATTCATTCTCCCCCCCTGCCAGATAGGAATTTTACGGTGAGGAAACCTCAAATGCAGGCTATTAGGAGATCTGCTCTCCACCAAGGTCCAAATTAATCTCTCAGAATTCAAGCAGCAACCACTTAAATGTGATAACTCCATATACTCCCAAGGGATGGGTGGGACAATTCAGTTGGAGTCAAAACTCCTTGGCTCTTACTGGAGCACCTGCAGATTTGGGCAAAGTTTTCTCAGCTCATTATTTGTGAAAGAAGCTTCAGCTCTGCCCCTCAGCCTACATAAACTCCATTTACACAACTGCCAGTTGCCACCTCCTGGCAAATCCCGTTGGATTGTGGAGGGGACAGTTGCACACACAGTGCCACCAACAAAGGCAAAGCATCCCAGGCAAAACAAATGGACCCAAAATAGCTCAAATAGCCCCAAAATGCTGATAAGCTGATGGGTTCCTTACACCTCAGCCTGCACAACCAGCCACGCTCCTTGAGGATGGGCAGGGTGAAACCCTCCTGCTGGCTCTTCTTGCTCATCTTTGAGGCATAAAACAGGGATTCTCCTCGAGCTCGGGATGCACAATTTGTACGTTGCTATCACAAAAAGGTGACTGATGGAAAGCAGCTCACAAGAACAACCTGGCAATGCTAAGGACCCCAATTTGGCCCCAGAAAGTCAAGAGGAATCCCATCCCCAAGCACATTTCCTGCAACACTTACCCATGCACGAGGAGAGGAACGTGTTCCCAGCTGCTTCTCCATGGGAATATGTAGGAAGAAAGGTTGGTGTGGCCAAGGATGAAAAACAGTGGTCTAATTGCTTGATGGATAAAGGATTTTCTGAGGCCAGCCAATATGGGAATATACAGGATGAGTTAATTACATCAGTATTGTGAACTGGGTTTAGAAGATATGGGAATACAAAGGGTGAGATGTTAATAAAGATCAGCTGGTGAAAGGTACAGAGATGTGGGGATGGAGGGATCACCTGGGAAGGTTGTTGAGAGACCCTGGGCCTAGAAGGAGCTGCTGGGCTGCTCTGGATCCCCACAAAGGGGATATAGAGATCACCTGGGAAGGCTGAGATACCCTGGGCTTAGGAGAGAAGCCTCTGGGCTGCTCTTGTTCCTCACACTTCTCCTTTACAACAAGAAAAACTTGCAACAGAAAAATGCCATTTTGCCAGGCAGTGAGAGCAGAAATCCCTGGAACTGCTGGTGACAGGGGAGGATTCTGCAGCACCTCCCAGCACCGGGAATGCCAGCGCTCCCACACGTCTCCCTTTTTATTTTTGGGCATGCCAGTTATTCGAGTGTCTTACTGGAGACCCTCAAATACTGAACTACTCCCTCCCAGCCAAAATGAGCATGCTTGAATTTGTACTGGTTTCTTTGGGAGAAGAAAGCAGGGAAATGGAATTTCTGAGTTTGCTTTTTAGCAAACATAAGGAGAAAACTGGAGGGCAGAGCAACTGATTTTACAGAAAAAGTAACCAAAAAACTGCCTAAAATAGACTAACTGGGCAAAAGCAAAGCTTTGCTTTTTGAATATACAAACATTTTGCTTCTGAAGAGGGAAAGGTTGTGGTTTTTACATTCTGGAAGAGCAAAAAATTAACGTAACCCTCAGTGTGAACAAGCAGCACTTCTATCACCTACTAAATAACTTAAATTGTGTAACAGTATTATTGCAAACAAAGCTGACATGGAAAAATAACAATTTCAAGTGAAACTCGCTTCACCATCAGTTTTAAAAATAGGTATCACATGATGGTGGCTTTTACCATTAAGAAAAATTGAGACGTGCTAACAGCCTTTTTGATTTAACACCTTCAGCTTCATTTAATTAGCTGCCTCACACTTGCTTTTTATAAGGAGCAAGGATCTGCACCTGCTTCTTCATGCCATGTAGGGTGTGCCAGAAAAAAAGACAAAAGCAAAAAAAAAAACAACTAGAAAAGAGACATTTTATATCTGGATGCGTGACCCTGACATCACTTCCAACCATTGCTTACATTCGCAGGATTCATTCAGGTGATTCCAGCCACATCACAATGGCAGAACTGGGTTTTTCCTAAGATTTCTATAGTGGCTGGTACTCCTGGGCCTTATAATTTTGCATTTCTTCATTTGCATCCCCAGCGCTTTGGGATGAACAGCTGGAATATCCATTATATATATATTATATATTATATCCATGGTGAATATTATTTCACCAATGGAGAAATGAGATCCCAGGAAAAAAACGCTTCTATTAAAACTAGCTGCACAAAGAGGAGCACAACTATTTTCCAGAGATGTAAAAATTGTATGACATTTTATATCTTCAGATATAATTTAAGAGCAGAATCTTAAAATACTTCTGTTCTTCGGAACAACCCACTTTTCTACCTAGGTACCTTACATAAGCACATGCATAATCACATAACTCACTGATTTCTAAGGCAGGGCAGGAAAAAAACTCCAGTTTCAAGAATAGTTCTGACTTTTCAAACCGTTTTCCCCATTTCTGCATGGGAAGACGTTTGTGAGATGCAGATGTTGCTGGATGCTCCTGCATCGCTCTGCACCGGGAGCAGCAGCACCGGTGCCTGTGGGCACAGCGGGATCCGGGAGGCACCTTCCTCCTGGAATTCCATATTCGCAGGACGTGTTTAATGTCCTGCACGTGTTTCCAGCTGCTCCGGCCACCCCCTCCAGGCTGAACTTGCCGTTTTAAACTCCGGTATCCCCTGCTCTATTTTTTCTGTTCGGAGAACGCTAAGGAAGAGCAGGACTGCTCACATTGGAAGGCTTTGCTCATTCCACTCCTCAAGCAAATTACTGTGTTTTTTCCCAGGCTCTTAAGCTTTGCTATACAGGTAATGACAGAATCCCAAGGACAATGTAATAATCAGGAAGAATAACGTCAATTCCCTGGAATCAGATGGTTTGTTCTCCTGGTCAAACCGTGCATTCCCTTCCTGAGCCAACCCAAAACTACCTGAGTTTCTCTTTTTGTAAGAGATCACTGGAATGAAGCGCCTGTCCCCAGACTCCTCCTCGTTCCTCCTCTGAGCCCCAGGAAAAGCTCCCAGCGGCTCCCAGCCCTTCAGCACAACAGCCCGGCCGCATCCCGGGATCTCTGCTCCGGGAAGCGCGTGGCGGCTCCAGCTCCGGCCTGCATCTCAATCCCAGGTGTCTGCTAGGTGGCCGTAAAGCAGCCATCAGAGAAGCTGTCAACACGGCCCATAAAACTCTTCCTTTTCATCTGCTCAGAGCCTTCGCTCCCACACACATAACTCTTCCTGCACTATGAAAGCTCATAAACCCCACGGTAACTGCAATTTACAGCCCAAGTATCCCAAACAAATTATTAGCAATTTCCAGCAGTAATGCTCAAAACTCAGGAAGCGTTTTCCTTTAGAGTTACCTTAGCTCATCTTTACTTTTAGGCACTGAATGCAGCGAGGAGCCGCTTGCTAGCAGTTGACCATGTTCAAAATGCTGCTGAAAAAGCAAAGGGGAAGAGCCGGGCCAGGTCACCCCGGACGTGTCCCTGTCCCTCCTTCCCCTCCATCAGCACTGGCTCCTCAGCAGGTCCTCATCTGCCTCACGTTAAACCCTCCTGCTCGGGGGCTTGCACAGCCACATCTGTAAAGAGAATATTAAGTGACACGCAGCCGAGAGCAAAAAAGTAACTATTATTCTACTGAATGTGAAGGCCTTTGTGTTCATTTTGGCATGATATGTGGCGACGCAGCACATCATTATCTGTATTACTTAAGCAAATGCTTCCTAGTGAGTTAAGGCAGAAGGCAGGACCTGCCTAACTAACTCCGTGTTTGTGAACGTTCCCTGCAAACGCTCCCATTCACACTTCTCTCCATTTCCATCCTGCCCTCGTATTTACAACTCTAAAAATCAGCTCCCTTTAAAAGTTGGCTCCTGTTTTTCATCTCACAACAATATTCAATCTGCAGAAATAAATATCTTGCAAGAGTGACGCAAAATGGCATTCTCGGGTATTTCTATGGAGATGAGCCACTACTTTTAGCAGATGGAGCTTATTCTTAAAGACTTCCTAGTTTCCTTCAATCAAATCTAAGGGACAGAAAAAAGCCTCGCCTGAATTCAGACGTTTCTACAAACATAAGCTGGCATAATAAAAATTAATTTGTAAATTAGGGATGAACAAGTTAATATCCTAAGTGAGGGCGTCGCGTCCCATTTCATAGTACTCCAAACCTTCAGAATGAGGAAATGCAGAAGAGCCATTTTTGTGTTATAAGGGGAAAAAAAAAGAACAGGAAAAGGAGGAGCAGGAGGGGAAGTCCCTTCTACACTTTGGCTCCTGCTTCTACCTGGTGCCACGGCTGCCCGGCCAAAGCGCAGGCAAGGGGACCTGCAAAGGGGCTGGCACAGCCCTGAGGGCCACGGGTCGGAAGTCAAGATTCAAGTTATAGTGGATTTTATAATAAAATCCAGTAAGTAGGATAAAATCCATTACAGTAGGAACTGTAATACCAGATTTGATATAGGTAAACACTGACAACTTTATAGCCATGGTAGCTAGCGGTGAGCACAGAAGAGATTTCTCCGGGCAACTAGTAAATATAGTGTTTTCCCTTACACTTGCTCATAGTACACATAAATGTGCCTGACAGATTTAATAAATGTCACAAACAAAATATTACAGAAAATCATGTTAAATAATGACAACACTGCAATTATTGAGGGGAAAAAAAAAAAAAAAAACAGCTGAAGCCAGGTGGAATTTTGCTTTGGAAATACTAATTCAAAAGAAATAATTTCCTTGTCAAAATAGAACTCTTTCCTTGTTGTTGCCACTGAAATTATACGTACAGCTCGACGTGGGCATATGGCAGCCACCAGCTTCTAAGGTCATGGACAAAACACACCATTTAGCCTCAGAGGAATGTAGTTATTTTATCATATACATACAGCAGCCTACTGCACGTACAGCTGAAAAGCAGAATTTTGGTGCTACCCTTAACATGCAGCGTGGTCCAAGCGTCTCCAAACAGCCCAGGACACCCCAGCACAGCCCCCTGGCCCGGTTCGAGTGTGTGCATCGCAGACGGGTGACAAAGGCAGCCCCTCTGCACACTGGGTTTTACTGTTTCCAAGCAACCACGCTGCTCCAGCTCAACCCGACCCTGCTCTCCCCTCGGTACTTACTTATTCTGCATCATGTTCATTATGACCCAGTCGAAGGGATAGACGTTCTTCCCGATGAGATTCTTGAACATGATGAACGTTTCCATCAGGAAGTCCTAAAATGAGAGAAAATATTTGGGTTGAGGCCACTTAATCCAAAGGAAAAGACAGATGTGGTGGTGAAGTCTGTTATCAGCAACCAGATTCAAAAGGCATCTACTGTCCTGTTGGATAGAAAACCATAATTCATATACAACACACATAGATAGAGCCAACTGATATTTCTACACAATATATAGAAATTCCACCATCGTTCTCTTCAAACTTTCCAAAACCAGCAGTGATAGTAATCTTGCATTGTAAACAACCCGCTGTACGAGCTCAGGAACAGCAGTGGATTCCTGATTTCTCATGGAAGCCTTGCTGGAAAGCATCAATCTAGGAGCGACGAGGACATCGGAGCAAGTCCCACCACCCCTCTGGGCACGCAGCGGGCAGCAGCACGTGTACAGATGTGCACAGATGTGCACAGATGTGTACAGATGTGTACAGATGTGTGCAGACGTGTACAGATGTGTGCATCCCCACAGGCCCAACACAGGTGGGACCTTTTTGAAGGTGGAAACCTGTTAAAACCATTCTGGTACATCATGGTCCCTCTGGTAATTGCTTCTGCGAGGGAAAGCCTGACCCAGAACAAAGTTAATTTGGTAGCATAAACCAATTTATTTCTGCAGAGATATAAACAAACATCACTTTGGAACAGAAGCCTCATGTACTTTACAATGTAAATCCTCCTGTACAATTTGGGAATCTGTAATTACTACCTAACATTTTAAGTTATATCAAATGCTCGGAGGAAAAAACAGCCAGATAGAATATACCGAAAAACATATTTGATCCATTGCACGTAGGACTAAAAACTTCTATTCTTGTCCAAGAATAGAATACTTTTCTTTTGGCGTATCCTTTCAGTAAGAGCATTTATACCCCCTATCTTTAAAATGTCAAATTTCTATGAAAAAGAAAACACAAAATTTTACATTCGCTGGACTTTTAACTAAGGCTGTTTTTTTTACATAACCATTTCAATGAAAAACAAATCTGAAGTTACAGCTCTCCTAAGAATCGTCCATACGTGAGAGCCAGCAGCTTTGTCGGATTTTCTCTCTTGATTTATTGCTGCTCTTGGAAGTTTCTCCTGGCTCCTAAATTGCTAGGGATGGGGGAGCTGCACAGATGCTGAGGACACAACATGGAAATGCCCTCGGAATGCCTGTTGGCAGGACATGGGGCTTTCCCTTGGCAGTGCCAAAAATGCTGCTGTCCCCAGGAGCGAGGAGAGCCCAAGGGCACACAGGAGAGCTGGGACCTGGCCCGGGGACGCCTGGGCCCTTCTTCACTCCTTTAATCTGCTGGTTCCTCCATAGGCACCGCTGCAACCAACGAGTCAGAGAGGCCCAACAAAGCATCAGCGGATGCAAGAGACACAGTTTTAACCTTAGTAAATTATCTCCTGCTTCCTTTTTCCCAAATCACAGCATAACATCAAAAAAAAGATGCTTTGACATTAAAAAGATTGGAAAAAATTCAGAACCTCTTGAGGCTCATGAGATGTTGCTGTTGTGCAAGGCAAGATTCACTCTAGACAAATCCGCCCTCCGTCCAAGAGGCGGATTGGAGCTCGCACCTGCTATTTTTCAGTATTTTATGCATGCAGATGTTTGTTTTCCTGGTCGCCTGTTAAGGAATTCCTCTCTCTACCCTGATGTGTCCCAGGCTTCAGCTGTGGAGCCTCTGCTCTCCTTGCTGGTCGGGCTGCATGCGGCGATGGCTCCGTTTTCATGCCCTTTGCTGATTCCACTGTATATTTTCATCTAGCGACTTTTACATTTTAATGGCCCTATTTTCACCTGTTTTTCTTTAACACAATCCAGTGTAATAATTAACCAAATTGCTCATCAAAATAGAAAGCTTCTGAAGCCTACCTCCATTTCATGGATTTACAACATTGCTTTCTCTCCAATTTTACCCTTCCTGTAGAAAAGCAACTGGTTTGCACGAGTCAACCTGAGCAAAACTCAGCTTTTTGGGAGGGAGCAAGTTGGAAAGAGGAGCTGGGAATTCCTGGTGTGTTCCCATAGACACTCTCAGAGAGCAGATTTCCAGCACTTAGACCACAGACTTGCAGTCATTAAAACTGATTTTAGAAAAGCTGTGGTAAAGGAGCAAGGATGCAACTCCTCAGCACCCTTCACTACAAATGCGAATCCCATCCAAGATATCAGGGAAGCAGAATTCCCAAATAGATGGGCCTCCTGCAACTCCCAAAGGGCAGCAAAGCCACCCCAGCTCCATCCGGCTGATCCCGTTCCCAGCAGACGGCTCCACCTCACGCAGGGATACAGCTCCACCACCTCCCTTTTTGGATGACTATGATTTCAATTTCAGTAAGTTTTCAAGCTTAATGAAATTTGCTTGCTAAAATAGGCATGAAGCCAATATGAAAAATAAAGCTCCTGCCTCAGCACGTCCCCCAACCCGTGGAGATCACCTCACGTGCAGCCTAGACCATGTGTCACCACTCACATCAGTGATTAGCCAAAGCTGGTCAGCATCACCCACCCCAGAGCTGGGCACTGTTAACCACCTTCTCTCGTGCTGCTAAAGCCCAGGGTCCCAGGAGCACAACGTGTTATGGGGGAAGAGCTGTGGTGCCGGAGAAGCCACCTGAGCAGCTCCTTGGAGCTGGCTCCTCTGGAGACCTCCCGGGCTCCTGGCACTGTCCTGCTTGTGTTGGGAGGATCATAGAATCATAGAATCATAGAATCATAGAATGCTTAGGGTTGGAAGGGACCTCTAGAGATCATCTAGTCCAACCCCCCTGCATACGCAGGGACACCTAAAGCACGTGGCACAGGACTGCGTCCAAGCGGGTTTTGAAGATCTCCAGAGAAGGAGACTCCACAACCTCTCTGGGCAGCCTGTTCCAGCGCTCTGTCACCCTCACTGT
>NW_010587877.1:99557-113619 GCF_000705375.1 Tinamus guttatus
GCCGCCAAATCGTGCCTCACACCGAAGTGGTGGACTTGAAAGCACAGCTCCAGGTGATGGAGAGCCTCATCAGCTCCAGCCAGGAGACCATCAAAGTGCTGCTGGGCGTCATACAGGAGCTCGAGAAAGGAGAAGCGCATAGAGAAGGGTGAGTTCGCGCTCCCGCCTTTTAAATGCCTTTTTGTCGTGTATTTATTCTCTGTGCAATGCCCGCCGGGTTGCGCCTCCCATTCCCCAGCGTTGCCTCCTGTAGAGATAAGTCCCACAGAAACCTGCCCGCCAAAGCAGCAGCCTTGGCCTGCTGGCGTTGCCGGCACGCAGCCGGGAGCTGCTCCACGAAGGACGCGGCACCTTCCCGCTCCACATCCCTGCCCTGGCCGCCACGGAGCTGCTGCTCCTTCTCCCGGCCGCTTTCCGAGGCGGGATCACCAGCAACCAGCAGCACCTCGCCCAGAGCACAAAAATCATAATTCTGTAAGAGACTTACGTTTTTAAGATTAAGGGATATTGTTACAACTCTTACCATAATCCCATTAATAGCGTATGCATCTTGTTCCTTTTACTTTCAGCCTCTGCATTTTTAATCGTGTTTCTTTCAGCACAAAATTCAATGATAACTTTAGATATCAGCTCTCCTGTGCAGCAGTCACACTGCTTGATATGTGCCAGTCTCCTGGGCGCAGAGAAGTTTTGTTTTGCTTTCCTCACATTACTTAAATCTTATGCACATTCCAAATAAGCTATTGCAACACGTTATGTTTAGTCCTCAGCCACATATTCCAACCTCTACAGTGTTGCCTCTCACATTAAGAGAAGCATTTAAGACTTACTTGCCGTAACTTCCTAATTTTATTCAATCGATGCATTTCAAAATGCGTGTGTGTGTTTCTCTGCTTTTCAAAACTTCTATAATGAAATCATAATTTGACAGAAGAAACTTGGATGCTAACATTATAGACAGATCTTGCTGCTCTATTTGAAGGAGTACATGCTTTAATTTGGGTCAAAAAACTACATCTTAGATCTAACTACCTCCTTTATAGGAATATAGAAAATATCCTGATAAGCCTGAAGTTTCAAAATGCCTTTGGTGACAAGTGATCTTAACTGTTAGACAAGGTTGTCAGCACAGCCTTACCAATTTTAGTTTGTTTTGCAGATGGTTATGGTATTTTTAGAAGATCTTGTTAGTGCTTGAATATTTAGACTGGGAAGCTTTCACATCCAACTGCAAGGAACCAGGGCTTACTACTTCTCTCTATTTTTTTTTTTGAATAACAATAATAGAGTGTTTCTCTGAGTTTATTAACTTACAGAAATTGCAATAGGATTGGACAGAAGTGACGTGCTGCTTGTCAAACCATAAAATACAGAAAGCTGTTTCATCACTACTCACCGCCCGGCCATCTAGCACTGTGATGTGTGTGACCACAAATACACGCAGTCATCTGCTATAAATGCAGCGCTTTCCATGCACTTCCATACCAGTTTTCAGCGTTTGCCTAAGGATTCAAGAGCAGAGCCCCCAGATACCTTCTTTTTTCCCTTTTCACGCAGCCAGCAGGAGGGCTGCCCCCGTGCCTTCAGCTCCTGCCCAAACTCAGGGCTTCTCACAGGCCCTCGGAAGGTGTCCACAGCCCCAGCCCCAGCCAACTGACGTCCTAAAGAATAGTGGAAATCAATCTACACACTCCATTTCTTGCCAGTGTCGTTACTGACTCCTATGTACACACGGGCTCGTGTATTAGTCTGCAGCACTAATTGTATTTGATCACAAAGACACTACTTACAACTTACTCCTGCTCTTCCCCCCTGCATAGGCCTCCCTGGCGATGGTAAAAATTACCCCTTTTCTCCACTTAAAGATGCATCACGCATTTCAAAATCATTTCAAACATGTCCTGTGGTGTGCAAGAGACTGCTAAAATGGTTTTTACTGATTAGCTGCTGCTAATTGTGAAATCCCACCAGTGGCAGCTGCATCCGTGGCAGAGGCTGCTCATGGAAATTGGAGGCACATCATCCACAAACCAAAGTGAGACTTCCAACAGGAGCTTATTACCCAGCGTGTTGTTAGCAGTTAAATGTACTAGCAGGGTGAAGATGAAGTATTTCTTCATCCCCACTTCCCTCAAGTATCGCTGATAGGCTGCCCCATCCTTTTCTTCTAATAATTCTCCCCCTTAATTGCATTCAGTTCTGTATTTTTTGCCCGAGTGACCCACTCAAGTCCTTGCTAACCGTTAGGTGACTTGCCTGTGTCAGGCTGCCAGTCTTTGCCCCTTTTTATTCGGGTGTTCCACCAGTTTATAGCCAGAAACAGAGTCTTGCTGCTGCATCTCTGCTGCCTGAAGCCCATGCAGGCCTTCCATCTACTAAGGCAATGTTCTCTGCTTACAGCACTCTGCTAGTTTGTGTTTGTATATTAATTCCTTACAATAACACACATCAGGAAACAACACAAATTGCTGGTCAAAGAAAAAGGAAAAAAGCTTAATCTCTCAATCAGATTTTCCTCCCTTCAGGAAAATCCCTGTTGTTTAAGTGCTGTTGCGGTGCCGTGGGACTAGTGCTCCGTGGATTCATTTTCCCTAATACGCTGTAGGTCTTGAACTGCCATTACTGCGATTCAGCACTAAATGAGTCTGCGGCAGCAAAAATTGTATCAGCGTCTCTGAAGACACCACTCTCATCCTTTGGGTGAATATCATCCATGTATACTTTTTAAAATGTCAGTGCTACATTATCCCCAATTAGCGATGAGATTCAGCGCTCGGCTCTGCTATAAAGCAGCCAAAAAGCCAGCAGGAGGAGAGCATCCGAGGCTCCTGCCGCATCCCTGCACGTATCGTCACTTACTCATCTTTGGCAAAGTGGCTATTCTGGTTTTTATGCAGAAAGCTCCACAGAAACCTCAGAAGAAATGTGCCACAGCAAAGGGTGGTCAGCAGTGCCCGTGCTAGGCCAGGCCTGAGCAGGAGAACCGGCTTCAGCGCAGGCTTCGAGCTCATCAAGTGGGTAAAAGCACGCTGGATGTTGCATGGTTTTTGCTGAACATTGCATGATGCAAAGTGCAGCTTTACCAACCACCACCACTGGCTTTTGCTCTGGATGATGCTTATGTTATCATCCAGTAAACCAAAAAGAATTTCTACAAACTATAGACTTGCTTGTATGTATTCACACACATGGCACTGGGTTTATTAAAGCAAATCCCCATTAGCTGTGTGCAGACCAAGGGCAGGACAGGGCAAGCTGCACATCACTGATCTCAAAGCTGGCTAGCTCAGGACTGCCTAGAAAAAACCCATCAGAAACGTTGAGATTAGCAAATAATTGTAAATGCTTCACAAGTGGAGAATAGCACTAACTTTATATCCATAACGTGAAAAGTAGCAGTAATCTCACTATACAGTAAATCAGTAATTTTAACAAAGCTCTCAATTTACCAAATAAAAATAAAGCAGCAGTATTTGGACACCGATAGCTCAAACACTGCACAGCATCACTGCACTGCGCAGATACGCTGTGCATCTCACAGTGAGATGAACTACATTCAGGGTGGCTTTTTATTTTATTTTATTTTATTTTATTTTATTTTATTTTATTTTATTTTATTTTATTTTATTCTCTTTGTTGACAGACGGATGCGCGGCAGTTTTCCGATCCCGTGGGCACACGTGAAGCAAGCGGCCTGGACAGGGTCTGCAGGACAGGACAGGGTCTGCCGTGCAGAAGACTCCTCCAAGGAGCTTTTCCTTCCCGTTTCCTCCCAAATAGGGCTGGATTTTTGTGTCTATTCTCATTTCTAAGCAGCAGCAACACAAACCCGCGCGTTAGGGTGCGAGTTTGAACCAAAAGCGGGGAGAGCTTCCGTGAGCGCAGAGGGCAGGCAGCGATCCCGGGTACGAGGGCCGGGATCACCTGCATCCCGACGAGCGGGGCAGGCTGCAGGCAGGAGCTGGGGCTGCGGATTTGCCTTTCTCGGAGCCTCCTGTGGGGTCAGTGCTGCTGTTGGGCCCTGCTGGAGGGGACGTGGGATGTGACAGGGAGCAACAGCCCCTGCTGTGTTACGGAATCCACCTTTACCTGGGAGAGGATGCCCTTAAACACTGGGCACTTTCTTACAGCACATGAGGAGAAAAGCAAGCACATATCCGTGCTGTCCATCCCATGGAGACGTCAGCTTCACTCCAGCTGTTATTCCAAGAGCACCTCTACGTTTTCACCTCTTTCCCCTAACCAGGGTGGTGTTTCTGTCGCTGCCTCTTTGACAGCTTGTTTTCCTGAGCATGGAGGTACCAGGACATTTTGGGCCTTGTAACGATTCCCTTCCCTAAGGAGGAGGCAGGAAATCTCTCCAGATACAACTTCCTTAGCCAAGGAAAACAAGGAGTTTGTTGCATAAACTCGTGCTCTGTGGACCTTGCAGCCTTTGGGACAGGAGCCTTATGCTTTCTGGAATACTCTCGTTCATTTATATCCTTTCCTTTCCCACTGGCTTCACAAACATCAGCCCGAGTGAAACGTTCGACTCCCGTAGCCTACATCCCTGCATCCCTGCACACTGCACGTAGCGAGAGCTGCTTTCCTGGTCTAGGTCTGTCAGCAACAACATCCCCTTCGCTGACTTCTCCTATGGCCATTCACACTCCTCTTCTCTCTCTCTCTCACCCTTTCTTTCTTTTTTCCAATTATACAGTTAATTCTAATCATTCACGGCCACCTCCAGATCTGGGGGTGTATCCAGAGGTGCATCCATCACTCCACACGCTTTGAGCCATATTCAAGCAACCAAAATCCCCTGTAAATTGATGCCTTTCCAGGGCCACTTCCCGAGGGCAGGTTGAAGGCTGCAGGGCAGGTAGCGTAGGGCTGTTTCCTAGTACAAAGAACAGCTCCTTGCCTGGACGTGAGCAGCGCCAAGGCGCACGGCTCTCCAGCCTTGCTGAGCTTGCTGTTTTGGCTGGGGTTTTTCCTAACAGTTGAGCAAATTTGTTCTGTGGCTTCTAGTCCAACCTCCAGCTGACCCTGGGGCTGGATGGAGCCCCGGGCACACGTACAGTTCATTTTGGAACACGTCCCAGCTCTTCCCAATGGCCACGTGCTGTAACCCTCCAGTTAAAGCTTTGGGTAATCCTGACACAATCTCTAGCTCGCAATTATCAAACATCCCTCGTTAGGAAGGGGCTGGTAGGATGGTCTTCAATAAGCCCAGGGGAACAAAAATGAAAAAAGGAAGTGGTAGCATCATGAGGATGTTTGCTTTGTTGAAGAAACAGCACAAAAAGTAAGCAGCATCCTTTTAACTAAGCCTTAACTGATAGGCTTAATGGCTATTCTGGTGTCCCCAAAATGACATCAGGAGCAGTCTGAGTCTCACAGTATATAACTTGTTTTGCTAAAATATTCTGGCTGTTTAGCTACATATATTGTACAAGCACAGTTGGAAAAAAGATACTAAAAATCAAAAAGAAAAACAGTATTTGAAGTATTCAAAGAAAAAATACTTCGATTTATACCTAAGTGAAGGCTGAGACTTTTCCGTCACGCTGACAACAGTGACCAAAGGCCAATAAAAAACCAAAGTTCTCCATTACTCACACCTACCGTTCCACTCTGGAAATACTGGAGAAGTCTAATAAGGAGCGATTCAGAGCAAGTAAGCAAAGCTAAATACATCCCTGGGAATTGCCACAGAGCACGGGGGAAGCCTTCCCAGCGGTCACCGAGCTGCCCAGATCACGTACCGGCAAGGAGAGTTTTTCTGGTAAATCCATCTTTTAGAGAGGATCTTATTTAGGTGCTGAATTACCAGTTTTCACTTTATGCAATCAGAGCAACCCTTTAGTAACTGCATATTGACTGCCAGTAGTAGAAAAATCCACAGACAGAGCACTGAGCCCTGTATCTCTCCAGCCAGGTAAAAATGCGACAAAATGAGCTTTACGGTGTGAAATCTCTCCCCGCGGTTGCTTCTCCACGAGATACATCCCCAGATTTCCGAGTGGCACCTTCTCCCGCGCCCCGGCGCGTGCTCAAGGGGCAGCCAGGAAGAGCAGCCGGCGCCGGGAAGGCGGATGCTGCCCGGCACATCCCTGGTGCTCTCTGCCCCCTGGTAACACTCCGGTGTGTTCGGAAAGACGAGGATTGGGGCAGCTTTTTGCCATGTCACTGGCTGCACTGGCTCGCCCCAGCTGTGAGGCCCTTTCTGCTTCTTTCCAACAGCCTCAGGAGATAGTACAGAAGCTGGCAATATCTGTGAATTATTGGCCTATGCTCCTCGGATAGAGAGGCCGGACTGCAGAGATGAGCAGACATATTTTGATATTAACAAGGCCATTTATACCCCCAAATAGCTCAAGCTGGTCCGACCTGGGTCATTTCCTTGGCACGGGAAGAGCGCGGTCCCCTTGGCTGTCATCTGCCCCTGCTCTTGGAAATGATGAGGAAACACCCAATCTCCCTGCTCCCGGGCTGAGCGTCCCCCTCCTTTACACAAGGCGTAAGCACTGCACCGAGCCAAGGCGGATCCAAAGGGTGTGTTTTAATCCAGCTGCTGACCCCTAAATGCACCATTAGTTCACACCTGGAAATACCTTTTGGTCTGACTGAGAGGATTTGCTGTGTGTGACAACCAGGGCAGCCAAGCTGAGAGATGTGCTAGCCCTCGTAGACTCCTAATTCCTATAAAACTCCGTGATTTCACTTGGAATACTCATAAGTTCTTTTGGTTCTCAGATTCTTGGTTTTTTTTTTTTCAACCAATATGCAGCCCTATTAAAACCTGCCATTTTATAAAAATCCTCTGCTCCCTGACTAACCCTAGTATAATATAAAATGTATTTACGGGGTGAAAGCACTTGAATTGCTGTCTTGGGAGTCATGCCATACGCCCACGGCACAAATACCTCCCAAAGAAAATTAGTCATCTGCTTCCAACTGCCAAGCCCCAGTAAAAAAGACACCGAACTACTGTCTTGGAAGCAGGCTGAACATCTCACCATTGAGCTTCGGCACATTTCACAGTATTTTCAGAAGCCAAGTGAACATTTTCAGCCCTGCAATGAAAAGGCAGATAAAAAAACCACAGCAGAGAGGGATTTGGGTGTCGTTCTAGAGGATCACTGTGATTCTGCCTCCGTTTTGCACCGTTTGCACCATCGGTTAAACAGCACGAAACTGCTCAGGGTTTGCAGCCGGGGAAGCCATAAGGCAAAGCAGAGCAAACCGGAGCATTGCAGCGCTCTGGGTTTGGGGTTTCGAACTCAGAAGAACCGTCACCATCTCTAAGTGCTATGAACACAGTGGAGACATCCCAGCGGTGCGGCCAAAGCAGCTCTGCTACTTCCCAAGGGGCAAAGGATTTTCCAGAAATTCTCCCTGTGGCTGATCCTAGGTGTGTTGTATCTGGACAGACCTGTTGCTCTGATGGCACCGTGTAGCTCTTAAGCATCCCGAGGCAGATATTCATCCAACAAAAGTGTATTTTGCCGATAGAAGTGTGTTTCTACAGGAAGGCCTCCCAGGCAGCATCTCATTTCCTAGATTAGGCTAAAGCTACATAACTAAATAGAACTTATTTTAATCTGCAAATCCCATACAAGTGATTTTCAGCCAGAACACGACTTACTCAAGTCCCGAGGACAAGGACCAGGCCCGCAGCTTGCAGAGCTCATCCCAGCCTGACAAAAGGCAAATTACATTAATGGTGAAGTACGGGCACTCCTTGAAGTGCAGTGTTTAAGTAGCATTAGCTCTTCAGTGTTCTGCGGCAGGAAACAGTGGCTCTGAGAAGGTCACCACTAGACTACTCATTTTTAAACCATTACTCTGCAAATAACACCTAGCACTAGTGTGTTTGGCTATCTGTGCTGCAAATAGTGCCAGCAGAGCTAGGCACTGCACGGAAACAAGGTACCTGCTTACAGGCACCTTGAAGGAGGAGCGTGGCCGTCACTTCTGCCACTTCAGAACGACTTCAAAGGCTCACTGCCTTCTTACAATCATTTGTTTCACTCTGTGTTAATATAAATATCAACAGGAAAACCTTCCTGAGCAAGCCTGTGTGTATCTGGTGGCCTCCCACCAAAAGGAGGTGAACGTGGGCACCGTGTACGGCGTGAACCCATGGCAGCGTGGCCAGGCTCTGCGGCACAGCGTGTCTGCAGGGCCCCGCCATCCACGGAGCACAGTCAAATGAGCCATTCCCCACGGAATAAGGGGGGTAGCTGTACGGGAGCCCCCTTCCCAACTGCTTTGGAAGAGATTCTTCCATGTTTAATAGATGCCCAGGACACCTGACCTGGTGCCCAGTCACTTGCTACCTGCTCAGCCCCAGAGGGTTTCAGCCCTTACGAAGCTGAACTTCCCCCTCAGCTCTACAGAGGCTCCAGCTGAGAGCAGCAGACAAACAACTCCTGGAATGCAGGGAAGATTTTCATGGGCTGCTGCTGGCATCTTCAAAGGGGGCCTCAAGCAGGTGCACCCATTCCGCCGCCTCTCACAGGGATCGGGAAGGTGCAATTCCCTTAGGCTCCTTGGAAAATTGCAGCCTATTATTAGTCACTGCCAGCCCCTGGCAGCAAAACAGTCGCTCTTCATTATAATATTTTAATACTTGGAAGTGCTAATTGAGGTTAAGCTCAGGTTGTGCCAGGAATGCTAAAGGCGTCCAAATGGAAATCTCCTGTAAATAACGGAGCGTTTCGGGAGCAGGTGGGTGTGCGGAGCCGGGCGGCTGCCCCGCGCCCCTCCGTAGGGCAGCGACTCGGGCCCCTGGCCGGCGGCAGCGCCTTCGTTCCCCCTCGGCAGCGCGGGGATGAGCGGCGCCGGCCTGCCCTGCTCCACGACCCGGGATATAGGGAACCCTTCCCATCACACGGGTTTTTCCTTGTTGTTTGTGAGGAAAGCGCAGGATTCGTCCAGCTACGCAGACAGGAACCTCATCAAACTAGACCATTTCCATCGCTATGGGCAAGATAAGTATTTTTCCAAGTAGAAGCCAGGACATCTTCCTGGTTACGACTGCTAGAACAAGCAGGAAGGTGTCCCCTGTTCTGGGGACTCCCGTTTGGGGGGTTTCTGCTCTCACAATCCATGGGGCTGCTGTTCCCGGCTCCCAGCCCGCCCTTGGCCAAAGCAGTTTCCCTCCACCCTTCCCCTCCAGCCACAGGAGCGCTGGTTGCAGAGCTAACGGTGGAAACACTGTTCCAAAAACAACCCCACGAGGACTTTTTTTTCCCAGATTTTCAAATAAATTAGTGATTAAATCACCCCATGCCTGCCATCCTTCTGTCTTTTTTTTCCTTCTTTCTTGAAAAATGAATGGAAAAGGAAGAGACTACAGTTAGATATTTCTTCCACTTAAAAACAGTGAGGCATTCTGAGAAATCAAGATGTTAAGTTTGTTAAATTAAGCTGCGAGGCTTAATTTGGAATCATTTTTATATTAAGAACATTGCTCACAGGAGCTGCAGCCTGGGGACTCTGGGCTCCCGGGCATCTCACTCAATGCAAAACGAAGCACTCCACTTTGGATCAAAAATAATCCAAAACCAAATTTCATTTCTCTTTGAAATGAGCAAATTTTCTGAAGGATTTCTTTTGGTGAAAATAAAAATAAAATTACATCTCACATGTTCTATTCTTACAGGAAAAGTCTTACCGATTTACCAGGGAAGTAAAGCTCTAGCCTGAGCTTTTCAATAAGAAACAAGGTTTCAAACAGGTCATCCAGGAAAAAAAGAAAAGCACAAAAACCACCCCCAATGACTTAACCATTTGCATCAAAGGACCATCCTCACCAGCTTGGCTAGGCTGTGTTACAGCACAGATTGGGAAATGTATTTTTAACTACTTGAAAGCCTGGAAGCACTGCGCATCTAAAGATCAGCCATAGGCTTCAGGGATGAATTTAACGAAATTACTGGGAAGAGCAGCCCAGGGAATGAGAGCTGCTGGACCTGGGGGTTATTGCGGGGCCGCCGCGCTCCCGCGGACGGTGCCGGCGGGATCAATAACCTGGACCTGCCTTCGGAAACGCTGCGCTGCGAGAACCAGCTGGAACGGGGGGCAGAGCGGTGGCACTTGTGCAGGGTGACGTGGGGACTTGTGCAGGGTCCCTAATGAAGAAGTGAAGGGGTCTAAGCTGCTGACGGCCGCATTACCCGCGCGGAGGCACCGGACAAGCCCCGCGCTCCCTTCCTAAACCCTCTCTGCAGCATCGCCCAAAGAGGCTCCTCGCAGCCAGCCCACGAGCTTCAAATGCCACCCCTTTAGTGAGGATTTGCAGTTCTTGACTAACAGCCTGGAAAAGGGAGTTTTAAGCGTCCAAGTTTAATGCTGCAGTGACAATTTTTAATGTCAGCTTCTAAACAGCTTGGAAGGAGAAGTCAGGAACAGGTACTAATTCATCCCTCTTACGGACAATAAAATCAACAATCAAGTCCAAATCAGTGTTTTCCCCACGAAAGGAATGCTAGAGAGGAGTGCAGAAGCCCCAGGGAAGCTCTGCTCTGGTAGCAGCTCTTCCTCTGCCTGGTTTGCACCAAGTGGGGCTGCACCCCTCACCAAAAGGCAGTTTGGAGGCTCCTGCGTGACTACGGGGATAACTTGTAAATCCAGCGTCCAAGGGCGCTTAAAATACCAAAGAAAAACACTGCTAGAGCAAGAAATCCAGCTTATATTTTGCTTTCAAAGGGGAGAAAACTCCTCGTTATTATTAAAAAGGCAGATTCACCTCCCTGTTAGCTCTAGCGCACGGCGCTGCGGAGCCGCAGACCGTCCCGAATGATTTATAACCCCAGTAATCACAGTGGAAGTGTCACCTGTGGAGACAGGCTTGGTTTCATAAGCTGCACATCCACCCTCTGCCTTCAAGCTAATACTGCTACATTTCCTTCTCCTTCAAAACACAAATTTTATATAAAATACGGCAGTAATGTTCAAGCTATATTCAAAGCATTAAAGCAATATTCAAGCATTTAAAGACACTCAGGAGAAGTGGCACAGGATAAGATGACAATTTCCAGAGAAAGGAAGGAATAAAACAGGGACAAATTTTGTGCCTGGGTAATATTAATGTCCCTGAGAGTATGTTCACCAAGAAAATTAAATAGCCTGAAGTACTTAAGAAAGGTGGATTTTCCATCTTTGGTACAGAGGCACTAAGCTATTGGGGTGGTACCTTTTCCTGCTAGTGTTTTATCCGGATTTGACATTTTGCCACGTAAGAATTTAGTTATATTTACTCTGTGTACAGAAGAGTATCTGTGTCCATACCAAATATTTTTCCCAGTTGACCAAGTTGGACAATATTTCAGTAAACTGAGAGCTGCTCCTTCAAACCAAAGTGAGACAGAGGACAGATACCGGCTATGTGAATAAGGGATGTATCATTTAAGTGCCTTTTTTTTCCCTTTTAGCATATAAACACGAGCACAACTCGTCACACTTCATTGCAGAGGGGGAGAATTCCTTACCAGCAGTCACTTTCCAGTCTAACATTGTGCCCATCCACCAGTGACTGGCAGATGCTCTCGCCTTTTGTACTTGCAATAAACTGGAAGTCACCACGCGGGCACTGCTGTGTCTGCAGGAGCTGGAATCTACCAGTTATGATTCATCATCTGAGCACCCAGAAGCATTATCTAAATAGAGGATCCTGTAACTTGACGTGCAACATGTAACCCTGTGGGTTTCTTTTTTTTTTTAATTTACAAACAATAATGGACAGATTTTTTTGTATTTTCTCCTTCTAATCATTAAAAGCTCATTTTCTCAATACCAGCGCCTTGCTATGTGCAGGGAAGCTGAACCCGCCATTTTTTGTTCCCAACTGCCTAATGACTAGATTTTTTATATTCAATACTAAAGTTTAAAGAATGACGTTTTGGTTACTCCAAAAAGCGATGATGGGGGGCAAAACCATGTTAAAAAAAATCCTTTCTAAGCAACCTCCTATTTTTGTCTTGGCAGGCTGTCGTATCGGACCGGTCAAGACACAGCGAACTGCGACACGTGCAGGAACAGCGCATGTATCATCTATAGGTGAGTCAAACACTTCCCATTGAGCAAAAGCAAGGCTTTATTCAGGTATTCCTTAATGCAAGACCAAATGTTACCCTTGATGAAATTATTTTAATAACATGAAAACAGTTCAAAGTAAATTTTCCTTCGGTAAATTCACAACATTCAACAAGAGACTGTGTCAATATTGACATTAAAAGACAAGGAAGGAATGTGGAGCTGCTGGAGAGAGTCCAGCGATGCAGGGGGGTTGGACTAGATGATCTCTAGAGGTCCCTTCCAACCCTAAGCATTCTATGATTCTATGATTCTATGATTCTATGAAGGAAGGAAGGAGGAGAATAGGTTTATGTTAGAGGACGTGTGTGGGGCTCATTCAGGCCTCGTTGCAGTGCACACCAGGACAAGCTGTTGTGCTCAGCACCACCGTGGAGCTCACGGATGGGCCGACATCATTTCCATACAGCTAAAGATATTTGACATCTTCTGCCCAACGCTTCAACGTACTTCCCATTGCTTTTTGCAACAGCAAACTATCTCACTTTAAAGTTCCGGAATTCCTGCTCGATATGGACGACTGCAACAGGATGCGTGTGGGAAGCAGGAAGGGCTCCCAGGCCGAGCAGCAGGTCGCTCTCGGCCGTATGAAGCCCTGCAGAAAGCCCTGCCCAAGGGCCTGGGACGGCCGAGCCCCGGCCAAGCCCGCGAGCCCTCAGCCCCATGCCCAAGTTTGCAGCAGAGTCAGGATTATCCTCCTCTAGCAGGTTCCATTGTACCCTTAGAGCAAACAAAACTAATGCAGAAATGTGAATTTGAGGTGTTTCCCTGCACAAACACTGCCAGCGGGTTTGGGAGCCCTGGCTGTTCCCATCTCCTGCTGCAACAGCCCTTTGGACGGAAGCTTTCAGTGCTTGGCATTCGCCTACGGCATCGTTTCCAGTGGGGATTTTAGCAAAAATCCAGCCCAGCTCCAACAAGAGAGGGGATGGGGCTCTGCAGGCGCCAGCGCAGAACGGGGGCAGCAGGGGACGGAACCAGGAGGACACAATAAAGCAGAATTCACTGACAAAACCAGCGCCAGGACAGAGGCCTGGCAGGGCCACCTCCCTGTCCCCGATGCTGCATGGGGACGAGGTGGCTCGTGCCCCGCGACGGCGTAGCCCTTTGGACAGAAGCTTTTGGTGCTTGGCATTCGCCTAAGTCATTGTTTCCAGTGGGGATTTTAGCAAAAACCCAGCCCAGCTCCAACAAGAGAGGGGACGGGGCTCTGCAGGCACCAGTGCAGAACGGGGGCAGCAGGGGACGGAACCAGGAGGACAAAGGGGGATAAAGCAGAATTCACTGACAAAACCAGCGCCAGGACAGAGGCCTGGCAGGGCCACCTCCCCGTCCCCAATGCTGCATGGGGACGAGGCGGCTCGTGCCCCGCGACGGCGCTCGAGCCGCGTCCCGACGG
This sequence comes from Tinamus guttatus, assembly GCF_000705375.1. Next base: position 113,044 of record NW_010587877.1, read on the forward strand.
AGCAGAGCAAGAACCGCACGGACACCGCGCGGGGGACGGTGACGCGACCCAGCGCGACAGCCACGGAGCTCTGCGTGCAAGAAGACTAAAGCGACTACAGGACTCCACATCCTAAAGCCTAAAAGGGATTCTTCCCATTCTAAAGCCCAAAAATGCATTTTTAACAATACGGCTCGTTTGCATACAAAATTTCCATTTTGGGGTTCCAAATCTATTTTTATATGATTTTTATCTTTTCTGTTGATTTGGAAAACAACACATATTTACATATTTCCTGGTATCAAAGAAAAAAAGGAAAATTATTAATTTATTTTTATTTTATTTTAATTTATGAATTAATAAGAAACTGAGCAAGTCTCTTATTTTGTTGTAATAAGAAGCCCTTACTTGACACATTTGAGCAAAAACAACAGTGCTTTTTCAGAGTCTAGTAGCATCGTAGGAGGCTGCTGGAGGAATCACCCCAAAGGTTTGTTTTAAAGGCAACGGATCACAGGACAGGCCCGGTCTCCTCCGGGTAGCATGGACTGTGCTACATCTCACGGAGCTGCAGGCCCAAATCGCGGAGGAGTGCCA
>NW_010587878.1:0-95321 GCF_000705375.1 Tinamus guttatus
TTTTTTTTTTTTCTGTTTTGTTTAAAGCCCTGCCTATCACAGGATGCCTTGAGGTTGGATGGGACCTCTGGATATCATCTAGTCTAATCATCCCTGCACAAGCAAGCACTCCTACAGCATGTTGCACAGAATCACATCCACACAGGTTTTAAATATCCCCAGAAAAGGAGACTCCATAATCTCTCTGGGCAACCTGTTCTAGCACTCTGTTACCCTCAAGACATCTTTTTACCACTCAAAAAACAGAAGTTTTTCCTCAGATTCAGGAGGAATATCCTGTTCTTTTTCTCATTTTTTTCTTTTTTCTCTTTTTTTTGTTATTATTCTTTAGCTTTTTTTTTTTTTTTTTTTTTAAGGGGCAACATGACAAGAACAAGCAGAGAATCTATAACTAAATGGTTATTTATTTGAGTCCTGTTGTGCTTGTCAGTTATTGTGCATAACAGAAGACATTGAGCATGAGAGCAAGATTTTTCAGTAGCTGCCTTAAGTCCAGTGAGCCTCCCCAGATAATCCACATCCTTCTTGACTTTGTGGGAAGAAAAATAAAATAAAACAAATCTACTTTCAATGATGTCAGTAGAAAAATTTCAGAATTTAGCCACAGAACAATTGAAACTCATTTTGGCCTAGTGCTATGCTTATTTCTTCCAGATTTGATTTTCTGCTCTATCTTCGGTAGCAAAAAGAATCTTTTAGATTCCTCCCCCCAAGCTTCATAAGCCTACTTTCCATGACTGGGTATTCTCTTAGTAATGCATTTTTTTTGTTAGGAGTACTTTTGAAATGGGCTCACATGTTTGGCAGTATTGACTGAGCACAAAATTAAAAAGCATTTTGCAGCTAGGCTTTATGGTTCACATTATGCAAGATCACCAGCTTTCTAAAGTAACTGCAAAAAACTCATCTAAGAGGTTGTATGATTAAGAATTTTAAATCCTCCAACCTCCTATGGAAAGCAAAGGAATCAGAATCTGTTGGTGATTTCCCCAGATGGGTACCTGAAATGTTTATGTATAACTTGGTGCTTTTGAAGCCCACTTTGAAGCGATGTTAGCAACATGAATCTTGTTCCACTGAGCACATTTTGGAGCAGGCCTATGACCTGGGGTTGCCACATTCTCAGTGCTGGTGCCTCTTTTTCTGATTGGAATGTTTTAATGGCACGCTCAAAATATTTGTTATCTGATTATGATTATTCTTTTTCTATAGAAAAAATAATTGGTAGGCAAGACTTTATAATAATCTTTATTTTATATGCAGCAACATACATAAAAATGTTCATTCAAACAAAATGTACTTGAATTTTAATTAAATTTCAAGATTTCTGTCTTTCTGTCTTTTCTCTAGTAGTCCTTCTAATTAATGAGATAGATGAATCTGCTTGAAGTCACAAATGTGTTTAGGAGCAGTGGGAAGTTTTAGATATGAAAGTAACTCATTCTTTAAGACTCAGCAGGTTAGCGTACTTATTTTTAATGAAAACTTTTCCTGAAAATTCTCTTTCATGCAGACATGAAGAAGTAGATAAAAGAAGGACTGTTGGAACAGGTGGAACAGGCATGGGTGATCTAAATCCTTGTCTCACTGCGTAGGCAAACCACCTCTGCTATACAATTTTTGACTGTAATTTCAGTAGTTCATCACAAGAGAGACCACGAATCTTGTACTCCTTGTAGCTCTATGGTTTTGTTGATCCATTCTTCAACAGTATGAATAAAAATAAACCATTCTCAGAGAAAAATCTTCATATATGATCTTAAGTTTGAGCAGTTGTCTTGAAAGGCTTTGATAAAACTGAAAAGGTTCCTGTATCTTTGAGTTGTCCTTTCATGTCATTTTCAGATTCAAACTAAGCCTTGTATGTTATATATTTTCCAAGGTATCCTTTATCATTGTAAGACTGAGAGAAGGAGAGAGAAGTGAAAAGTCTTGAAAAGTAGGGTTGTTGGTGTCTAGAAACTGCAACTGATTTTAATCTAGGGAGAAGGGTCTGAAATTTATTTCACCAGGTCATAGAGACAAACCCCCAAAGAGAACTGTAGGAATGGGGGGCAGAGCTTACGTGGGAGCATACTAAGGGAACCTTTCTCACTTTCCTGGGCCCATCTCCTGTAGTTCTAGAGTTCTCATATTAGAAATGCATGTGCAGAAACAGTTGGGTGAAAACATCTGGATCCAGTCTGAACCAGTCTGAAGATCAGAAGACTGAAGGGGATGTCCAAGGGGCAACCCTGTCTGCTGACTTCAGCTGCCCTATGGGTTGGTGTAGGACAGGTGGAGTCAGACGCTTCTCAGAGAGGTCTATTAAACAAGAAGAGGCTACAAGGTGAATTCAGAGGAGGGTGTGAAGAACTTTAAAATGATGGTGATCAACGCTGGAACAAGCTGTCAGAAGAGAGGTTGTGGCATCTCCATTCTGCATATATTAAAAAACTCAACCAGGCTTGTTGGCCCTGTAACATCAGAGTTGGCCCTGTTCTGAGTGAGGAGTTGGACCAGATGACGGTCCTGAGGACCCTTTCAATTCAAATCATTCTGTTTCTAATGTTCATTCAGTTCTTAAATTACGAGTCTCCAGCTATATCAGGTAGGTGGTTAGAGCAGAGTGAATAAACATGCCCTTTGTTTGTGCTTACCAAGGAGAGTCTCCCAGCCTTTGGTGATTTGCAGCTTAGGGCTGTCTGCTCTAGAGGAGAATGAGCCTGTACTGTAATTGCACAGATCTCTTTTTTTTTTTTTTACAGATTCTTTCTTCTTGTTGTCCTTCATACTTTGTCAACACCTATAAATTTAGCATTTCCAAAGAAAGGCAAAAACAAGTTGTGACAGCAAAGGCATGGATAAAATTTAGGACTGACATTTTTGCAGAAACACAATTCCCTTTAAAAACTAAAATTTGTTAAAGAAATTGAGAACATGATATTATCATATAATCAGGGTTGTGTTGTCACTTTCCATATTTATTATGAAATAGACTTTTATAACCATGAAATAAATGAGTAAATGAATAAATAAAAGAGAGCTTGGCTGTGGATGAGTAATCAAGGCAATTCAGCCTGCTGATCCACACCAGATGTCAGTAGATTTTTATTTTAAAGTATGAGTAAGGCATTTTGAAATTTATCTTTACTTTTCAGATATTCTGGATGAATTTTTGTACTTTCAACTGCATCTACTTTTGCCAAGTCTCTGAGTCAGTGTTACAAAAATTGTAAAAGGAGCACAGAAAATTTCGACTTCCTTCTTGGTGGCATATTAACATGTAGTGGAAGTGGGCATAGTGAGGGCTAGTTCTGAATCTGAGTACAAAAAGGACAGCATTGTCTGCTGATTTCTTCCTTATCTCTCTGTAACTCAAAGACACTTTTTTCCCTGTCATTGGATGAAAGGCATCAAAAAGTAATGAGAATATCCTTTTCCAGAAACTGTTCAATTTCAGAAGAGTTCACAGGCAGAGCTGGCATTTTGAAGCTGTTTGAGATGCTGTATGCATGCACGTCCAAAGACAACCATTAAATGAGCAGTACACAGCAACTGGGGGGATCTGCATGGAAAGCCATACTGATGAACCTTGTTATGTTGGAACACTTTCTGAGCTTTACTTATCTTTTGGTTCTTTTTTATTCTAAAATAATATCTGCAGTATAAGAAAATAGTTCTGTAGCCCTCAGAACTGTATGTGTGATTATCTGTCTCCTTCATTCGTTACTTGAATAGTTTTGAAAAGACAATGATGAAGAGCTTTTACTTTCACTGTTGCCTATACTAAGATTTACAGTGAAGTTGTGATAATTTTTGTAAATCCCATTAGTTGATACAGTGGGGACAAAAACAGTTCCATTATTTTTGTGGGGATGCAGTGATACCTTGTCTTAAAGCACGTAGGCATACATAGTGTTCTGAGGCAAAAATGGTGAGTCTCATGGAAATGAATACCCTCCTGTTGTCCGTGTAATACTTAGTTGTTAATGTTATGTTAGTGTTTTGTTCTTCAAAATCTTTGGACCAGGCTGAGAACACCATCCAGCGGCTCGGATGAAGGCAACGACATATAATAGTGGATTTCAAATGATGTTGACTTTATTTCATTTTTATGTACATAAAAGAGGCAGTGCTAAGCATCATTTTATATCGCTGTTGATATTTGGGCATCATTCTTCCATCCTAGTTGATGTCTCTGACAACACTAGGAAGATTGATGCAATATCTTTTTGGAAGGGAACTAGAGGTTTCTCTAGCCTGCTTGGTGCTTCCCTCAAGGCACTCCAGGCATTTTGGCCACATAGATCAGTGCAGGAAGAGCGCTTGTGGGCAGTTATAGCTACTGTTGAGAAATGGTGGATGAAAAGTGAGGGAGTAGGTGCAGGAAAGAATTCCAATTTATTATTAAATGCTAATTCTTCTTTTTTTGTGTGCTCACGGAGAACTGCACAGATGTTTATTTGATACAACAGACTTCAGTGTTGAATGAAATTAGGGAATTGATTTCTTATCAAGAATATTATAGTATGTTAGTCATTACTAAACACTATGACTTGCAGAATATTTCTATGGAAGATGTTTAAAATGTTATAAAGGAATGTGAGATTAGTACATGCTGTGACAAAATCTTAAAATACACGTGATGCAGATGATGGTGATGAAGACTAGTATTTTTAATATCAAGTCTTCAATTCAAGCTTTCCACTTTGTTTTTATCTTACTATTTAGATCTAAAAGGAGATGAATGCCAAACATGTCTTTATTCAAATATTTCACCTACTTTCCACCTTAACAAAAAAGTCACCTCCCGAATTGTTAGCTGAAGGCCAGGTGCCAGTTAGAGGTATTCTCAAAGATGCAGATTTTATGTCTGTTTTCTCGGACAAAGACTTTACTTTCCAAAGAGCACATCTTAATTTTGTATTAGCTTCTAGGACCAGCCACTTAGGCATTAATGGTAGATAACCTCTTGCAGGTGTTGTCCTATGTCTCTTTCCTGTATTAATATACATACTTGCTTCTTAAATAAAGCTATATTACAGGAACATATTCAAAGATTTTTTTTTCCATTTTCATCCTGGATTTTTACATGCTGGTATTTCTAACAGTTCTCATGAGTTATTCACATGTCATGGTCCCCTCAGATTGTATTATATACTTGTAAATGCTGTTATATGGGTGGTGTTGAAATCCATTTGGCTCCCAAGTGGAATACAGGGTGTTTGAAAATGAAAAATTTACCTGTGAATGGGAAATACAGGGATTGTATGAACTTTATTTTGGAGTTTGTGTTTCTTAGTTGTTTACAGCATTCTATGCATCTTTTTTGATGTTATATAAATTAATGGCACCACTCCATACCTGTTCGAAGTATCCCCACTGGCTTGTTTCGTCAGTTTTGTTTAAAAGATTTTTCTTTCAAGAGCATATTTTACCACAGTAATAAATGGCCAGTCTGAAAGATTTTTTTTTCTTTTTTTTTCTTTCCTGCTATTTTATGCTAATAAATATGGTAAAAGTATTCTGAGAGCCTTTCCATTTATAGAGAAGACTTTTTGTACCAAACTTCCCTGAATTTCTGTTTCCCTGTTATGTTTGTAAGAAGGTGGAAATTTTCATTGCTACTTCCAAAAAAGTTTCAGTTATTCTTTTGCCATTCTGACACTTCTCAGCAAACACCTGCATCTGTTACTAACAGTATGCTCTCTAATGCACGAATGGAGGTTAATTAGTTGTGCAGGGACTGCAATTCTTATTTTTATTCAGAAAATGGTAATTTTGACAAAGGTGAACTATCAGATAGGTTGTATGTATGTATAATGTTTTAAGGCACATATTTCTAAACGCCATTTTATAGACTGCATACAGTTCTCCTCACTAAATTGTGATGTCTCACTGTGCTAGATGTGAAGCCTTAAAATCTGAATATCCTCTTCTAATAGTCTTGATAGGTTATAATAAAATTTAGTTTTGGGATACATTGCAAAATTGGTCTGTAAACATAAATTAGCTGAACATTGTTTTCTCCACAGCATTATTTCTCCTTTTTTATGAAGAGCTTTTTCAGATGAATGGCTTATTAAAATGTGCAACGGCTCTTAAATTATAATATCCACTGTATTTTCTTATTTAATTATGGATGTTGAGGACAACTTCATATTATGCTTCAAAGGGAACAAACATAGGAGCAACAGCTAGCCCCAAGCAGTGGTCTGATGGAAATGAAACACACTGAGAATAATTTAGGATTATGGAACAAGGAGTTATGCTCAGCACAGTACCTTTTGCCATGTTGACTGGCATCTGCTCTGTGGGGAGCAATTTGTCTGCCCTGCCAAGGAGAAAGAAGCACGGTAACGCACTGGCAGCTCGTCACTGCAGTGACTCAGCTACCAAAGAGATGGGGAGAGAAAATACCTCTCTTTTACATACATAATTATATAAAAGCTCCCTTCTTTTTCCATAGAGATGTTGTTCTTTCCTGTGGTGAAGTGTTCGGAGTTAGGAGGCAAACATAGGGCTGTTTTCTTACTGCTGTGTTGGTGTTTTCCAATTCAGCATCTAAGCAGTTATAGCAAGCAGAGCTGAAAAGCAGCTCTCTGACATTTGAGCAGAGCATATATTGACCACTGCTTTCCCTCAGTATCACTGCTTTGCTGAAATACCCCTCTGCCGCATTGTCTGAGGGAAAAGATGTGAATATCAGTGCAGACCATTCGTGCCTTTGACTGTGAGTTTCTGAAGCTAGTGGAACCGATAATTATCTTCTGCTAACTTTCATCTCTCCATCACCATCTTCATGGCTTTACAGAGCTAAGATATGATTCGTGCTGTATTAGTATGTGCTATATATTTTTTGCCTTCTGTCTCTCTTGCTCTTTGCTCCTCTGTGGTCCCCTTTGACTCAGGGGCCACCAGCTGTTAATGCGTAGGAATTATGAAGGGGGCAGAACCTTCCTGGTAAGAATTAGATGTGTGAAGGGTCCTGGATTATCACTCAATGCTGGTGTAGTCATGAAAAGCATGTGGTTGCATTGTAGGAACTAATTATTTCTAAAGAAGCCCATTAAGTAACAAGGACGTACAGAGGAAATGTTACATAAAAGAAAAAATGTTAGCAATGGTGGTTTTTCAGTAAAACTTCAAGGAAAATACTGGAGTGTGGCTCTGCCATCAAACAAGAACCTGGAAATAAATCCAATTTAACAGTAGAAAATGACTTTTTGTTGACTCTGATTTTTTCATGTTTTAATTGTTGTTTATTTATGCCTGGCTTTTCTTGGGTATCACTCATCTAATGCCAAAGAGAGCTTGAGAGAAATCAGGTTTAGTGTACATTTCTTCAAGTGATATTTTTTATCTGTTTTCTTAGCCTATGCTTGAATCTTCTGAATAATTCCATGTTGTATTGAAAAAATAGAATATTCTTCATGCTATTTATGTGATTGTGTGTATGTGTGTGTATCGCTGATTTTTGTGCTGCAGTAAAATAGACCGACATAAAGCCATTTTCTGAGCATTTTGTACAACAGCAGTGCAGAATGTTATGACATCGCTATCTACTTGGCATAATGTCTTGCTGAGATATAAATAGATTTCTAATGAGTGTCAGGCTCTGTGCCTAAGAAATTTCCTTGTAGATATCTCATTACAGAACTAACATCATTAATAAACTAGCTGAAATATTTCACAAATGCAGGAATATTTCTTACACCAGTAACTGCTAGGAAAATACCTACCATATGCATAATTTGAGGCTCATTTAAAAACTGTAATTTATCATAATTATCTACATATTATAATGGCAAAACACACTTAATTGCTTTTGACTGGACTGGTATTATGATGAGAAGGAAAGTTAACAGCAGATGGCCCTACTGTCAAAACTGCAGTCTCTTAACCCAAAATGAAGTAGCAGACTGATCAGAACATGTTTCTGGCTCCTTTTCCTGATTTTCGGCAATAAGTATGAATTAGCATTTGGTGGGGTTGTGAATATTTACAGAGTAGTAGAAATAGTCTTACACAGGAACAAAAATAGCGAAGTAAAATTTGACGAGATAGGTTTCCCCATGACATTATCATTTAGACTTGCTAAGGCATGTTAGTTCATTTAAAATGTTGAACTGAACTGCAAAACAAATTATTTCTAAAATATTAGAATTTATTATAACATTGCTTTCTTTTACCACCCCTATACGTCTTCTGCTTTCATACAGCAATGAAGAAAAAAGTGCTTAATCTTCTACCTGTCTGTGAACAAGTAAATTAGCTGGCAGTTGAAAAACAGATAATTTTACTGTGCTTCAAATAAGTGAAGCTTTGTTGCATCAATTGCAATATGCCTGGAGGATTTGTCTTATATTAATCACAGTGTGCATGCACAGATGTGGTACTGTAAAAATCTCAACATTTCCACTCACCGAATGCCTCCGAGAATTGAAGAATTTAAGATTACATTTGTACAAAGTTAAGCTACAGAATGAGGGAGGGAAAATGATTTTTTTTTTCTATCTGCAGCCAGGGAGAAACACAATAAGCAGGTGGTAGATTATACTCCCGGATGGTCAATGAAAGTAAATTAGCTGGTTCAGTTGGTAGAAAAGAAATACTGGCCCGATCAGCTTAAATAAAGGTGACATGTTATTTGTGAAATAATGTGAATTCCACAATGTGCTTTAACCTCAGAGTTTGTTTATATATATATGTATGTACATTTTGTATGCGCTTCATATTATAATTTTTTTTTAACATTTAATCTACTAGACTGAAATAATGGATGAATTTATTAGAAAGCAGAACTCATTACAGGGAGAGATTTATTATTTGCTTCATGTCAGAATAGATCTTGTTCATGTATGCCCGTCGATGGGACAGTGTAATTGCTCATTGTAGTAACAATAAGTAAAGGAGAACAGTGGGACAAAGATATTTTGCACTTACATATTTTCCCTTTTTATAATGCAAGCATAATAAAAATGTTTAGAAGATTTCTAATTGTCTTAAGGGCTAACAGATAACCTACTATCTTTGTTAGATCTGAATTATGTATTAGGAAACGATTTAGAAGTGGGTTAGTAAAAAGTAAAATATCTTTATAAACGTTAATTAACACTGGTATAATGCATATTTTGGATTAGATCTAATTGTACCAATTTTCTAGAAGTTAGTGTTTTTATTTTTTTTCAATGTATCATCATTCAGGATTATTGTTTCTAAAATCTGACAGCTAATTGCCAGTTGCAGTCTATCCTGTGCATAGTTCAGGAGACAGGTAGCTTTTGGTGTTTAACATTTGTCCCTTAGGCAGTATAATCTAGAAGTTAGTTTCAGCTAATGTAGATGTACATGATTTTTACAGGGTTATGTAGCTATTCAAGCATAAGTTTCTCACAGTTTCTATGCTCTTTCAAAATGTAAAATTATTACAGGAGTTGTGAATAATTTGCTCATACCTTGTATGAAATCAGTATATAATTTATTATATATGCTAGCATGCTATTATATATGCTAGTATTACGTATGCTAATATGTCTAGCATACTGTGTCATGATAGACAAAGTGACAACAATATTTACACGTTGATACTTTTAAAATCACTGGCGCAGAAGACTGTAAAAAGTTTCCCAATCTTTATTTTTCCCTGGAATCATCTTGGTCTTTAAATGAAGCTCTCAAGATACATTTTCTTTGAACATCTAATAATGCGATATTTTGTTTTTACCCCGTGCTGATCTTCAAAGTATCCTTGAAGAAGGGTTCTGTGATCCAAAGTGAAGTTCTGGGTTCAGATTAGTGAAAATGCCTTCTTATTTAAGTCTGATTCATGTACTGTGGAGATTGGGAGTCTTTAATCAATAAAGCTGGAATTAAAAAGTAAAAAAAAAAAAAATCACTTATCTGCTGATATTTTCTTCTATTTCCTCACAAAATATTTTTGAAGCACACAGGTATATTGGAAATTGGCTGAAGAGGATAATTTAACAAGAGTTTCTAGATATTTGCCTGTTTGTTTAAATATTTTTAAGTGTTTTTAAAGAGATACTTTATCCACTACTGGCAACATGCTGACAGCTGATATGGAACATTATTCCTCATTCCTCTGTGTAGTTTGGTGGCATTCTTTTTTGAAAGATAAATTTAAGCAAAAGGAGAAATCCATTTACAAAAACTCTGTGATTCTAATGGTTTAGAGTATTGCCTATTTTAGTAGAGGTTGGCAGTTGAATGCTTGAGGGGTAAAAGCAAGGCAGAAAATTGTGAAAGAAATAAATGAATAGAATAATTATAGGAAAACTAAAGTAGTAAGTAAAGTCATTTTAAAAATTATGGCTTCACATTTTTTAGACCAGTAAAATGTTTCGGTGTGAGTTAAACATTTGGATCTTAAAATAATGGCTTAGGTCTAGAACAAAGAAGAATTGATCCCAATTAGCCTGTATTTATGAGGAAACCTTTCTTCTTCATGTAACTAATTAGAATTAAACATTTCTTGTGTTTAACTTCTTGAAGTCACATTTCCTCTGGCTTAGCTCTAAGAGTACTCTGCTCACTTTTGCAGAATATTGTTCTTTCCTCAATTCAGAAAGCATAACTTAGTTGTGAAAGAATTAATTATTAGCTATTTTTACTGCTGCAAAATGATTTTTAAGCTGGTTTTCTTTTCGTTTCTTACACCTAGAAATAACTGCAGAGAATAACATGAAAATATTTCTTCGAAAAGACTCCTAAACTTTTGCAGATTTGGAAGTTGGTACTCTCATGTTGCACATGGCAGGAAGCCAGGAGATTTTGGCAATACAAACTAAACACAATGTCTCTAACTTTTTGTTTTCTGCTGGAGCAGTAAGACTCCAAAGGCCTGTGCTGACAGGTAATGAGATCTAATAAACAAGGGGGGGTAGAATAAAAGAATAAGGGAATATCCATATTCATTACTTAATCAAATGAAATTCTCTTAGAGGATTCTGGGAATTCTCAATTGTTGCTTCAAAAGCTTCTCTGTGATAGCTGTAAACAAATTACGTGACGAATAACTTCTTAATCAGGGAAGAGTAGAGCAGTTCTCTACTTGATCTCTCCCTTTGGGTGGTCCCAGGCAGAGAGCAGCAGCCTTCCTCCTGATGGCTTGGCTTCAGAAAAGCTATACAATATTATGCTGACAGCTGTAGACCTCTTTTTGTTAGGGATAACAAACACCCTGTGCTGAGGACAGCATCAAGCCCAGCTTGCAGTATGCCCAATTAGAGAAGCTAAAATCTCATTTGTTTCACCATGGGAGTCTCTGAAAGCACACCGTTTTGGCCTCATTACAGTATTTTTAACTTTACAAAAACAATTTCATTATGGAAATTAAAGAAGCTCATTTAGTCTTGCATTTATGCTGAACTTAATAATTCCACAAGTATATCAACCAAGTCAGTAAACTAGTTTCTATTCTATGTCTTTTTACTTAATCAGGATATGGTAATGAAATGTGCCATTTGGAATGGAGAGGCATCTGGAACAATTTTTAGAATCTTTTTAACTAAGATATCTTAGTGTACTCTTCTACATAAGTTAGTGAAGACTTGTCAGATAATAAGGTTTTTTAGTCCCTGTTAATGCAGGCTGGGGATTAGATGCCATTAAGAACAGGCGAAAAGGCTGTTTCTCACATTAACTACATGTGAAACCTGCTAGTCTTCCTGAAATGTTTCTTAAAGGTGAAATAAATCAATAAAAGAAGGTTGCTATAATGGTGCAGGTACTATACAGTTCTGAAAACAAACTAAACTGATTGTAACTATCTGTTTCTATATTATTTTTCTCCCTTGTAATATGTCCCAGTTGCTTGTTCTTTGTTAGAATGATCCCTTTTACTTAATAACCTATAAATACATTGAGTCAACAAAGGTATTTTCAACGCATAGAGCATTATAAATAAACCAAATATTTTCTTATGTCTCTTAGGAGCAGCAATCGGAGAAAGGTAATCAGTAACAGTGGGCACGTGAGGCTTTTCTGGTCCCCGATGCCATATTCTTTTTTGTTGCTGCCAGTGCTGGTACTATTGCTACTATTCCACTTTATTCCTCACCCTTATAGGCAGAAATTGGAAGAAAATAAGAGTGAATGAGACAGAGGCAACTTCATTCCATTACTACTTTATCTTTCTTCTGCTGTCACTGGCGCTACGCCATCATCTTCCTCTAATCCCCTGTGTTAAGATTTATTTAGACTGGCAAGGAGCATTTGCATCCATCTTAACCATCTGAGTCATTTTTCAGAAAAGTATCCATCTAGCTTGCTTCGAGAGTGGTGCTTAGCAAGTAAAGCCTAAAAATTTGTTTCTACTGTAACTTGCTTTTCCAGTATAGCCATGGCATTTTCCGTGCTTAGAATATGTGCTATCTTAACTTGAAATTTTGCATAAGCTAAAATGAAATGAGGCAAAAGGCTGTGATTACATTCTATATGTCTTAAAATGAAGTTATTATTTATGAATATATCTTTCTTACACAGAGATCCTTATGTTGTTGAGAACTAAGGTGATGGTTTCGTCAAAGTCTTTATTTTCAACAATGTGATAGAAAGTAGAAGCTGATGTTCCTACTAATTCTTTAAACAAGTAATCATACATAAAAATATTAAAAGGGAGTGCTAGTGTAAAGGGTGTAAAGTTAGAACGCACCAGGTGTTTTGTTTTTTGGATGTGCATCTGTTTATGTTTCTTCCTTAGAGATACTCAAAACTTGACTGGATATGGCCCTTGCTGACCTGATCCAGCATTGAAGATGGCCTGACTTCGAGCGAGGACTTTACAGGTATCTTCCAACCCAAATTATGCTATAATTTGAAGTCTCAGCACAAAAAAAGTTGGTAGATGCTAGACATCCGATTTTGATGGCTATTTTTACTAAAAGCATAATTCTTCAACAGTACTTGCATTAAGCAGCTGGGAAGAGCAGAGTCAGAAGTGAAACGAATTCTGTGGACTCCTTATGGTTTTGTCATTGCTGTAAAAAGAACAGCTGTCTGTTATTCTTTCTTCTTTTTTTTCCTTCTCCTCTACCCCTTTTCTCTGCACACATTGCCTCCCCTTACCTTACCTGGTTATGTCATTAGCTATTGTGTGTTGCTTCACAGTGAACAGATCAGAGAACCAATCTAGTTGGAAACTGTTTTTTAAAATGTACTAAGATATTGTTGGATTTTTTTTTCCTGGTGCTTCTGAGACAATATGTTTCTGAATTGGAAAAGGGCATGAGGAGACTGATGTTTTGGGAACAAAATCACTTGGGAAAATTAGAAATCTGCTATATTTTAATTTTATTATACATGTAATAGAAAAAAGTAACACCAGGAGATGCTAGTATCGGATCTCTTTATTTATTCATACAAAGCTAAAGAAGAGAATAAGATTCCTGTTGAGTCTGACTAATGGCAGTCTTCAGTCATCTGGTATCCTTTGAGACTTGCTTTTGTTCATTATGTCAAATGTCGTTTTACGTGTTAGAAAACATCAGGACTCCATCTTGGGTAAACTGCATAAAGATGCAATTTTTCTAGCTTTCTTTAGAAGCCAGTTAAAGCTTAAAGCTGAAATAATAAAATGGGCTTAAATTATACATCAGGCAGTTGTGCAGATAGATCCTTGAACTGTACTCGGTCCATGTTATGCTATTATAAACTACTGAAACAGTATGTTTACTTCCTTTATAAATCAAGCAAATCTTGTTTTTATTGTAGAGAGTGGGAGGTGAGATAATAGTGGAGTGGGAGGATAATTTGGAATAGAGGCACCTGCAACATGCAGATACAATGCTCCAGGGTATTAGGATATGTTATGTTCCCTTCAAGAAGTTGTTTGTAATGATAGTTAATAGTATCCCACAAGAGGAAGCTGGCCGTAAGTTTGCTGAAATCCGAAGAAAGGTAAGATGTAAAGTTGAGGATCATTTATGTTGGGTGCAAATCCAAATAGGAGGGGAATCATCAATTTTTGTTGGAATCTCAGTCCATAATCCTTCAATTTCTTGAAGAAAAAAGGAGACCACTGTCTAGGAGGATCATATATTTGATAGCTATCAGAAACTAAAAGGGAGATGATAAAGAAAAAGATGAGGAAAAGAGACAGTAATTCTAACTGGCAGGGGGACAATGTGTTTCAGCCTGAATTTGTTTTCTAGCGGGTGTGTTAACAAAAGAATGAAAAAAAAGAGAAAAATGCAGGCTATGCATTTAATCTATATTCCTTTCCTCCCCTTTGCCCCAAGTTAGATGGTTCCATTGTGGTTTAACACAGTTGCCATCCTTTAATTCAACTGTATCTATTCAGCAAACAAGTGGTATCGATATTATTGCTTCCTATATGTCAGTAATTTCATCTTCAGTAAAGAAAATCACCTATTCAGGACAGATTCCTTAGTGTGAAATATGCATCTGACTGGATACAGTTCATAGCCATTCTTTACAGAGTGGTGGAATACTTTTTTCTAGAGCTGAAAAAGTTGTTGTTGCATCAAAGAGTTACCATCCAAAAGAAGATCTGAAAGTTTGAAAGGATAGATTTCGGCAAAAGAGAGCAAATATAAATGTAAAATGTCCTGCCTTCTGAAGAAAAATCTGTTATTATTACTCTGGCTAGTAGTTATTATCATAGTTATAAATTAGTATAAATATGACATGGTACAGTTAATACATTCAAAACAGCAAATATCGTAAGGCTTCCTGCAATTATTCTGTATGTGTGTAGAAGACTAACTTTAGAAAGATCTAGTCCTGTGAGTCATTTTGAGCCATGAAATGTTAGATTGTACCTTACTGTATAACACCAATTTGTACAAAATTGTATTATAGTACTCTTTTATTAGGACACCCCAAAATATACAAGCCATATATGTACTTTCAAAAGATCCAATTGACTATCAGTAAAAGAACATTGGTGCGAAATGTAGCCATCTTTTGTGCAAGACATTGAAATCTCTTGAAAATAAACAAGTTGAGTAGAAAGGTTTGACCCAAAAGGATCATTAACCACAGCCTACAGATTTTTTTTTCCATATCATTAGCAGTATCTCACAGTATTCTGAAAGGAAAGAAATGGAGGCTACTATTTAATGGGATTTTTTTTTTAATAAATCAAATAGCCTAGCTCTTCACATTGGCCAATTCAGGAGTTAGAAAATGGTTTAATTTAGTTCAACCACTAGGGGTTTGTAAATGACTGTGTACACACACACACACACACACAGACAAATATCTACATATACTTGTATTACATGCAGTAGAAAAATTATCATGTGTTATGCACTTCATTTATTGTAAACTCTCAGTTGTCCTACTTATATTTTATGATTAGTCTGCCATTGTCTTTAACCTTTAAAGCTTTCAAACAGCCCAAACTGCTATTATATATTCTCCATCAAAATGAACTTGTGATATGAATATTTCTTTTTTAACATTCTAGAGATGATTTTTTGTTAATTTGGTATGGTTGGGCATGCACACAAATACTAACAAACATGAATACACTGTTACTCTCACTTGTTGTCAAACCTGGGGTAGTATTTTGTTTTGAGCTCACAATGGATTTCTATTCTTTATTTCTTAATCTACCAGATTTGAAAATTATGACTTATGCTATGTAGATATAAAAATGCACAGAGGTAGATGTTATCTATAAATCAGTCCTTGATATAGGAATGTTGTCATATTTACCTCGTTAATTAAATAAGCAGCATTAAAGCATTGTTATGAAAATTCCATTTTTTTCCTCCCAAATAAATGCTGATACAAATTTGGAATCCCCCGTGTTTTACTGGCTTCCTTAGATACTTCTTTAAAAAAAATCCTTTAAAATATTATTACAGTTTGTTTTTTACAGAAAGGGCATGATGATACTAACATTATATTCTAACTTTTCATCATGCTTTGCTACCATTAAAACATGATTTATTATAAATATGGCAATTCCTTGCCCTGAAGAAAATTCAGTTCAAGTTGCAAAACAAAATGAAGATGGCAATCAAAAGAAAAAAGAGAAAAGAAGGATGGCTTTCATTATTATGTAATTTACTATATAGGTTTGTAGGTCAGCAGGATGCATTCATTTTTAGGAAGACTGTGAGGAAGAAACATGTTTGGAGTATCCTTGAATCTCCAATAGTGTTTATGAAGGCAATACTTCTTATTCATGTAAGCACAGGGATTGTGGGGGAAGGAGCAGGGATCTGGTTCAGGTGGGGATGTGAATCCTGTCGGTATTATACCCACTGTGTTTGAGGCATCAGTATAGCATAGAGCTCTGCAGAGCATCAGGGATGTTCCTGATACATAAATTAAATAGGACAGTAGAGGCTGATTAGGAAGAACTGGGATTAAAAGGATCCATGGGGCAATACTAATCCTTTTATTCTTCTGTAAATCAGGCTGCCAAGGAGGTAGTAGGCCAGTCCTGAAAGCACAGGTGCCAGGTTTTTTAGAAACTTTTAAATATAGCTTTATACAAACATGATTTCCGTACCCACTAGTTATCATAAGCATCCTGTCTAACCAGAGGTACCGCTAGTGACTACCAGTCTTATGACCCAAAACAACTTTGACCTTGCCCCATAGTGAAGGCCTGCAGAAAGTGCATACAGCAGGTACCTTGTTGTTTTCCCCAGACTCAGCTAAAATGCATGGACAATTTCCTTCAGGTGTTTCAAAGAGCTGTTATTCTAGGGTGGGTGTTATTCTAACAGGTATCATGGCTGTCTTATCTGCTGTTTTGAGTGATGAGTGGTGAAAACTTGGTAAGTAGTAAAAGATGATGATAGAGCAGTAGCGAGAACTGTGGGCAGTGGGTTAATTAGACAATAAGCAGAAGTATCTGGAACAACCCCTTTCTACAGAGAAGATTAATATGCTGTTGCTATCTCTATGAGGCTGAGGAATGGTAAGCATGATGCATGAGTACATGGGTCTTCAGTGAGGCCTGTTAGAACAACAAGCACTGATGCTCTCATGTTACAGACCATGTCAAGGCACTGAAGTTCTTTGCAGATCATGCAAAATAAGGGACCTGAGGCTGTGCAGTAGAGAGCCCCAGTGATGAAAAATGCGTACTGCTTATGTATCCTGACATCAGCATTTTGGCAAATCTCTATTACTGTACAGTTTAAAAATGCCTTTGAATATAGTAGATGTTTGAGCTGCAGATATGATCAGAAATGTCTTGCTGAAAACTGATTTTCATGTTATATCATCAAAGCGACCTAGGCTGCATTCTGTGGTTGTGTTCATGATAAGACTTTTCTGACAATAGATTATAAAATCCTATTTGTTTTACAGAAAATGCCTAATTGCAATTTCACTAGGACACATCATCTTGAATAAACTTTCAACTGTCAGGAATCAGTCCTTTGGTTTGTGAAGCAGTCTAAAATATCCAGAAACTTATATAGTCATTGCAGGATTTTCCAGTTATTTGTATTTTCTCCTATATTACCTTATAGACACCTTACCTTTTTTTTTTTTTTTTTTTTTTTGGTCAAATGTTTTCTGAAAAAAAATGTATGCGTTCTATGGAAATATCAGTTTTACATGTTTAAAGTGCTAAAAATAGTGTCAAAGCAGATCTGAATATTCTATTGAACCTCTGAGGTGCATATTTAACCCCAGAATTATGATACTCCGTACCCTTTCCTCTGTATGTTACAGCTGAAGTAGTTTTTAGTTTACATTACAAATAATGTAGTTACTGTTTGTGACAAACTATTGTGATGATGTGTATGTGCAGAAGGAACACTGTGAATAGAGTTCGGGATAATACGATTACATCAGCTTTTGCTAGAAGGTTAATGTGACCTTCAGACAAGCTTTCTTCACCATAAAAAAGGCTAGTTATCAAGGTCCTTCAGTCACTTGGTGATTTGGCAGTGATTGAGTATCGCTTCTGGGGAGGCTATTTTGTCTGGAGCACAGTTGTGAGATGTTAGAGCTGTTGCAAAAGTGGACAAATCTTTCAAGTTCAGTCTATTCCTTGTCTTTTGGGAACCCCAGGTTACCAATTTCTCTTTGCAGACGAAGAGTTGTCATCGATCTACACAGCAGCAGAGCTACAAATAAGGTTTCTTTCAGTGTGCTCTTCTACCATTCATTAGCTTTTCCTTCCCTTCTCTTCTTTCCTGTTTCCAATCAAAATGGGAATTGTTTTAGAAAAAACAACCGGTAGAAAATTCTTCTACTCTAACACAACATAAGAATGTCAAATGGACATCAGAACAACAGTTAGTTTAATACAGCATCCTGTCTATAGGAGAGGCCAATAGTAGATGGTTAGATGGAAGAAATAAACAAATTTATGATGCTTCTCCTCTCTTCTTCCAGCAATTGGTTGGTTAGATCTTTAATGTCATCAGATCTTTGGGGCAGAGTTTGTTTTCATACTTTAAGCTCACTTGCAATCATAGGTTGATTAATATATTAAGAAAGGTAGGGAAAAAATCAAATGTATATATTTCAGTAGTTAAATTTCACATTGAATTATTAAATATTTTTCCCTGTAGTTGTTTTAGAACTTTCTGTTTAAGTTTAAATAAGATCTTATTATTGACTGTTCAATTATGTGATTGTAACACATTTATCTATCTGATGTTTCTATATGACATTATCAATTCTCACATACTATTATTACACAGGTAATCAAAATTATAGAGAGTTACAGAAAAAGGACTTTTAGAGTACAGAAGTCTTGCATTATTTTATGTTTCAGCTTGAACAGAAAATTAACAGAAATGTATAGTTGGACATATTTGACATATTTTGTTTTTTTTTCTTTGCTGACTTATTCAAATGGAGTTTTATTTTGAATGGTGTTCCTCTGCAAGCCCGTGATAGG
This sequence comes from Tinamus guttatus, assembly GCF_000705375.1. The sequence goes on from NW_010587878.1 coordinate 18,851, forward strand.
TCTGGAATGTTGCGCCAGTCAGTCTGAAAGTGCTAGGGATTGTTTCAGGCATTTCTGGACAGACGTTTCATCATTTAGGTGATGACTAGAAGAGTCGATGAATAGTTGCACAATCAATCAACTTCACTATCTCGTTATGTCTATAGAACCTAAACCAGTAACCACTGTTTTTAAGTGCCTTCCAGCTCAAAAGCATCACCATCTGCTTTCTAGTTTTAAAATGTTGACTCATATAAGGTCTTGTTTCTCAGTCTGCAGGAAAACAAGAGGGCTGTGAAGAGGTGATTCAGGTGCATGTAGGGAATGAAAGTGAAGGCCAGTGTTCTTGCATGGAAGGTATGATGGAAGATTGTGTGATGATGACATGGTCAGAGAGGAGGAAGAAATGGAAGGATTTGGGGGCCTCTTCAGTAAGGTGAAAAACCCGTATTTTTCCCCTACATTGCATGAGGTTGACAGGAAGAAAGTTTGTGAGTGATCATCAGATAGAAAGGAAAGCACAAGACAGTAGAGAAATCGTTGGGCATGTAAATTGAGATCTTCTCGTTATATTTTAAACAAGGAAATAATATATGAAATATGACTGATGGAAGGTAACAGACTTCAAACTGGAGTAGTTCTGAAAAACAACTTAATGGCTTTTGAGACATTTTAGGTGATTAAAGTAATAGAGATTTGTCCATTTCTTAATAATATGGGAATCTCTTGTTCCTTGGTACAAAAGCTGATATTGCCACTGAGGTCAGTGGCAGTCCCAGATATCACTCCTCTGAGCTGCTCAGTGTTTGTACTTTTCTTCTGAAAGGTTTGATGAGATGCTGTCCAGCAGACTTTATCTGACTAGAAGCTCAGGTAGCTTTTTCATTCCCTCTAGGTTATGAAGACATTGCTTAACTCCAAAATGTTTTGTAGCTCTGTTTGAAGTTGAGTTCTTCTGTCTGTTTTTGCTCTTATAGAAGTCTTTTGGATCACATTTGAAACCTGTATGAGGTGCTGATGTGCCTAATGTTTTTCTTGATTCTATACATATTTTTTAAATATCAGAAAGGCCTCAAACATTTTCTACTGGAGAATGCTTTTGCCTGTTCAAGATGCAGTAACATGCAGTATGTGAAGTCAGAATTTACAAGAAAAGAAACAGAACAATATTTGATACTTTGGGGTTAAAATTTTGTTAATGTCACTTTTAAGCATTAGCTAACTTTAAAGGAATGTGCCCACATTCTTCCACATCACTAGAATGTAATCTGAAATTTATTTGTAAAATGTCTTTGTACTATAAAATTAAAAGGCACAATTGAAACTTGAAGACAGGAATCTGGAAAACAGTAATTCTAGGTGCTCCTGGTGACTGTGTATGGGGTCATTTCCAATTAACCGTAGTTTGCAAATATTTGGAAAAGTTTCTCTTTTACTTTATTGAAAAGGACAACTCAATGCAATTGTAACATGTATCCATAGCTACAAGCATACAATTAACCAACCTGCAAAGATGGGAGGCCTAATGGTTTTACTTCTTGCAAAGCTGGCCTCTAAAGAATTTCACTAAAGGTCATTTAGTCTTTTTTTGTTTTAAGATCAGAATTGAAAAAATGTCTCTTGAAACCCAACCAACTCATTTTATTGCTAGTCACTGTTCTTCAAAGTCTCAAGAACTTCTTTAAGAACTCAGTATAGTTTAAGTTTCTATTCAATGTTATTTGAAAGTACTGAATGCTGTTCTCATTACACTAAATATAATAGGAATTACCACACTGCTCTCTCTTTTGATTTACAGATGCAGTTCTTTCTTAGCTGCTGGCAGTTATGACTTATGCATTAATTTGGTTCCATGAGTTCTTACTCTTTACAAGTTGCTAAAAACTTGATCAAGTAAAGATGCATGAACAGGGAGTAGAGCACCTGTCTAAAGAAAGAAAATATTTTATTTTTCTCAGTTCTTATAAAAACTTTATGCAATATCCTAATATACTTTAAAATACAGAAAATGGCATAAAGTATGTCAAAACTGACAAGAAGAGAGTTATAGGCTATTCTGTTTTTTTCCAGGCTTTTTCATTGATTCTTATGGAATCCTGACAGGAATTCCTGTCAAAGGAATAATATTAGGACAGTTGGCATACCTAGTCACATAGCTGTCCTTTTATACATGTACTTTAAGAATAGTTAAACTACCAGATTAATATTTTGTACTGATCACATATTTTTGTATTTTAGTGTGCTGAATTGTCATTAATCTATTAGACAGCAAAAGAATTTTAAAAATCCATTCTCACCATCTAATGTATACATTCTTGCTGACAAGATCTATAATTCTTTCCAAATAGGCCCTGCCAGAACCTCAGAAATCTTAAAGTATCTTTAATGAAAGTGCAAAAGTCAAGATCAAAAAAGCATAGTATCTTGCATATTTGAATGTTTTTATAATATTTTATGTGGGAAAATAAAGCCTTATTATTAGTAGTATGATAAACTGTACCCAACTAATACAACTGATGTCAAATATTGTGCAGAGGAAAGTACTGCTTAAATAGTAGAATCCATTAGTATCTTCTGGAAAGGATTGTTGTATTCCCCTGGGCAATACTGTGTCAGAGGTATTGGGAAAATAATGTATTATGATCTTGGTGAAGGCTCCAGAATTTTGAGGAGACTTTGAAGCAGGCATAGTTTGCCAGTTAGAATACCTCGCCGAATCAGAACAGAAATAGCAAGTGTTATATCAGTTGGTTGAGAGAAAATGCACATACTTTACTGAGCATAAATAGGCAGCCCATGTTACTCTCCACACTCTCAGCTCACTTTTATTCAGCCTTTTGCTTTGTATTACTATTGCAATGTATATGTGCAAAAGAGAAAGGCACTTTGAGGGGAAGTTTGGATAGCCTGTGAAGTTTTTTTCCTTAGCCTGATCAACACATCTACTTTATTTGCACAGATAATAAATGGTATGACTATTTTTCTGTCCTCAAAGTCCCTGTTCTCCAGCATAAAATACAAAAAGTTTGCTTTGACCTTTCATACTTCCTTACCCTGTATGTTAGATAAAAGTGTAGTCTTAAAATCTGAAACACTGAATGACTTCAAAACATTTCTCTCAGAACCAAGTATTGTATCTCAGAACTAAAAACTGATACATCCTGTTCCATTGCAAATTCAGTTTTGCTTTAAAGTGAAATGACTTGATGTATCTGTGGCATGCAGATTGTGACATGCAGATTGAATAAACTCTGGTTTAGATTCTGGAATTAGCTTTTTCCGTAGTGACCGGAGTAGACAAGTGGAAAAAAAGACTTCACTGCTGGGATTGAGGGCCATTCCTCTTGCCCTTACAGAGCCCTCAGCCTTCATACTCTAGTTCATCCTGTAGCAGACAGTCTTGTCTTTCAGGTTGGAATGAGATGCTGGGGCCAAATGACTTTGATAGCTTATCTTCTAACCTAAATTTTTCAGTGAATGTATGAACTAACTGCTATGCCAAAAACAAGGCCTGTACATATGGAATTACCCATCAACTGTTTCCATATCCCAGACTTTATGCCATACGTCCTGCATAGATTTCAGGCTCCTTCCTGTCACTTGCGTTTGCGGTATCAACAAGCAGGGTGCCAAGCAATTCCTCTCTCTTTGACTGGTTGTTTTTATACTTTATTCCTGGTAAACAGGAATTCTGAGAGTAGAGAAAGAGCCATACCTTTTACTATCTGTGCAAATTAAGCACCATTTTTTTCCAAGATGTATGGCAAAGTTGAATGCAAAGCCCTGTGCTAGAGGTAGTTCAAGCTGATATATATGGGAAGGACCATTGACGAAGGGACTGCAGTAAGACCTGAGCTTGTGCTATTCTTTGGAGGAAATAAATAAAAATTTGGAAATGGAATAGAGAGGATGGCATTCTGTTGCAACTCCCTGATTTTACCAAGTAACACTACCCTCATCCTTTTGGAAAACTGTATGGTTTTCTCTGTCATGCAACAAAATATCTGTTTTCCCTTCATGGACGCACAGAGAATAGCTTGAGTGGGTGTTCTTGATGCATGGTCTCAGTTCAGGGATAACCAAAAATTCTGATCATGTTTTTTTTTCCTCCAATTTTCAAACTTTACCATAGGCAGGCAAATGCATAAATTGAATAATTTCTGTAAAAAGTCATAAACTGAATGTTGAATGCTAAAATCTTTAGAATTTCCATTAGTACGTACTCACTGTACGAAGCCCTTTCTTTTGTTCATCAAGTATAAACTGTGACCTTCCCTTAGAGTTCCTTTACCTTTCTTCTTCCAGAATGTGATAGAGAAATATACTTGGTTAAGTATATAAAGTACTTACTGGTTGGTTGTTTGATAGTCACCTTTTAGTTTAGTCCAGGCTTTTTTGTGTGTTTTTTATCCAACTACTACTTTATCCGACTTCTTTGGACTTTGTCACATGTACTTTCAGATGAGTTGCAGGTGGGAATAAAGAATCAATTGCTGTAACAATTTATGCAATGAATCAATTCTTTTAGTATTCCAAATGTAATTGGTGAGACAAGCTCTCACTAAAATCCAACTTATTGGGCTTCCTAGGCTAAGTTATTTTAGAATTCCTTTTTTTTTTTTTTCCCCCAGGTAAACAAAGTTCTTGAAGTAACATTTTTTTTCCCTCACTCCTTTTAGGAAAAAAGAAAAAAAAAACAGCATATTTCTAGCTATTTTGATTATTTTTCCTTATTCTGTAATAATTTGTTTACTGGGAAATATGACTGATATAGTTGAGAAGACATTTATATGTTGATGTTGCATTTGCAACACTGGCTCAATGAAGGGAAGCAATCTGAGCTTATCAGGGAATACCTAATATACTGGTAATGTAGCTGCATACAATACTCTTGACAGTTCTTGGGAAAATTAAGAGTATAGTCTTTTTATGTAAGGTGTGGCAAATTATATTTTCTATCTTCAGCTAAGTTCTCATTTTCTGTTTTCTCTCTTATTCAAACTACCTAGAATCACAAGGAGCTTGTATTGCTAGCTATAAAAATGAAGACATGAAGAGTTGGAAGTCTGCATTCTACAGACATTTGAGGATTTCAGACTTCTTTTGTATCTCCGTCCCAAAGCATGTTACTTTTGATATGTTAAAAAAATATATTTTCTTTATGCTTTTTCAAAGAAAAATCTATCAATAAGAGAACAAATGAAAGCTTATTCTGTAATGTTGAATTCCCTTTTCTTAACAGAGAAGTATCCAGTTGTCTCACCTTTAGCTTTTAGAAGCTTCATTATCTTAAGAACTGTAATTTCATTCAGTTTTTGTCCAAGTTGGCTCACAAGTTGTTGTCCGGAGAGGTAGGAATACATACGTACATAATCATCTAAAACCTCTTCTTTTGCAGTAGGAGTTTCAGCAGAAAGAAAAGGTAACGTTGTCCTAGAGAAGAATCTATTTGTGTTAGCTTAGCCTCTAACTGGTTGTGAAGGTACTGTCTGCATGTGATTTTTGTTACTCTGAAGTGGATGCTCTTAAACTCCGTGGAAGGGCTTTGTGATGCTGCAGTCAAGGAGAATTTATCTGAAGCTGAGGCCTACTTGGTGAGGCATCCAGTCCTAATGGTTTGTTCCTGCAGTAAGTTTTGTTCTATTCCTGGGGCTCCAATGCACCGAACCAGCTGTTGCACTGTGTTGAGACTCTGGAGTCTCTCCCATGTGTTGAGACTTCCATGGTTTGCATGGAAGTGACTCATTAAGCTTCTCCCGTCATCCATAGTGAACTTTGTAAATGATAAAGTGGGATGTATTTCTGTGAAGCCAAGCTGTGTCCAGTGCCCTTGTCTATTATGACTAATTGGGAAGTTTAGTCTTTATTTCTCTCTTGACCTCTCTGATGACATAAATATCAAGAGACATTTGGAATGACTTTTTTTTTTTTAGAAAACTGAACATGAATTAACAAGGAAAAGTGAATAGGTCTATGCCTGAAATTCTGTGACTTGGCCCTCTCTACATTTCTCTTTTCTTTAACAAGAAGTTTCTGGAGTGTAAATTGCCCGTAAAAGTAGGGACTTGTCTGAGAAAGGAAAGGGAGAAGAATTTTTCTTCTCAAATTCACCAAAGACAGAAGACATGTCTGAGCTGTCTATTGACTTTTAACAACTGAAAATGCCTAATTTATCAAGCTCTTACAATTTTGACAGCTTCTTTTGCTAGGCCTTCAGTGCTTAATTTCTCCTCTTGTTTTCTCTCACCATCTTTAATTTGTGAAGAAGCTTCCTTTAACTTGGATGTTGTCCTATCTCTCTCTCTCCTTCACGCCTCTGCAGGTCATCTCTGAAATGATACCTGTGAAGGCATGCCAGATGGACCGTATAAAACCAAGGGACAAACTGAAATTTGAAATGCTGTTCTTTGCACAAGACTACTTTATACAGTATTGCTTTAGTTTTGACACTTCTCTTTCTTTTACCTCCTCCTTTTTTTTTGTCACACACACAAAAGACTGATTAAGGTTTTAATGCTAACAGTTTCTGTTTTATGTTGGCCAAAGAGGACCATGACTTGGGCTTCTCCGTGCTTTCGTAACACCAGTGGTGAGTCAGAAACAGTACATTAAAGAGGGCTGGTGGATAAGTTTTTCTGCACATGCCATGCAGGGCTCATGACCAAGCATAGCATAGATTTTGGCTGCATGCATCACAATCAGCCAGACTCTCAAAAGAGCCAGGTCTTGTAAGACAGCTAGTCCCAGATAAGCAGTCCTAGTCCTACAGAAGGTCTTCAGTTGAATCTAAGACTTACTTGGAAGCAGCATGGAGAGTGAGAGGGACCTTGAGAAGGTATTCCCTTTCCCAAACATTTTTATGAGACCAAAGAAAGAGGCAAAGCGTAAGGGAATTAATTACATCTTTAACAGAATCAATGTGAATATAAGAAAAAGCTTTTTCGCTTTCTTTTTTTCTTTTTTTTTGTCTAGGAAGCATCTGCAGAATTCTCAGAAATAACTGAATTATGAATAAGCAACAAAATGTAGCAATCTAGCATGAGAAACTGCATCCTGAAGCTAAGCTTTTAAAATCTGTACATAAGCAGATGTAAATAGAAATTCCCTTTATCCCTTTGGTCTGTCCTCCATTTCAACATACTTGTCTGCTTGTGTTTCAGTTAGCATTGGGTGTTACCATCACTGGGAGTGCCCTCACCAGGACAGCACAGTCACGCAGGGTCTGAACGTGGGCAGAATTGGTGCATGTGACAGGGGCCATCGACAGCCCCAGGCAAGGGGACCGATGAACCAGGTCCAGGGTCCAGGCAGGAGGAAAAGAAAGTGGGGCCAGAGATGAGGCTGGAGACCACGTATGTGCCACGTATGTGATGTTGGAGGGGTCACTTATGGAGACAGGCACAGCTTGGGGGTGCAGGCAGGGGAGGGAGCCCAGGGCTGCTGCAGTGTCCTGGGGCAGGAACTGAGGGCTTTGGGCTGGACTGAAGTCCGGGGCTTTGCGGGTTTAGGGAGGTCCAGGGAAGGGGGAGGACAGGGAGGGCTGGGAGTGCCCTGACAAACAAACAAAAACACTGAAACAGAATACTGGAACAAAACACCCGAGCCGAAAAAAAAACACTGAAAAACACTGAAACAAAAGCACTGGTGTTTGATTTCTAAAGCTAGTTAGTATGCCGTCAGGGTTTTGTGCAGTTTATATTCATGTGATATACAGGTGCTGCAAATAGGCATGCTGATGCTGTTTTTTTTTTCCCTTTTTGCCCATTGTGTGTAACCTTTTCTTTTATGAAGTTCATCAGCCCCTGTTCTCAATAGGCCTTTTAAAAAATTGCTTTGTGTGCTTCTTATTTCCATATTTTCTCCCAAACATTTGTCAGGTTATTTCTTACCCTCTCAGAACTCTGATTAGATATATCAGCAGAAGTGACTTTGGTATTAATGATGCCATTATATACTACACTGAGTCCATTAATAAATTAATAATGCCGTATCTTGTTTGTTTATAAATGAGTCTAACCAAGGGCTGTTTCAAATGAAAAATACCACTGATTGCTTGTAATTTAATCTAGTGAGTTTTTATGCATGTGGGACAAAGTCAATTAGCACTAACTGAGAGGTTTCTAATTCCCAACTAGATTTCAAGCTTAATACAAATAATTTAGTTAAAAATAGCAACATGGAAAAACTGGAAGTGATATTTAAGAAATAATACTTAATCATATGAGAGGTCTTTGATTTGCAAAGTAATTTTTAATATTTGTTACTGTTTGAAATGTGGCTGCCTTTGTACTTTCTTTATGTGTGTCTGAATAGCATATTATTTTTTTGTATGTCTTCCTAAAATTGAAATTCATTTGAGTATTGTTGACTTGTCCTAGCATCAAAATCTAGAATTTTCCTGCAATAACACAAGATGAAATGTTGTTAGACAGCACAATTTATTAACAAAAGCCTGTAAACTGCAAAGTTGTGCAGGCCTTTATTTTTTTCTTTCTTTGTCAGCTTTTTGCATTGTTGATTGATTTACTGTAGTGCTGTTGTCAGTATTTTACCAATAGTCTGGTAGGATCTCGTGACGGGCATTTTGCCTTTTTAAAACCATCTCATTGCTACAGCAAAGAACTTGAACCTCTAAATCAGCCATCATAGCTGTTATCCTCTTTTTATTATTATTATTAATGTGCTCTTGGGAAAGGAATATTGAACAGTAATTAGGAGCAAGAAAAGTGCTGGAATAAGCTTGAAAAGGTCAGTTGCTAGGCAAGAGGCCTTTCATATGTTATCTTTATTTTTATATCCTAATTATTATTAATACAGAATCATGCATGTAATTTATATTGTTATTTGGAGTTAAAAGTACTGCTGTAGTTGATACTCTAAAAATAGTAATTTGAAAAACACACCTCAGAAGTCCTGCTGATACTCAGTTTAATTCTTAACTACTTTATTTGAATGCTGTTACTTGTCTCTGTGCATGGGAAGAACTATTCTGTTTTTTCACATAGTTGTATAAAATGTGGTACTTATAGTTTATAAATTCTTAAGTTAAAAATATAGGTTTTCTTTTTAAGATGAGATTTTATTTTATGCCTAGGGAACTTTTAAAAATTGGTGATAGAAAGTGAGGGAGACATTTGAAAAGTTGATACTCAATAGAAAACAACTTAAGCATGAACAAGGTATACTTCTAGAAGAAAAACTATTTATGCACCAGATGATATGAAGGGACATCAGATGTTTTTATGGTAGTTTTAAATCTCATGTAGGAAGGTGTATTGTTATGATCAAGGACCGGTAAAACTATTGTAAAGCTGTAGGAATATTGAATGATCCCATAAGAGTCATTCTTCAACAGTCTTTTTTTGTTTGTTTGTTTTTATTTTTTAATCAATGATCAATGTGAAGTATAGTTCCTGGGCATGGTGTCTGGATGTTCCTTAATAGATATATATACATATATATGTATATATATTTTTAAGGGGGGCAGGGGAATAAAAATTGTTCGCTGTACAAATGCATTATTTTTCTATTCTGTTCTTATATTTAAAAGCTGAATGCATGCATGTACCCTGTCCTATTGACTATTGATGGAACTACCTGCTACAAAATGTCAGGAAGTACTGTTTATTAGCATTACTTACAAATTCTTTGTATTAGAATGTGACAATGGGAAAATATAATACAGCTAGTATGCTGAAAATGGATCCAGCATATGTCATTAACTATTTAACAGTAAATATAAAGGGAAACATAAGTATTATTTAGAATTAGTGTGTGTTCTACATCAAATTTCTCAAGTACATGTATAATTTATAAGATATCAAAATATCCTGTATCCTATCATTTTGCCCCAAAGCCTGAGAAGTCTCAACTCCCAAAACTTTTAATTCAGCGCAGGCCTTCTTTTCCATCGTCTAGCAGCATCCCCCTGAGGAATCTGAATGATTATGTAATTTTTCTTTAGGACTTTAACCAAGAGAGGTGCAGAATAAAATACTGAGCAGGTAACATTTTGTGAGGTCACTTTGACTTCTTGCAAAGCATCCTATTTATCTTGGCTACATTATTCTTTAGGCTTTTCTTTCCCATGGGTGAGGTGAGAGACAAAACTCTGCGGGAAGAATTAACAATACTACTGGTTTTCAGTAGCTGTGATTCATAGGTGGCAGAGAAAAGTGGTTGAGAGATGGTAGTCTTTGCCACTGTCGAGTATGTATGTGCAGTAGTAACATGCATTCCACACCTGTATTATACCATACTTGTTTTAATGGAGACATTTTTTGGTCTTTATTCAGCCTTCATACTTGAGTCAGATGCTGCCTAGTTCATACTTCAAGCTGCTGTTTGTAAGCCTATAAGCATTTCTTTAATAGGTACAAACAATTACAAGACTGTGTCCATAGAAGCAACAGAATAAAATAAAATTAGTTATGAATAAAACTCTTTCAAAAATCTGTTGGGATCATCCTTAATCCTTTTTGTGTCATTTGTTGACTAATACTTGTATGCATATGAAGATTTGTGTTGTTCAGTTCGCCACTGCTGCTCACTTTGTGCTTTTATGATGACTTTTTCACGCAGGTGTGTTTGCAGAATCTTTCCACTCAAGTTTTCTGCTTTAATTTAATACAGTTATAATTATTTGAAAAGCTAATGTCCATATGTAGACCATACTGATGGCAATGGGATCACAGTTTACGTGTATGAATTCAATAGAATTTATATTATATGGAGTGTGCAAAGTTACCTGTGATTTAAGTTTTCTCTATCCATTAATTTGGAGGACTTACACTGCTTACAGGTGCTGTGTGTGATGCATTCTTGTCGTACATCCGTTACTTCAACAGTAAATAGGAGTTGCTCATGAGAAGTGTAATAGTTTGGGCTTTTACTGTTCATTTAAATATGATCTGTGATCTCTACCCTGTCCAGAAACTTTAAAATCTTCAGGTCCATTCAACTAGGAAATGAATATCTCCCTTTTTCAGTGATACAAAGACCACTCTTTGTAGCTATAAAAGACATGTACAGAAGGTGTGAGAGCTGGCTGCTAGGACATGTATCTTTAGAAAACAAATGAGACAACCAAATTACTAGCTCTGAGAAGTGTCTAGAGTATTATCTTAGATGCCCATTGATGAAGATATCCAAGGTCTTTTGCTCTCAAAGTGGTCTGCTGCATGATCCAGTTTCTTTCCTCTATTCCCTTTCTAGTATTTGCTGGGGTTTTTCTGTTACTCGTTTCCCCTAGCTTCCATCCTCCCCACTCCTTAAGGCTATATGCAAGTGCAGAGAAAATTCAATTCTAGCAACAGCCTGCATTTTTCAGACATTTCTAGCTATCTTACAAGCCTGGCTAGCATTAACATGTCACTTGCTTTAGATGGGGACTTTAATAATATGCTAGTGATCATGGTCTTTTACCTTTTTGTTGTTGTTGTTCTTAATGGTTTGATTCTTGATGGAAAAATATCAGGAGAAGTGGCCCAAGCATGAGAACATCAGCAAAAAGTCCATGAGTACAAGCAAACATCTTGTGGGTAGTTTCTTTCTTTGACATGGGTCAGATGATAGCATTTAGCTTGTGAGTGGGACTACATGATGTTATGCAGTGTTGTTTTCCCCAGTTGAATCTTGCTTGAATTAATTTGTATAGCATAACATTTATTTTTAAAAAGAAGTAAAATTTAGAGATAAAGCATTGTCCTAGCATCTTAGTCTTCATTTTTGTGAGTGGGACTACATGATGTTATGCAGTGTTGTTTTCCCCAGTTGAATCTTGCTTGAATTAATTTGTATAGCATAACATTTATTTTTAAAAAGAAGTAAAATTTAGAGATAAAGCATTGTCCTAGCATCTTAGTCTTCATTTTTGTCTTGCTCTTATTTACCTATGCCATATGTGTATATTCTGGGCTCTGAACTACTGTCCAGCAGGTCTCTTCTATGTGATTACCTGCTGCCAAATGACTGTAGAGATGCCTGGAACAAACTCGTCAAAGGCAGATGCCCTTGGTGAAATTTTAAATATGTTGGGAATCTATCCGAAGTTAATGTGGGTAGAGTGGCTTTCCATGGGTGGACCATAAAATTGAGGCCTTTTTTACAGTAAAGGATTGTCTGGAATTAGGTCCCAGATTTGCTTTTTCAGTGCTCAGGGTTTAGTCTATGAGGGTGGTGGGCTAAGATGGATGATGTTTATAACCAGGACTGCCAGTGCCTCCAGGGTTCCTGAATTTCCCATCTGTGGTTTGTGCACTGTTTTTCTTGTTTGATTTGTTTCTTTGTTTTTTTAAAGAGTTAAAATCCTAAAGAAACATATATATATATATATTCCAAAAAAAGAATCAGACTTCATGTTTTTGTTCTCAACTGAAATGTTAGAATGTCCTTAGCAGAGCCAGCCCTCCCAGGGATGTGACTCCTAGTGGCCCTGGGATTGATTAGCAGCTCTGCAAACTGTTTCTCTATTGCTTGGATGCTTGACTGTGTATATGTATGTAATCTTAGAAGCATCTACATTTCAAATAACAGAACTCTTAGGAACGCCATGGGAGTTGTTTGGATAGGACCTCAATAATCCTTTCATTGGTGTTAATTACAGAAGGCATAAAGTGTGCCTGTTTGTAGCTTATATGAGGGCACAAAACCTGCACAGGATATTGCAAGATATATTATACCTTAGATATTTTTTCATTTTCCCCATTTTCTAGACACTTCAAAAATAGAACAAAATCTATTTCTAATCAAATGAAGAGCCTATAATTCTTCTCAACTGGATTTTCTCTTTAATTTACAGTACAGAAAAAATGCCATTCTGAACATCAATAGTACCTTCATTTTCCTCAGAGTTACTTGGTTTTGAGCATATCAGTTAAAAAAAAAAAAAAAAAAGACTTTCTCTATGAAGCTTTTTGGACTATCTCCCTTTCTTTTCCTCTCTGCTAGGTGTCTCATAATAACCTTTGATAAATTTTCTTGAGGAAATAATTTGCCTGAAAACTGTGGATTTTATTCTTGAAGAATTTCAGAATATGTTTTCCACTTTTTCATTCTTTAATGAAATAATATTTGCATTCTTTTGTTCACATGCACTAAGGATCAAAGGGATCCTTTTGGTAAAACGGGAGGCCGTGGTGATGTTTTTAACAAGTTTTTTCATTTCTCTCGCTACTTACTATGTTATTTGCTGGTTGACTGCTCCCCACCTATATCTGCAGCTCAGAAATGTGTGCTCTGTACTTTTGCTGTAACATTTTTAGAGTCTTTGGAATATTTCAGAGTCCTTCAGAATATAAAAGCATTACTTAAATAATATCTATTATTATTTTGCATTCTCTGTAGTATTAACTGCATTGTTGTTTACTAGATGAATCTGGTATACTTCTGTCCTTTATGCATTATTTAGAACTTATTGTATTGTAAATTAAAATTGTATTATCCTTATTACATATAACCACATACTGTTTTTGATGATATGGTTGTTGTCTTGTATCTCCAAGTATTTTAGTATGCATAGTAGAAATATTGACATTTTCACCCTCAATTCCTGGTCTCTTGATGCTTAGTAGCAATGTACCACTGTACTTTCTCCATTTTCTTTTGAGCAAATGATTAATTTAAATGCCAAAATAGAACTACAGAATATGTTTCCAGCACCAACATGAGCATATGTAGTCTTCATCCATTGTTAATTATGGAATTTGTTGACTTAACCAAAAGTGAAGGAGAAAGTGAATGTTCATGCTTTGGGGGGCAGAAGATTTTAAATATACTTACTTTTTGATTTTATATTGTTAATTTTTATTCAGTAAATATGCAAATGAATAGAAGTAATGAGTTATCAAAGAAAGTCTTGAGCAAAGAAACTAGAAACAGTACATTCAAGAGTCTAGAAAATCATATTAGTTCAGAATTTCTTGGGTCAGAATGTAAGTTTTTTTTTTTTTTACTAAATTTTATGGAAGAGAAGCATTGACAGTTTCATGCTGTGAGAGTGTTGAAGAGATGGTAAGGGGTGTATTGAACAGGGAATTTAGGTGTCTTGGAATTTACCTGCCTTTTCTCTTCCTGTACTAAAATGTGTAACACTTGTACTTTAGATATGAGTGTGTACCAGTCTCACTTACCAAACGTTATAGTGCAGCCCAGCCCTTCTCAGCTATGAAAAGGTAGTTCAGTCTTCATTGTTTCAGCAGAATGGGATTTTGGTAAAAATATCTATCTGTTGTATCTCTATATAAAGCTACTTGGAAGATGAGAGAGAATTCTTTGTTTGTTTTGTTTTGTTTTACCAACTGTTCATGTCTGGAGGAAGACTGGTATATTATGGCTTTTTCTTAAAAGCAGATAGGGGATAGTGACGTGAAAAGAAACCAAAAGCTTCATAGTTGAGAGGAAAAAAGATTTGTTCACAACACACTGCTTTGCTTTTACTAGCATCCATTCGACTCCAGTACTTGGATGGATTTGAAGAATATTTTGGTGTGGTAAAAGCTCAGTCCTGGATCTTCCACCCTGCTCTTTCCATTAATGTGACAACTTAGAGTTTGCATGCATCTCTGAAAACGTTAAATTTGAGATTTGACATCATTAATATTTTAAATGATAAAAAGAAGGGTGGAAATAAAACCTTCATGGTTTCTTTCCTAAAGAAACAGTATTGGACAAAAGTTCATTTTAAAAAACAAAGCCAAAAAGCTGCAATTTACATTTAAGAAATGTTTGCTAGCAAATAATAAACATTCATTTAAACAAAGCCGTAATTTGTTCGGAAGCAAGTTTGCTTTGCCAAATAAGTTTTATGTGATGACAGTGAATTTTGTAAAAATGAAATGCATCTCAAATGCCCTTCTTATAAATATTTGGCAAAAATTTATGGATCTATTGTGATGTCAGTTTGTTAGTCAACCGAAAGCTAATACTTGTACAGCTGTAAAAAAAGAAAATGCATTGACTGTCATTAGTGCTAGCATAATTTTAGGATAAAGCAAACTTTGACTGGTCTTACTCCAAACTGTTAAATAGAATTCTGATATCCTGTTTGTTTAATTATATTTAGATTAAATTCAAAACAAGCAGATGATCTCAGCAGCTGGTAAATATTTGCTGCTCATTTGCAAATTCCTTGGAGCACAAATTTCTTTTTATGGGTCCTAATAATGGAAAATAATTGATTCTTCAAAAATTGCACTTTAGAAAGCGAAAGAGAGAAGAAAATATACATTTCATATAGCTCTGCCATGCAAAAAAAAATGCATGCTGAACTGTTTTGAACATTCGAGAACTGGATGATACATATGTCAATTATAAAACATGTCTTCTTACAAATGCACAAATGTCTAAGCTAACACCTATTATTAGTGTTCTAACTGAGTATTTATATGCCCATGTTTGTTATAGCTCTGTATAAAACAACTTCATATAAGAGTCTTAGTATTTAAGAATGAATAGCAATATTAGAAGAGATAAGGAAGTTGGATTTCTGTATCAAAGTGGTAGGGTTTATACTACAGTGGAAGCCCTCTGACATTTGCTTTAGAATGTGTAATGGAGAGAGTCATTTACTTTTTTAATCATACATCAGCTGTTGGGTGGTTGGATGTATCTGTTCTAGTGAGAAGTGATAGAACATTATTAGCTGGTAGAGTTTTGAACTGTTGTTTTGAGCTGTTGTACAGCACAACTACAGATATGCATGTGCCATGAAGAAAAAATGCTGAGGGGTATGTGACCCGAAGTGAACAAATTTAGAGGAGAGTGTTACAATCATTAGAGTTGGTAAACCCTAAAACCGGTCAACATATCCTCTTATATCACTGCTCCAGTAAGAAAACAGTGCTGACAATTCCAGCTGTTTTATCCATAAGTGAAAAGCCATCACACTGATTCCTTCATCAAGCACTATTTCTTCTGTTAGTTTGCTTTGGCTTGAAGTTCTCCTGGCCATCCCTCTGTAAGTATGACAAATATAGGGCTGCTCTGGCACATATTCTTTTAAATCTACAAAAATTTTGCTAGAAGAGTCATCTGGGTTCTGTTTGCTTATATGTTTGCAAAATCCTGCCTAGTGGCATAAAGGCTTTAAGGTCTCAAGACTTCTAGTTAAACAGGATTGCAAAACTAGTGCTAGAGATGCTTGTGTCCACTAGTTGGGGACTGAATTAAGCATGCCTGTAAATATATGCAAAGATTTCCACAGCAGGTTTTCTTTTTTCTTTTTTTCTCCTTTTTTCTTTTTTCTCTTTTCTTCTTTTCTTCTTTTTTCTTCTTTTCTTCTTCCTTTTTTTTTCTTCTTTTCTTCTTCCTTTTTCTTTTTTCTCTTTTCTTCTTTTCTTCCTTTTTTTTCTTTTCTTCTTCCTTTTTTTTCTTCTTTTCTTCTTCCTTTGTTTCTTCTTCCTTTTTTTTCTTCTTTTCTTCTTTTTTCTTTTTCTTATTTTTTTGCCACAGAGTAAAATCCACATATGTAATTTAAGGCAAAGAAAGCATTTCTTCAAGTAATGCATCATCACCCTATACTTTGTCTGGCTCCCAAATGAAATGCTTCATGAACTTCAAAACTATAAACTTGGGGAAAACAATAAAAAACAGTAGTTATTGCTGCATCTATTCTTTACCTCCTTTGTTCCTTTTATTATTTATTGCATTTTTCTGTAGTAATTTTTCAAATCTTTTCTGAATTGAGGAACAACTTTGAAAATTTATTAGTGTTTTTCATGGGGGAATCAATTTAGTTATAGCCATGGCACTGAATGTATGATGTGAATAAAGTGAAAAGTCTAGAAAATCTTCTGCAAAGTCTTAATTGTTCATCCTTTTACCCACACTAATATTATGTGTTACTTTTAACAGTACTAGATAGCAATGCAAAAGAACAGCTTTCTAGACAAAATGATTTTGAATTTGACTTTTTTTTCTTAATTCTGTAGTGTATATTTAACTAGAATATACCACTTGGTTTTTATTATGTATCATTTGGAGTTGCTCATTTAAAGAGAAAGACAAACAGTTTCCAGGCATGAAAGCATGATAAATAATGAACAGAGAGGACAATTGATCTCTCTCCTGTGGTATTTCCCTGAGTGAGGTAAACACCACTTATTTTGAATGATGCATGAACTCTAACAGGACAGTGAGTAAGACCAGCTCTGTCTTGCAAACTTTTGGTTTCTCTTAGAATCTCCTTTCATCAAAAGATTATCTAGCTTTGCTGCAGCTTGCTTAATACTGGATGGAACCATTTATTTGCTAATTCACAGGAATGATCATAAGGACTGAAGAGTCACTATCTTGGTTTAATATTTCACAAAAGAGTGAGTTGCATTATGTTTCTCCGAATGTGAATTTTCAGATCTTTCCTCAAGGTATTTCTACAAAGAATCTTTCACTGAAGCTTTCTTTTTTTCTTCTTTTTTTTTTCCTCCTCTTTTACTGTTTCTTTCATAATCATATGTTAATACTGATCTTGCTCTTCTGGCTGGCATTTCAGTGCCTCGAGCATGTGGGTGTAGGTTGTAACACTAGTAAATTGTCCCATATGGAAATTGCCCATTTGCCACCAATTGTACATCAGAGCGCCAGCAGGAGGTCCTCACTTCATTTTGTATGTGCTCTAAAGTTAATGCTTTTATTAGCAAGGAACTATGAAGAGGAATGTCTGTTTTTATTCCAATGCTGCTTTGCTGCAAGATATGCTGACAACTTTTGAAGGGCTTTTTGGCTTCGAATCTTTGCATTCAGTGATAGGCAATTAATTACCAGTCTCTGGTAGGAACTGGTGTTGGAGCCAGGATACCATTTTTTATGGTCTACCTGAATTAATATTGCTTGTAAATGTATTGTTTTTACTAAAATATGTGAAATGTCTGCATGAAAAAACTGGTGTGTTTACTTGCCTGAAGTAGAGCAGATTTTGCCTAATTCCTGAGTTGATGTTCTGCATTAAATTATTATTTATAGCAACTAGTCAATACTCGTGAGTTTATTATTATAACGGCATTTATCCTATTGCATGTCATACTGAGAAAAAATTCTTTGAAATGAGCATTTACCAATGTTATCCTTGAAAGCATCTCTAGAATAAAACAAAAACCTCCTGGGAATTAGATGACTGCCCCAAGTTTTACATAACTTGTGTGATTTTACTGCCTCAAGCAAAGACTAGGGAATCAGAGATTAATCTAAGGCACCTAATTTATATAATAACTACAAATAAGCAATAGCTAGTGATTTGTGATACAATCATTTCCTCCTATGAGACTTATGTTTACTAGGCAGGAAATATGTGATTATGTTGTGTTAATTAGTTTCCAGGTGACAGAAGAATATTTTCTCCTTCATCAAGGAGAAAAAGTTCTATTACTATATATTGTCTTTACTGTCTCTTTACTACATAGTGATACCTGAGCGAATTACTAACATTCATTAAGTCAAACTGTAAATAGACTTATATAATATTTATGATCTTTTCACATTCCTGCTTGGGCTTTAAATTGATGTCGTAATTTGTACATATTTGCACCATTCATATGCAATAGGAGATTAATAACAAAATTGTAAAATACTTTCATTAGCATTGCTGTCCAGGGAATCAAAGAAATCAGAGGAGAAAAAAGTCATAATCAGAAATGGTGGCATGTTATTTACTAACAAGTAGAAAATAGATTAAAATACTAAGTTACTGAAAATGAAGCATGTAAAAGAAGAACGGTGATGTAGAATAGAAAGGAAAGGATGGAAGAAAATGAAGAAAGATGGAAGTTTCTAGAAAGAGAAGTCTCTTATTAATCCAGGGAGGACACTTTGACTAATAAATTTGTTTTCTATCCTTTTTTTCCATATAATCTGTAATTATCATCTAAAGATGCAGGCTTATCTGAAATAGAGTAATAATAAATCAGAGTGTCACTACTTTCAAGTGCTTTGTACTTGCAGATGCATTTGTGTTCCATGTAGAACTTTTCTAAGTATTTGTATTTCTGACAAATAACAGTTAAGTATACTGCTAGAAAGGGGAGGAATTTATTGTTAATATGGCACCTAAAGGGTCTCCAGATATTACTAATGTAGCAGGAAAATTGCCCCTAAGACAGCACTTTTCATGGCTGAATCATGCAGTTAAGTGTTTTGCTCTGCCTTGTCAGCATTTGTAATGTCACTGTTGCCAGTGTCAAAGAATTATAATCCGCCTGGTTTAAGTGCTGTAAACCAACACCTCTACTGCCTTCCATCATAATCTGCAATAAAGCATTTATCTACCAGAGTCACAACAAGGTTCCAGTGCAAACGACAGAAATAAGAAATAAGAGGTAGAAATACATGCTCTAAATATCATTGTGCTTGGTCTAGATATCATCGTGAAGTAAAAACACTTCTCCACAGGCAGGGCAAACAGCTTCTCTCCCAAAACATCGTAAGTCAACTCACTGCTTTGAATTACTGAGGAGCTAATTCAGAGAAAGAACCCTGGGAATCCTAGAAACAACCCAGTCATGAGACACGAGTTTGATGCAATGACACAGATGTGGACTGAACACAGCCTTGCAATGCAACTATTCATAGGTGAGCATGTTAATTCTTGTGGATTTTTCTCTGGAAGTATGTATTCCTGCCTGCCTATAACACCTATGTATAAGCTCCTTTTCTCTACATTTGAGATGCCATATATCTTCTAATGTTTGGGAAAAGTTTTTCACGTGCTGTTTTCTTAGTTGCTCCTAGTTGCTCAGAACTGTGAGACTTTTTTTTTTCCTTGTTCAAGATTACTTTTTATTTTTGTAGAGTCTCTTTAAATTTTGGTGTAAAGTACTTGCAGCCCTGTGTCTTTCAGCATTGCCAAACTTTGATAAGTTAAAGGTTTTATTTTTAGAAAAGCTTCCTATTTAGAAACAGCTACTTTAGAGGGTCTTTTAGTGCAGTAATGACAATGAGCACAGTAAACTATATAGTTCACATTTCTAATGAACGCAAATACAGAACAGAAATTATCTGAGATTGTAGTTTTTTCATAGGCATGATAGCAAGCAAATGTAACCTTTTCCATCTTCTGCACTGAAACAAACTCATGTTTGGTTCCTCAATCCTCTTCAGTGCAATAGAACTATTACATTAACAGAGTCTCATTATGTAATTCAACTGTATGTTATTAGGCTGTAGAAAAAAGGTCTCTGCTTCATCCTAATGAGAAACCAAAATCAAAATTTAACTTTATAAATGTGAATAGTTTCGAACCTATGTTAATGAAACATTAATGCTAAAATATTTAAATCTGGAAACCCACATCCAGAAGTGCAGAATTTATTTCCAGTCTGCTTTTCAATATGTTCCATTTCCATACAGAGCAAATTTAGAAATTAGTGTTATCTTTAATAGACCTCCTTTTAAAAAGTCTGGGGAGGCAAATGACTGTGAGAGTTTTAGTTGATGTGGGTAGAAAGTGAAAATTTTGGTTTTGTTCTTTTCTGCTAAACCTTTTTTTTTTTTTTTTGAACCCTTAAGGTAAATGCCTTATAGAAATGCTAGGACTATATATTATTTCTATAATGCTATTAGAGAACCCTGAAAATGTAGAAATGAGAATACAGGAGTGTATGCTTTGTAGCTGAAACTTACTTAAATTTATTATAGTTATTATAGTAGTTATTAAGAAGCAGTTGCAGGAAACATTCATACTGAGAAGATAAATGTTTTGAATTCATTTATGAATCTTAAGAGATTCATTGATACTATTATGTAATTGGTTGCAATCTTTCATTTCCTACTGGTCTTTTATAAAGAAGATTTGCTTTAAATGGTTTTGTACTATTTTATGATAATAGCTAAACAGTATTGCTTTGCTTTTGTTTTCCATTGTTTTTCACTCCAATTTCTGTCCAGTTTTCCAATAAAAAAGGAAAAGTAAAAAATGACCTTAAAAAAAAATGGGCCTCTTTGCCACTTGTGTTTATTAATATGTTGAAATGTATATATATATTTAGCATTTTAGCAGCTGTAACACAAAGTAATATTTTGATTAGTCTTCCCATTGAACAAAATGATGAAATTAACTTTTCTATAATGTTTCTAAAATGAATGTATTTCATACCAGAAATTGTTTTCAAAGTACGCTACTTCTGCAGTATTCCCCAATGCATGTCTTTTAGTCTCAAATTAGAAAGAAAAGGTGCTTTAGCTTTAAAGGAGACTAGGCTACTAAGCTTTTGTTTCTCATCTGTTAATGTTAGGATAAAATAGATGCTGAATCTTTTCTAAAGTTTTTATATTCAAGTATAGCAATTATGATTTCTCTGTGTAATACATCTGCTGGTTTTCGTTGTCTGTGCAAGTGCATAGAACAGGCCAGACAGGTTTGATTACAATTTAAATGGGTGAACTCCAAATGATTTAAAAATGGGAGTTTGGTTTCTTTTTTCTTTCATCTTCTCTATCTGCCCAGCCCAGAGCAGATATATGAGGGTGTGTAGGGCCTTAGTGTAGGATGGGTGAGAGAATATCAGTATTCATCATATTCTGGTAGATGTTTATCATGCTGGTGGATACCCATCACCCGCTGCAGTCAATACTTACAGACTTAGTGAATTCTTAGTGAATATTTAAAGACCAAAGCCTGAAAATAAAAAGGAGACAAACGAAGATTGCTTGTTACAGCAGTCTGTCTAATGCCACATCCCTCAAGGACTCCTTGCATGATAAAGTAACAGAAGCTCGAGGATAAACTTGCATTGAAACTTTAGAAGAGATTTTGTTGTCAGCTGCTCCTAGCTAAAGGAGGATGCAACTAAGATGGAGAAGAGTTTTGTCTACTTTGAGGATAATCCCTTCATTTTTCTCTTGTCAAGGCTGCAAGGCTTGCCGGGTTGAAGTGTGACCTCCTGGATACTGGTATTGAGGTGACTGTTAAAATACCTTTGAAGGTCCAATGTTTCCAAAGATGCTAGCTGCTGAGAGCTCCAGTGGAGTCCAGGATGCGAGGGTGTATCAGATGATCGTCAGTTTTAGTGCAGGAAGGCTGGTTGTGATGAAAATTAGGCCAGAGATGAGAAATATACAGGCCGGTTCATTTGTGACAAACTCATCAGTGCTTAGTACAATGGTTTTATGTTATTATGAATGAAAAGGTAATGTTCTAGCCGGCTGGGAGAATGCCTGTGAACAAAGACCTTACAGAGACCTGCTCAACGTCAGGCATCAAATATCCTGCTCCCATCAATAAGGAAGGTATTCTGCTTTTAATGGTCTTGCTAGTTACAGCCATTCCACTGATATATCTACAGCTGACAAGAAAAATGTGCAGACCTGTTGAATGTACTTCCATGTCACAGCACAGTCTAGCAGCTACTTGCCACAGGGAGGTAGTCCTGTTTTGATCCTGTTGTCCAGTCACATGCTCTAGATGAGCACTACTGACAGATTGAGTTAGCTATATGAGAGACACATATTGTGAGGGATCATAGTGTTAGTAGTAATGACAGTAGTAGTGTTAGGTTTATTTTCTTAAAGTTCTATTTTTTTAAAAAAGTTACTAGATTCATCATACCATGAGTAGATAATCTACAAATTCATTTTGGCTACCTCATCAAATTAAAGTTGTAATGTTTTCTTTTAATTGGTAGTCAGCCATCAACTAAATCTCCATTGCTGAGTGATGCTGGCTTAAGAATGAACACCTCTGGTAGGTGATTAGTTGCTTTCACACTTCCTGTGGGTGATTTTGTTGCTTCCAAACATGTAAAATGAAAGCTGAGCTATTAATTGAAGTGGGCTCCTGGGGGGCACCCGTGCTGGCACTGCTTCTCACTCTTCTTTTAGGTTGGGATACTGAGATCCAGACTGATTTGCCAAGGGTGGTACTACATGAGGGCCAATTTGATGGTGGCTGGTATCTCTGTGTGGAGTTGGGTTGTGGGAGTGAATCCCTGGCTACTCAGTCTGGATGAGAATCACTGAATGGATTGCCTGGATGCGACCCTGTGCCATGTGCTCTAGGTGCCCCTGCTTGAGCAGGGGGGTTGGACTAGGTGATCTCTAGAAGCCCCTCAACCATTCTGTGATTCTGTTATCCTGGGATAGGATCCTAGAGCACTAGGTTGCAAGCTCTTACAGCTTACAGTATTGCTAATATGGTGGCAGTATTTTAGCTTTCAGCTAAACAGTTTTGAAATTTATCCAATTATAAGAATGACTTTCTAAAAATTACCCCTTTTTCAGCTGGTTTTACTACCTGGTATTCATAGTTCCTATTATAAATAAACAAAAAATCAGATATTCTTCAAAGAAAGAAAACAAAACATATTTTTTGAATATTCTCTCTGCTACTGTCAACAAGTGCAGCACTGGACTTAATTCCTACCTTCTCAGTGACAAATATATTTGTCTCTCCTATGGCATCTGTTTCTATTGTAGTGTGGGTGTGGGTTTGGTATATTAAATCTGGCTACTGCTTGTCCTGCCTCTCTAGCCAAAGGGATTTTGTAAAGGTGAGGGAATACAAATCTTTCTTTGGCAGGATTTAGGCTTGGAGAAACTTCTCTGTAAGCCATCAAAAAATGAAGTAAAAGACAAGGTTATGGATAAGGCCGTTAAATATAAACACTCAGGACAAGTTTAAATTGTTGTGATTTATCAGTGTATATGTGCATCAATGAAAAATACTATTATACAGAATAAATCTCTAAAGGTTTAGATTGTAACACTGTTTAACACTTTCCCTGGAAAATTTTTCACCTAAAACTTGTCCCTTGATGAATGTGCTTTAAAAGTGATTTTTCCTTTGAATAGAGACACACTCTTGCTAATAAATTCTGTGAGAAGGTTGTGTTCTGTATTTTAAAGGAAATATATTGGGTACTAAGTAAAACTGAAGGAAAGTCAGACTAATTTGTTATTTTAGCAGGGGTATTCATTCAATGAAACGATGTTTGAGCTAAGGCAGAGGATATTGTGCCGTACGTTGTGTCATGTAATGCAGGAGGGGTCAGTATTTCAGTGACTTTATTTTTGTTTGTTTTAGCTTGCACAGTGTTCACTTGGAGCTTCCATTAGCCCTTCACTGTTTTATGAACACTGTGATCAAAATAAAAATGACATATTCAGGATGAATGCTTCACCTAAAATGTTCAAATAAGCAGTGTTTTTACGTGTCAAAAGTCTACTTAAGCACCCTACTTGAATGACTGAATAGCTAAGCAAAGTACAGTTGTAGGAGTCATTGTCACAGGAATCACTCTGAAATGTTATCAAGCTGTTGTACTGTTGTTACCTTTCAGACAGTCGTCATTACTCTGCAGGAACAGACCATGGGCACTGTGTGGGAGTTGTATTAATCTGATAAGTCGCGTTTTCATGTTTGCCCAATCATTTTGTTAACTCTGAACCTCTTATTCAACTTTTTATTATGATTATTATTTTTATTATTGCATTGTTCCTTGTGCCTTTATTCCGTACTGTTTTTTTTGAAAATGCGAAAATGATCAGTATGGAGAGGCTTTTTACAGGGTTGCTAGAAAGAAGACCAACATTCTCTGGAGGTAGTTTAGTCTTGATAATATTTTTAAGGCTTACTTTTTTGTCAGCTGTCAAGAACGATCTGGCCTCAGAAATTGAATTTGATAAAATTTACTGGCTTGGGAGTCACTTTAGTAGTAATTAATTCCTTTCGCTTAAGCATTTTTACAAACTTCATAAATCAATTTGGGTACTTTAACAACAGACTTACCAGTTTATTGGGAAAGTTCTGTTAAGTGTCCCTGTTTTGTGTGCATGCTTTGAAGAACGTCTTATCTTCAGAGACATCATTAAGTGTGAGAAGAAAGCAGGATTTACTGGCATGGAAACAGCTCTTCTGTACGGTTTCTTCTCTCTGCCTGAGGCTTCTTTTTGGAGTTGGTTGCAGCAGTTTCGAGGTAAGCATTGAGAGCGAGAACAGTTTATATAGACTAGCTTGCATAGTTTCTGTGTGTAAAATATAGTAAAAAGTCATTTATTCTGGTAAATAAAGTTACACATTGAACACTGTTTGAACACTGTTTGGAATACTTCCCTATGAAAGTCAACAGGAAAGCATTTTTTTCTGCATTTGTCCATAAGGAGTCTACTCTCTAAATAAACAAGCAAATCTTATCATTTCAATTAAAAAAATGATATTTAGTGTGTAGGAATCTGAAATTCTAAAAATGACAAACCATATGTAGCTTATATGGGAGACAAGTATGAGACGCTATGTCACCAAGTCTCGTGTTTAGTATCCATATTGAAATAGGTGGAGTTAGAAGCCATTGAAGGCTTTCAAAATCTTCTAACCAGCTACTGGAGGTCCCTTAAATTCACATGAAAGTATTTTCAGTCCCTTAAAAAATAGGACATATTTGAATTAACTCTGACCCATATGGATCATTATTCTAAATGGGACTGTTTCCAGAAAAAAAGAGTTGTCACTTTTTTTGTTTGTTTTCTCTGATGGGCGTCACTAGAAATATGGCCTGTTTACTGAGCAGTTGTTTTAATTCATTTTTGTTCACAATTTACTGATGTTTATGTCAACTTTTGTGAATTGCAATTCTTCACTTTTTGTTTGATATAAAGGAAATGTTGCATTATTAGGAAAAAAAATTGGTAAGTAATACAAGCAAAGTATACATCTGTATCTTTTCTTTTTACTTAAGAAAATAACACTCCATTTCATTTGCTACCAAACCGTTCCTTGTAGACAGATCAGTTTTATTTCACTCATCCTTTCTTTAGCACATTGAGCTAGCCATGTTGTCCTTGTGACATAGTGAAGTATATTATATGGTAGTGTCTTGAAGTGTGAAAGTCTGGTGAAAAATGAACTGAGTATTAAACCATGGTCTGTGTTAAAGAGTATAAAGCTTCCATAATGGAGAAGCAGTCAATGGTAATTTTGTAGAAAAGTATCTGTAGTTTTATGCTGCGATGCGCTGGGGGCCTGTGTGCTTTGTGAAGGCTTATGCAGCTTAATGACATTGCAGGTATTTCTCATTCTTGGGCTGCTTCATTTTACATTTCTTTTCCATTCCAACCTGATTTTTTTTTTGAACTGTCTTCAAATGTCAGATTGATATTTCCTTTTTTTTGGACTTCTTGTATTTCCTTCTTGTATTTTCTTATGCTTTACTTAGAAGAGTCAGTTGAAAAGATCCTGTAGGGAATATGTATTGTGAGAAAATAATCATAACAGTGAACTTTGATTCTTTATTGTAATGAAACTGGGCAGTATTTTTACTGAATATTGTGGTGAAACCCATTTTTCATTAATGCCTACATTTTTTCCTTTTATATTTTTGCAGTTAATTTAAGAAGCTAGCAACTTGTAGCAATGATTGAAATACTCCTTTCTGTAGCTCTTTAGGCATTATATTTTCAAGTCAACTAATTGTTTTCTTAAATGTCTTCAAGAAATTTTCAGTGCATTTTCTACTTTTCCACTAGCCTATATGAATTTCAACAAATTTTGCCATAACCACTTCCCATATACCCTATTATTTTGCACCTCTTTGTTTTGAAAATTTATTTTTATCTTAATGTAGATATGAGTAAAAATCAACAAATATTTTTTAAAAGTCCAAAGCATATATACTGGACTTTAAATAATTTTTGAAATATTTAAGGATTATCATATACTTTAAATTTAGCGGGGAATAAACTCTCTTCCCATGAATAAAACTTTAATGGTAGAGAGGAAAAATGGCACTTGCCTGATTATCAGAAATGGATTTATTTCAGTTAAAGCTTATTGTATTGTATTGTAAAGCTTATATACCCATGGAACTTAAGCAAAACAAAGCTTCCTGTCCTTTAACCATGACTTTCATACAAGAAGTGGAAGTCAACAAGATTTTTTTCCTGGTGGCTCTGTATTTAGGCCCAAGACATAATTTCCTGATTTGGTGGTTAATTTTTGTATTTCTTACTTATGGTACCAAGATGCTTGATGTGATTACAGTATCTAAAACATTAAGTAGCAGTACTCTATGATAAACTAAATATCTCATTTGTCAGATGCAATACTCCCTCTAAAAGGAAGGGGAAAGTAAGGAAGTAAGGTTGTACTGATGAAGATCATAGGCAGTGGTGACGGAAACAAAATGTTTTAATATGTTTAAATATGACTAAAAAAAATCATAGCTTAACTTCACATTGTTGAGTCTTCTACCAGACCAGGTCTCATTTCTCCTACCAGAACAAGTATAAAGCCAGCAGAAACTTGATACTGTGTGATTTGATTAATGTGGCAAAAAATGGGATAATGTGCTGATATTTAATTAGGATCAAATTTATGTTGTTGGCTGATTCCAATGGGAAGAGGTTCATGGTTTTGGCACACAGCTTAGTTCCTTTTGGACATCTGAAAGGTTTTGCTATGCAGGGACAAGATATAGGTGAGTTTTAAGAAGCTTAGGAGATGGCCAGTCACCTGTCTCAAAAAATATTTATGGGAAAGCCTTCAGACCCCTGAGGGCAGCACAAGCAAGAGTATGAAGTTGTCTGCCTGAAAAATTAATGGATGGCTGATATAGCTGCTATCCTGAGCTGACCAGACATAAAAAGTTAGCCAGTTCGTAGTGAATATCTTTGCAGGTCAGTTTTCTTTGCTGTTTGTGTTTTCTAGCATATGCTTGCTGTGTCTGTGACTGCCTATTCTTGCCAAAAAACACTCTCTTTTATGACTAAAAATACTGACAATACTGTCATTTTTAAACATCAATTGTCTTGAAGTTTTTATTTCTTTAAAGCTCTTTAAGTAAAATGCTTTAAAGCAATTTTCTTGCGTATGTCACAGTCAGCATTTTTGTTTTGTAACTTTCATTTCAGGTGATATATTTAGATGATAGTTTAAAAAAGAGAAAGAAAAAAAAAAGAATGATAAAACAAGTTAATAGTTTTTGGATTTTAGTTCCTTGGCATAGTTTCTGTTCTATGGCAGAATGTGATTTTATTTTTTACAGCTAGTGATGATTTAATTTCCTTAAATCTTCTGTAAGGAACTTTGTTAGAGGCTGTTCTGTTTGGAAACTCAAATTAGTATCAATACATTTTCCTTTGATGAACTTTTCATGAACTATAAAGGATAAAAATGACACAATATTTCAAGTATTCTGCGTTGCTTCCTGTACATATATTTTAGGAATCTCCAAACAAAGTTACTTGATATATTTAATATATGTGATATTGTAAATAGCTGATGTATCCCTCAAATGCTGTTTTATTATTATAGGGAAAAATAGGAAACAGATCCCACTAGTTACAACAACTCATTTAATATGTGAATTTGTTTGAATTGCTTAATGTGTATAGACATAAATAATTTCATTCTGAATACAGAAAGATAATCACTTTTTCACTGTAATGTCAGATGATCAGTTGAGCATTAAAATTCATTATTTATGGGTGACCTATAGAGGGACTTCTTGAGATTTTTTTTGCTTTTCTACATTTAGACAGAAAAGACAAGCTTGATTAGAAAGGGAAAATGCAGTTCTGCAAGGGGAAGTTGTTTATCTGTAAGTTGATGGGTATGGAGGTAGGGGCTTTGGTATCTAATACAGATCCTTAGGAGGTATTGGTTATGTTAAAAGCATTTCATTTAGCATGAAGAAGATCCAACTTGGTCATCTAAGAATCTTGGGTAATATTTTCCAAGGATATCAAAGTTTCTTCAAAGTCAATAAGCTGCTGACTTCTACCCTTTAACTGTTGGCACTCTTAATAGAATGAGCGTCCTCCAAGTTATATATTTTCCTGGTACATAATGTGGAGGTTCAGTGGTAAAATATGAACATTTCTACTTCATCAAATGGCCACTAAATGACACGCGGTAGCCCTACCATGATCTTATGCTCCTGTGTCACAACGTCATCTGCTATGGATCACAAATTGAGCCTCAGTCATTTCAAACTTTCCTCTCTGAGGTAAAAGTTAGTTTTCTTTCTTCTCTATTGTAGCATGGTAAAAACAATTAATTAGCAAAAACCTTATTGAAGAAAAAGCAACCTTTTCCAACTATGAGCAAATAGTGTAGTGAGGATTGATATGAAATATTTGATCGCATCTTTCTAAGATGAGGACATAGTAGTTGAAATAAATGTAGTAGTAAATGTAGTTGAAATAAAGATGGTTTTGTGCAGTTTTAAGCACTGTTTGCTATTGTTGGCATACAAAAAAGAACTGAATAAGAATTTTTTAAATTTAGAAAAATATAGAAAGGATATATTATGCCTTAGATCTCTCAATGTCTAAGGAAGTTACAGGAATGTTATCACAATACAGCACAACTTTAAGTATAAAATACCAGGATTGCTGTGTCAATCTAGCTGGCTTATTATTTACCCAATTCTGTCTGCACCTTCACTGCCTTGGTAAAAGGATGAAAAGGAACAAAGAAAGCTTTTCTTTGGGATGAATTGCAGAAGAAGGAACTCAAAAGGTCTAAGTCTCTCCAAAACCTAAACTCCTATAGGCTTTTAAGCTTTGTGTACCTCTCTGTAGTCACTTGTGTCGGTGTGGTCAGGGAGTATTGATTTTGTGTTGTGGGTCCCTGAATGCAGAGTGTGTATAAACCCATGTAAGGATAAAGAACTTCCAATTGCCTTCATCTTTCACATATATATATATATTTTGCTTCTGTGTTATTATTGCTAAGGTGACTTGCAGTGATTCGAAATGATTTAAAATATGTGATATTGAATTTCCTGTGATGCCTATGCTTGGTTTCAGAGACAATAAAATTAAGTATATGCCATATATTGGCATATGACTGTAGCTTTTATAGACTATGGTGCTGTAGCTGTTGTGGTACTTATGTGAAAATAATCTCTTACATCAATATTAAGGATATAAAGATGCTTTGGGAGAGAGTATCAGATGCAAAGTCTGTCTTCAAAATTTTATGCTTTCTAATTTCCAGTAAATATGTTCATCAGAAGAAACACAAATTCAGGGTTAATGTGAGGAGAATTTAAGAATAATGAGATTTAAAGATGAAACTCTCAGATTATAATTTTTTTTATAATCGACCTATGCCCTGCTCTGAAACAGGTTGGTATTGTTGTTTTTATTGTTGCTGTTTTCCCAGTTCTTTTCTTCTGATGTGAAATGTAATTAATAATAACTTCTCATTTTTCTTTAATATAGTGAAAAAAAAGAGCATATCTTAAGTTTCAGAAAAAGAACAAAATAGAAATCTCCATTTCTCTTTCCTCATTCTTTACCCTATTCAAATTAAGTGAAGGTTGAATTTTGAATTCAGTGTAATACTAAAGTAAGATTTGTTTTGAGTTATGGGAACCAACATCCCCTTTACTCAGTCTGATCCATGCAAGCACATCCTCGCATGAGCACAGTATCTGAACTGATGAGGTTTCCCTTCCACACAGCAAATTACAGAATCAAGAGACATTTTAGAAACAATAAATAATTTTCAATAAGTACTGTAATTGAT
The DNA here is from genome assembly GCF_000705375.1 of Tinamus guttatus. Next base: position 49,284 of record NW_010587878.1, read on the forward strand.
TGTTTAAGTTTGTGTAAAGTGTCTGATGGATAGTAAAACTAACAGTTAATTTAAACATTGTATCTGGAATGGCCATGTTTAAAGAAGCTTGTTTATCATGAGTATAAAATACACATATGTATTCAATTTTTATAAAAGTGAATATATTTTAAAGTAATTCTTTTGGAATGAGTAGAAATGGTTTAACTTTTTGGTTTTTGATAGGATATTGCTTTGATAATTGTGGTTGATGGTAATGCAATGATTATTTTATCCAGGATTTTAAGGGCAGAAAAGTCATTAGAGGCTGCATGTTTGTCATAATACTTCATATGGAGTTTTATTGCTGATAGGAGAAAACATCTGTGGCATTCCAAAAGAAGGAAGCATTAGCTTGCAGAGGAATTTGATCTATTTGATAAGCCATTACAGTGAAAGGTGAAAATCTGTTTCCTCCCTGAAATTACCTTTACAGACTTTCATGTTAGGAATCTCAAAGTTGCCTTGGAAGTTATAGAACTTTTTCTTATAATTAACCATTAGGGAAAATGAACACAGATCTGACATACCATATCATAATTAATTAATATATCTAGTTTAACATTTTGCTTTCTTTTTATTTTTTTGTAGCAAATGTATCTTAACACATTTTCACTGTGTTCCTGAATTCAAAAAATATTCTTAGCCTTGTCTCATATCTTTAGCTCATGTTTTCAGACATGTTGACGTGTTAATATATGGTATGAAGTATGCAAACAGGTTGTAGGTGCTTAAGTCATTGCAATAGACAGTCTGTGTATACTGCAGCAAATCTGAGGAAATTTGTCTAGATGTGTTGTCTTTGCATTAGAAACTAATCTAAGTGCTTAGTTAGCCACTGAGAGTGGCTCAGCTGACTGGCTCGGTACTCCTTGACAGTGCTTCTTAACTTAAAATGCCACCAAATTTCTATTAGACTTGAGATCCTAGGTATCCAAAATATTTTTGTTAAAATAGAAGTTTGGCTTTTAAATCACTTTAGCATTGTTTGAATAGTATTTATTAAAGGAATGCTATTTAGCATGGGGAAATAGTAGAGAAGAAATCATAATGCGCGTGTGATGTGTTTTAAGCTGACTGTAGCCAAAAAACATTTGCATGTCCCTTCCTTCCTTTTGACGAGGTTATTTTCAGATCTGAATCCTCTGTGCCTTATTTATCATGAGCTTCTGCTTGCGCAATGAAATTTAGGACTGTTTTTGGTTCCACTTTGGGGCCTATAGAGTCAGTACTGAATAAGAAATATTGTTCTAAATTTGAAAGACCTGAGGAACTGCAGCACCAGCTGCATTGCTGTTTTGTTCCCATACAGAAATGGTTAATTGTTCTGCCAATGCTTGGTCCTGGTGACCTATGGAAGGTCTCAACGTACGGGCCCTCATTCTGTATGGCTGAGATTATGAGTCAAAACATCAATGGCCTATATTTAATGCTTCCAAAACTGGTAGAATCCAGAGGAAAAAAAAAAAAAAAAGGCTTATTGCGGTATGTGTTAGGCAATAGAAAAGTCTGCAAGACTTTTGCATTCTCCACACTTTGCCACTTCCTTTGCTTCTATGACTCCTGTGAGGTTCCCAGAACACGCAGAAGCATCATGGAAATAAGATTCAGGGCAACTCTAAATTAAATGATTTTTGCCTTTTGACAGAACACTTCAGCTACTGTGCAGATTTTTCTCTGTGAGAGCTTGCCATTAAGAATGCATTTAGTAGGCTGAGACATATGGAAGCTGTAATACATTTGGTCCCTAAAGCCAAATTGTGTATGAAGTACTACTAGTCTTTTTTATATTCCTAAATGTTCTCTACTCTGATGGTCGATTAAATGGTTTATAATGCTTCCCAATATGTTGACATTCATGTAAATCAACGTATAATCTATCAGTATCATATCCTTTTGTCTAGAGATATTTCTTCTACTGTGTATACAGTGGGATGCAGAATATGGGGGAAGTGATTGCTTTAGTTGCATAACTCTCATAGTATTAACATATGCATCGTGTATTAGAGTATAAAAAAAAATCCCCAAAACAACAGCTGACAGTCTTTATTAATGAAGAGTGAAGAGTGAGGATATGAATACTTGCATACTTGATGATGTGTTATACTGTTTCCCAAGAAAATGGAAAAATGCTAAGATGTAAAATTTACAGTAAAAAGGAGTATCCACAAAACTGATAGATACTTCCTCTCATCTGAGTCAAAACCAACGAACATAACATTAAATAATTGTAATGTTTGTGTTGTTAGAAAAGATTGTGTTCGTTATTATCTTAAATTTTAAAAACCTATTTCCACCTCTTGGCTAACTATGGAAAGGAGACTTAAGACTCTTTGGGACCCCAATGGTATGTTCTTGCTGCACAAGAGAACATGATGCAGTTACTGCTGAGATAGCAGTAACCATTTATCTCCAAAGCTGAAAACTAGTGTAGTTACAGTAAGAAGATGTAGCACGTGAATTATTTATCCATTTCAGACTTTGAGGGCTTCTAATGTGAAGATGTAAAATGTTTCCAAGCCCATGTGACACTTGATATATTCTGACCTTGTTAAATATTTTTAGAATTTGCCTACAGTGACTACTCGAGCAGATGTAGCAAATTAGGGTTTGAGCTTGTCATGAGTCAAGTATCTTATTGACATGATGGGTTTCCATCTCTGAAAGAGGAGTTATTTAATTCACTTGTTAATTGAATGAATGTTAATTAATTAAATGAAAAGACTCTGGTTTGATGTTGTAAAACATTCTGGCAGTATGAGATTGATGTTGCTGTTCCCTGCTGCACATTCCCACTGTCATCCTCTTCAGTTGTACTGGCACCAATGTTTATCAATGTTTATGTGGTCGTGTGCAGTGACGAAGTTAAGAGACTGATCCAGCTGAAGAATAACCCAGCAAAATCAAATAAAGGGTTCTCCATCACTTAGCATTTCTTAAACCCAGAAAGGTCAGCTCCCTAGTCTTGTGTCCTCAAAATGTTAAGAGATTATGAGAGACCGGATGTAGCATCAGGTTGAGAATTTAGGAGGACGATTTTGTGGTAATAGACCACAACTACAGATTATGGGGATTGAAGAGTTTTTTTCCTATTCTTCCACTTCTATTCTCCCACTCAGTGAACCTAGTTTTGTCATTTTTGTGCTGTTTGTTATTCTTTTAAAGCTCTGTTAAAAGCAGAAGTAAATATTTTTTCCTTGGAGGATTCTGGTTCAGTGCAATGTGCACTGCATTACAAAGCGCAAATGTTTTTGTTACAACAGACTTCTGCCAAAGCATATATTTTGCAGTTTCTGGTGTGTTAGTGGTGACTGTGGTATTCCTTAACTTTGTGCAGAGCCTGAAAGTTGTCAACACTTGGTCTTAAATATAATTTTCTTAAGCTTCTGCATCTCTCTGCAAGTACAGCAAGTAGCCTGAGAACACTGGGAATCCCTGTATTACCAAGGGACTTACTGCAGTTGTATGCCATATCCTTTTCCAATATGGAGAACAAGTTATATCTGCATAAGTCATGGCAGTCTATGGCTGTCTTGACAGGCAGAGTATTTTTTTTCCTTAATTTCGAGATTTATAGTAATCAAATGAATAGAGATATTTTTCAGAATATTTCACCTCTGATAACAGAAACTCCACTGCACATGCTAGGAAGGTTGTGAACAGACTTGGGCTATGTCCACGTAGAGATCTTGGACATCATTTTGCCATGCATCTATCTGGAAGTCCTATGAAACTTGCTTATTCTGGAGTTGAGTAGTAAAATGGGGTTCTAATCTCATGGCTGAGCATACATTTCATGTCACGTAGGTATAATGTTCTGTGCTCATTTGTTAACTGTAGGAGTTGAGTAGCTGTAGTTGTTGTGTAGTTGTATCTCATTGCAAATTTTCTCATCTGTTTCAGAGTAGAGTTACACAAACTTCAACCAAAGGTTATTTTTTGATGTGCTGAAGCGATCTGAAAGTACCGGTCCATCTGTGCTGGGAGGTGGTTCAAGAAGCTGCTATTTATCATTTCTCAACTGTTAGCTGGTCTTCCAACTGAGAGGTGGTATCAGGTTATGTCAGCGCGGATGGGTCCATGGTAGAGGATAACAGGTCAAGTGTGAGCATGACTGATGCATTAACTGATTTGCCAGGGAGGAGGCTGAGGTAAAATTTGTTCTGCAGTCCCATGAAGAGATTTGTGTTGGCTGTAGCTTGCTTAATTTGACTAGTAAAAAGATAATAGTTTTCTCGTGTAGATTTTAGTGATTAGTAATCCTCAGAGTAGGATTACTTCTTTCTCGTGTTATGGAATCATAGTAATGATTGTGTAATTGCTATAATGATCCGTACTTAATTTATGTAACAGTTATCAGCTTAAATTGGCCTTGATTTATTCCTCTTGAACTCCAGGGTCTGGGAAGTTCCTTTCTGTGCAGAATTTGTATTGTATTGCATAGCCTATGGAAGTCAGAGATTTTTCTGTGGGTAGTTTGAGAATAATTGCACATGCTGGTTTGTGTAATGATTAAATCTGTGCTGTTTTATCACTTTGGCAAAAAAGTGGATTTTTTTATCCCCACATAATTCAAAATTGACTTAATGCAAAAACCTCATTTTATAAACTAATTCTCAAGAACATTACTTTGACTATTCAATATTAGACTGACTATCCAATAATATGTCCCGAGTGGACAGAGTTGAGCTTGATTGATTGTGTGGATTTTCTGCAGCACCTGAAAATACTCAGTGGTTGTTTGCTAAGTATAACTGGGCAAGAATGTGTTTAGTGATGGAAACAGTAAGAAGTATATGCACACTGCATATACGTATATTGTTGTGGGTTGCCAGTGCTGAATATAGTTGCAGTACAGGTGATGATATGGCATCAGCAATTAGGTTAGCATCTATCAATTAGGTTACGCATTAGCAAATTAGATTCACGCTATTATTTTTCAGTGTGTTATTATTTAGTGTATTTGAATATACTCAGTGGTATCTATTTTCAATTATTATTACTGTTATAGAACAGATGTAAAGGGGAAAATTAAATTGGTAAGTTTTCTTTTTCATCCTGTCCCCATCAGTTGCCTGTTCTCACCTTTTCTGGTAAAATGTTCCCAGTGTGTCCTTTACACAACTTTATTTTTTCCTCTAAGCTTTGTTATCAGGCATAGCAAAATTAACTGCTTTGCATTTCCTCTGTGCAGAGGCATGACTTCCAGCTGGACATACATACTTACAGAATGCTCATGAAATAGCATTGATTTAAAAAAGTAATTCCACTCTCATATATGATCCCAAAAAGTACTTTCTTGCCCTCTAAATGTGGTCTTGTGTGTGTGTGTGTGTGGAAACATGATTGAAACTACATATTTAGTTAAAAAAAAAAAAAAAACAAAGGCAAAAAACACACACACACAAAAGAGCAAGAAAACAACCAACACACACACAAAATTGTCCTGTCTTCGATTGTCAAAGGGAACAAGAACAAAAGGTTACTGAAAACAGGATGGATTTTATTCAGGTCTTGCTTCATAGTTGCAAGTTATGTGGGTGCAAAATCCTTGGAGGCTTTTTGGTTGTGCTGTTGAAAGATACAGTTTGAAGGCGATGAAATTGCTAGAAAGCTATAGCAGAGAGTCAGCTTGGAAGATGTTGTTCCTTTTATTGCTAATTTTAATTAATGATGCAAGGAAGAGCTTGCTGGCTTGCCCTTCTGCATAAGATCCTGAGATGACTTGTAAGGTGTGGTGCTTAATTTTTAACAAGTACTGCGTTTTCACATTTGGGGTACTTGGGAGGTAATACACACAAATTCAAAGATGAGCTATGCTTCAGGACATGGTATCAAACTTGGTATATCCTGCAGAGATGTGTAAGCTGTCAGTTCCCAGAACCCATTGCTCAAGCTCAAAAAGATGATGTTTGGCAGGTTTCTGGATTCTGAAAACTTGTGAATGTCCCTTTGGTTATTTGTTTATTTGAGGCTTTGAGCATTTTTTAGAAGGTGTGCTTGTGCTGTACAGACTATGATATTTGTGAAGCCTAGAGTATAAGGCTTAGTGTCTTGGGACCAAAGTGTACATCAAGTTAATGTATCTATCTACCTATGTATATATTTATGTTTATATATTTAAAGCTGTTCTGGTTTTTGGACCCCTAGTTTTCCTGACTCAGTGCTTCATATCTTTCTGCATTCTTCATGAGTGAGCAGGTTATCAGTAGACGGCAAAAAGATTGTTAGTGACTTTCCATACTAGAAGAATTGTCCAAATAGAATGGACTTTCAAGGTTTCTCTAGGTAAATAATTACTTTTCTGGTAGATTTCAGGCTACTTTTGCTTTGAATTTTTTTTTAACTTCCCGGCCAAGTTAATGATACAGTTCTTAAATCCTTCTTCCTATGTGAATTCACTGCTTCGAAGTTGTCAAATTAGTACTCTGTACTAAAGTGTCTCTGTAGTGCTTTTAAACTTAAGCATTCATCAGTAGCTGTAAAAGCACTTCTGTGCCTACCTATGCAAAAGATGGATAGAATTAATACTTCATTGGTTGCTGAGAAGGCCGTATAAAAAGCTGCTTTTAGGTGCCTTCCTTGACATTTCTGTCCTTCTCTGGCCATAACTAACAGCATAATCACTGATCTTTTGGACGTTGGCTTAGACATAGGTGCACAAATTGACTGGAGTGACTTGCTGCTGCTGAAAGTGGCTTTTGTGCAGCCTGGACTCTCCTTTGAAGAATTGTCTTTGCTGGCTGTGGTGATCCTTGATGAATCATTTCAGTTCACTAAACTGTTAGAAAATTGTCATAGGAAAAGAAAAAAGAAAAAAAAAAAAGTGAATTGCTTTCCTCTGATTTAACAACCAGGACTGGTTCATCTAAGGGGCATATTGTTCACCAGCTCTTGGCCAAGGAGGAAATCTGGAGCAGCAAAAAAAGGAGGCACCATCCTTGGCCGTGGCTACAAGTTACTCAATCAGCATTAGTAAAACCTTGCTATTTTTCAGGAGATTGTTATTAGGGCTGGTATGCCATGATTGGGACTAGGGAATTACTCTGATAACATCGATGTGGCATAACACTCAAAGCAGATTTGCTGCCTGCCTGGTTTGCTTTGCTTGCAGACAACTAGGCCTACAGCTGTGAATCAAACATAAAATCAGTATCTTCTAACTCGGTGCATTGGAGGCAGCTAACCGAGCTCTGTTCAATGCCTAATATAGTGAGCATATACACTCTTTAGATACAAAATTGCCACCTCTGAGACTAACCAGCCAGGGCTAGCAGCAATCTAAATGCCATCAGGCAAACTGCTAATCGTTTTCACCTCCTGTAGAAAAAAAATCCAGAGGTCATCTCTTTTGCCATTTCAGTAAATTAACAGTGGGACATTTTACTGGAGAAAAAGGGAAGCCAGTTTTGGAATCTTTAACCCAAAAGATTTGAAATATAAAATTGGAATGGTTTTGCTTCCTGAGATTTATAGCAATGCCATGATCTAGTCTAGAGCCCTATCTTAACCTTGTCACTTAGTTTATCAGAAGTACAAATCAAAAGTGCATTCTTAATTCCTAGTATTATCTGGGTTATGACTGGGTTTGAGAATTTTGTGTGTTTTGTGTTTTCTTGACAGCATTCTGTCTGCCAATCTGCCTCCTCTAATAAAGAGGCCAAAGACTAGTGTTTTTGTCCGCTCTGTGTAATCTTACCAGTAATTGCTCTATCAGTTTGACCTGCAGGCTAATCAACCAGGTGGTCTTCACTTGAGTCCTAATCATGTTTTACTACAGGAGCTTAATCTACTGTATTATGACATACTGCCAGTATTAAACAACCGGAATTGACCCTATTCACTGCACGGATTGAAGCAGAGGTTTTCCTTCCTGCCTGCAGATCTATGATACTGGCGTCTGTTCAGCATATGCTAGCACCATATGTGAGACGGGGAGGTGTTAGCTCTTCCCTTCTCTCCTTGGGCAACCTGGGAAGCTGTGGGTTATGCCTCACATACTCATAAGGAATAGTATATAATTTGTGTGCAATTAGAGCAGGGTGAAGCTCCATGCAGCAATCTCATGCATGTATAGATGACCAATTAAGAGTGTATGACAATCTTACCATCTCCTTCCTTTCCGAATGTATTTTAAAATCATCCATTTTTTTTATTTTTTTCCAAGCTGATTAAACTGACACTGTTCGGGCTACAATGTCATTTAATATAGAAGTGTCCGAGAAATCAATCTATAACCATTCAAAACAGATACTCTTCAAACAGAAATCCCCTTTTCTTTTTGTCTTATGAAATATCATATCAGAAGGCAAGGCTGTAAAGACATTTTTCTTCTCAACTGTGGTGGCAGTTCAGAAGAGACTATGACTTTTGGGGACAGGACGGGGAGAAGGATGATGTGAAGATGGTGAAGCTGCTTCGGCTCATATTGCTGCTGAAAGAATAGTCTGTGCCCTGCTCTGAGAATCGCTGAAGTAGATCATCCATTTGCTTAGCAGGTTGCAGGCACTTAATGAACAAAGTTCACAAAAGTGTGAAAGGGCCATTACAGTGTCATGGGCAATGAATGGCTATCACCTACTTGGGGAAGGGAGATGTTCTGCCTTTGAATAGTCTTTTGAAAACTTGAAATTCTGTTCATCCTTGTCCCAGGCCGATGCTACAATTGAAAGAGATGTAGGGCTTTTTGTTTTTTGAATTTTTTTTAGTTGTCTACTTGACAAAATACTGTAGACTTTTTTGAAGGAAAAAAAAAGGCATATTGTCAGAAGAGGGGGTCCCTTTTCCTGCTTAGAAGCAGATGGAAAATGAATGGCACGGCCTGTTGACTGGGAAGATCTACAATGTCCTCATTGAAGCCATTACTTAGGGGATGTGTGAGTGTGTTCATTGCTTGCCATAGATTTCTGTGCAGGCTCAGAGGTGAAACCATGTGTACATATCATTGAGAAACTGTTCGTTGTACAGTTCTCAATTTTGGGAACTGCATGTGCAGATGAATATTTGTTGTCTTGCATTGTGGTTAGTTTTTTCTTTTTCTTTCCTTTTTTTTTTTTTTTTTTTTTTTTTTTTTTTTTTTTTTTTTTTTTTTTTTTTTTAACATGCACAGTCTAATAAGCAGGCAAACTACCTCAAGTTTTATTGTCAAAATATCTTTGGTATCCCTATGCTACCAGGCCTAAGTGCAAATAATGCTTGCAAAAGTATGTAGTAAAGCTTCTTCCAAATAGGTCTTATAAGTGGTTTGACAAAGAAATCTTTCCCTCTGCACCATGGAAACTTTTGACTTCCATTACTGAGAGCTGTAAAATGACTGTAACTATCTGAAACTTTTTGGCTCTGCCATAGGACAATGATTGTGTCACCTTACTGGTACTTTTGTTTTACAGATGCTGATGGGCTTTGCAGAAAATCGTATTTCCTTACCATGCCATGTACATATGCTATCTTTTACAACTGAAATTTGAAATAGTTGGGAAATGTCAGCTCCAACACTTGGCAAAAGTTGTGTTTGTAATCAGATAACTTAAATCCAAAGCAAAAGATTCTGATATTCTTAATGATCTCCTAGTTAATAAAAGCCAAATAAAAACTTAATAGAAATATTTCTGTGGGAGGGAGTCATAATAAAAAGAAGATAGTTTTGATAAAAACTATCAGCAACCATATTTTTATGGGTTGTGGCAACAAGATAAAGCATAAAAGTCTATGAAGAATGGTTCAGCAAAGAATAATGATATTTTTTCCAGTATTTTATATTTTTGAGCTTTGTTCAGGACTTAAACATGAAAGCACACATTCCAAGATTTTATAAATTATAAATAAGAAAAAATCTTTGAATCATTGGTACTTCTAAAGTTTTTGAAAGTTATGATTGCTGAGGTTTTGGTGTGTTTCACATTTAACTTTGTATTTTCTCTACCTCTCCCAATACTTCTTAAAGTGGGGGGAAGCATTGCATTAAACCAAAAGCTCTGCTGATCTGCGTCTGTTAGGAGCTATCTAAAAGTCTTTGAAGTTAATGGAAAGATTCCCACCGGCTACAGTGTACTGTGGTTCATATGTTTTGTGAATTCTTCCTTTATTGTGTCATTTTGTATCTTTTACATAGTTACTATCCTTCAGTAATTTATTATCTCTTTATTCACATCTGCTACAAGGCCAAGAATGCACTCTTGGCACTTAACATGTAATAAAATAATGGTCTTTTTTTTTTCAGAATAGGTTTTTCTTTAATGAAGGTGTTTTGGATTTGAAAATGATTTTGAAGATGTGGTTTAATATGAGTTTTTGGAGTATTAAGAGAGACTTCTTGCACTTTTTCTATAACAGTTGTAATTATTTATTAGTAATTGTAATAAAACTACAGGTTTTGGCTATCAAAAGAAATGCATTTCAGCTGCTAATTGACTTTCAAAAGTCAGATTTTTTTAGCTAGTATTCTTCCACTGTGAGAAGTTCATATATATTTATGACCACGAGATGTTGGAATTCACGATCCTGCGAGGCGGAAGCTGGGCAAGAAGTAGGATTGCAACCCTGACCTTTAAGAGAGCTAACTTTGACCTCCTCAGGGAGCTCCTTGGAGGAATCCTCTGGGCAAGGGTCCTAGAAGGAAAGGGGGTCAAGGAGAGTTGACTACTATTCAAGCGCCACTTTCTCCAAGCTCAGGATCGGTGCATTCAGGATCGGTGCTGAGAGGAGATTTGATTAACATGTTCAAGTAACTGAGGGATGACTGTAGGGAGGATGGGGCCAGGCTCTTCTCCAAGGCGGCCAGTGATAGGATGGGGGTAACAGGTGTAAGTTGAAACACACGAAGTTCCACCTCCATATGAAGAACTTCTTTACTGTGAGGGTGACAGAGCCCTGGAACAGGCTGCCCAGAGAGGTTGTGGAATCTCCTTCTCTGGAGATCTTCAAAACCTACCTGGATGCCACCCTGTGCCATGTGCTCTGGGTGTCCCTGCTGGAGCGGGGGGTTGGACTAGATCTCTAGAGGTCCCTTCCAACCCTAAGCATTTTGTGATTCTGTGATATTATGAATAAATGTGAACTACAGCTAAAACTTGAGGAAAAAGAAAAGTGAAAACAAAGCTTGCAACTAACTTTCTAGATCTAGAATGATTCCTGTAAGAATGTTCCTTTGTTAAAGAAATAAATATTTTGTGTATCTCTCTCTCTTTTTTTTTTAATCAGATGTGAGAGCACAAGCACGTGATGTTCATATGCGGTGCCTCATGTTTCATAGTTATATTTTGATCATCTCTCCCATTTCCATTTTTTTTTTCTTGGTGATTTTTTTTTTTTTAGTCATTTATCATCGTATCTTTTGGTTGTGTGTTTTTTTCACTTTAGTTATTATTTCATTAATCTTCTTATCGAGAATGAAAAATTTGTCAGTTTGAAAGAGTAGAAAGAAAAAACAGGTTCAATCTGGGGAGATACCCTGATGATCAAGGAGAGATGGAGTCTGTGAACCGTGGAAGATAAGAACTCAGAAAACTATGAAATTCATAGCCTCGCTCTATGTAGAATGAATAGGGTATTGTTACACAGGTCTACTTTCCAATCATAAACTTAAAGTATGCTTTAGAAAATCATTATTTGCTAAGTAAAAGACAATTTGGAAAGAAATAATCTATTTGATAATAAGTATTTCAAGATTTTTCTAAAGACGATACATTTTATTTACTGTGAATGGGTTAAAATGTCACATTTGTGATTCAGAAGTGAAGATCACTCTCATAAATTTAGATATTACATTAAATAGTTCTATTGCCTGATCTGTGCCTCATGACTCAGAGCAGTTTGCAGACAACATGAAAGCATTCTTTTATAGATGTCTGTCTTCAACAAAGTACTGTTTACTCCATAGATCAAATATACAATATTAAAATACATTATAAAAAATATTACCGATTCTTGTTATATGATAGAAGTGCGTCAGTGAAATTAACTCAAAAAAAAAAAAAAAAGACTTTCTTACCTCTTAGTTGGAGGGTAGCAGCTGTTTGACTAATTCCACAGGGGGCTAACAATGACCGACTTGCACGTTTTAAATAAAAAAACGATATCAAATCCTTTGAGGATGCCATATGTTCTGTTCTGTGAGGCAGGCAGCATATAGTATCATAGCAATTAGGCTGGAGACTCTGCTAAAATTTTATCCAAAATGCCAGCAGAGAAGAATTTCTTGGGGCTTTTTATTTACTAACAGACACACATACCTATGCTATTATTTATTAGAAAATAAATTTCTTAAAATGCAGATTTTTTGAAAGTCCTTTCCTGTAGAAAGCTATATATAAGCTACTTTCTCTCTTCTTTTTTTTCCCCATGTTTGAAGTGAATCCTCTCCTTTTGTTTACAGAGAAACTGTGGAGTAATCTTTCTTAAACTATTTTAATGCCATTTGTGTATAAGATGTGAAATATGTAAAGTATTGTGACACAGCCTTTATAAATATCCATCGGAGTATGGAATATTCAGGTGATTACTAGATCTGCATATCTGTTCTGCAGTCTGGTCCTGAACTTAAACAGCTTTATGTAACTTAGACAGTATATTCTGATTTAAGGGAGCCCGTACTGACTGCTTTTCTGATCTGGACACATATGAATAATCTGTGCTGATGTTTTGGGGATCAGGTACACAGACCTGTATCACCAGAAGTATTTGGAGCCATTAGAAAGCAGAAAGGCCTATTAGCCGAACCTGCTACTGAAATGTTTTCAGCCTGTGTAAGGCAGTCTCCAGAGACCTGCCAGGACACATAACCCTCAGCTAATAAGCTGAGAGATGGTTGTCTAAAGATACCCATAAATACAGAGAAAGAACATATCCATTCTGAAGAAAAGCTTTTCCTATCATGCAGGCCACATTAATTTTTTTTGCCTAATAAGTGACAGCAAGATCCACACAAGCACTTGACTGTTTATCTAGTGTCTCGGTTCTGTTTGACAGTCTGCCTCACCCTCTAGGCATTTTTGCATGCAACTTTTATTTAAGGTGCATTCCTTACACAAGTGCAAAAAATGTCTCCAGAGCTTTAGAGCTCGTGCTTTTTAATGCAGGATTGCATTACTGTGATTCCCCTTATATGTGCCCCCCACCTCCCAGGACCTCATCTGGAAAAGCATTTAAGCCCCCAATTGATCTCCAAAGTCAATAGAGCTATTTGGGCTTACAGTTGTTGGAGGAAGTTAAGTACTATGAGGAGAGCTGTCCAGGCAAGGCTTTCTTAAAAAGCCAGTGCAAAATTATATGGATGCAGTGTTGAACGGTTTAAGGTCAGGTATTTTGTGCTCTGTTAGGTCTAATATTAAGAGCAGCAGAGAAGGAGATTAAAGATCCTGTTTTTATCTGCGATAAAATGAGAGAATATAAAATTTTTAATTAATATTGATCATTCAGGCCTCAAGGCAGTACAATTTTAAGGGTCAGTTATGTTTCAGAGAAGAAGAAAACTACTTTCTGAAAGTTTTGACGTTTGTTTTTGTCTTGGGGGAGATTTTTTGCCCTGTAGGAAAAGCTATATAAAGCTGTAGAGCTCGCCATCTTGGAACTATTATTGATCCAGATGAATTAACCTGATAGTCATAAGTAGAGAGGTTGGAGGTATGTGGGGAATACAATTTTAAACCTATGTATATTGATTATGTTTATTATGATAATCTGAGATACATGTATTATGTACATTTATATAAATTTGAGGAGTTGACTATGTAATGCTGTATGTATAAACATATGAATTCTGCCAAATTTATGCATCAAATATGTTTGTATCGTAAAGCAGGATAGTTTTATTTTCTACATGACCTCCTTATTACACAGCTGGGTATTTACCTAGGTGATCTAAGAAAGATCATTCCCTTTAATTATGTATTAGAGGTTTGCACATTTTTAACGCTGCTTCTCAGATGTTGTGAGCATCGCCTTTTCTTGTAAAGACCCAGAGCGCTGTGGCTGGGGGCCTATGGCACGCTCTGGGATCTGTTCCCCTGGCTGTGATATCACTTCTTCAGGGCTCCCAATCCTGGGTGAATCGAGAAATCTGCTAGGAATGGTCTTTTCTTTGAAATGCCTTTGGTGCTGCGGGGAAAAATGCCAGAGGCGCAGGCAGTCCTCAAAGCACCACCAGCATTCCTAGCTCCTGCCCCAAAGAGCCGTGGCAACCCCGGGAGAGCATCCGGGGGTGCCTTCGCTCCGTGGGGGCCATGTGCCAGCGCCCCGCCGAAGGAGCGGTCGCCTGCCGCATCCCATGGGAAGGCTGCCGGAGGAGCTGTTCGCTCTTGAAGAAAAATGCGGTCTCCAAGGGAAGGCAGGAAGGGGGAAAGAGCCTCGCTGGGATGCGGGGTGTTGTGAAGAGGTTTGTTTAACAGAGGGATGTGTTTCCTTGTAAGGAAACGGCATTGCTGTTTGTCTTGGTAATGTGATCATCGGTGGACGGACTAATTCACTTCTTGCTTGGGGTGCTATATGCTGTTGTCAGTCATTTTGCATCCTCCAAAAACTGTATTCAGTCATTTTTTATTCCATATATACAAAGCAATGTAGGGCAGTGTGATAAAAGAATTATGTGGAGGCATTGTAATATCTTCTTTGTTACAGTTGAGAGGCTTTTCGTGCTGAAATTAAATTTAATTGAAGTTGCTGCCTGGATACCTTATAAGCACTGTGCTTCAGGCTGGGAAAAAATAGCCAGGAGCATTCTTGTTAAAGGTGGCACTTGGAGAAGTTTTGAATGTCATATAGTAGGGTCAGTTCAGAGCCAGGACCTTGAAGTCATGATATTTTGGGAGAGAGATTTGTGAAGGGCTTCTGGGTAACAACATGTTCCATGAAAGTCATGTCCTTGGCATTGTCGACTCTTCTGTTTAACTTCTAATTTGGAAAGCAAAACATCTTTAAGAATCTAAGCCAAGTAAACATATAAAATAGATTGCTGTCCTGTCTCCCCTTTTACCAGGTGACATATAGAGAATCCAGTTCGTCTCATAAAGTGACTGGAAGAAGACACCTTTCACGGTAAGTCTAATAAACCAAAGGAGAAGTGGGTAATTGGCAGTAACAGAAGTAAGTCAACATGCAAATGGGCACAGGCACAATGAAGTACTATTTTATTTGGAGTAATTTCATTCACACTTTCTATGCTTCTCTAAAGGCTTTGCCTCTTTGCCTATAGAGTGAAATGAACCACTGCTGGAAAATGAATATAAGAATGCAAAAATGGAAAAAAAAACGATGAGCTATAATTGTCAATATAAAGAGCACTATATTTATTAAAAATAAGGGGAAGCAAAGAGGAGATGTCATAGAATACGTGTAATATTATTTAAGAAGTTGTAATTATCACTACATGGCTAAAGATGGTCAGGTACATTCCAGAGGTAAGATCTGAATTCAGCATTTTGGACCCTGTGCATCTCTAGCATTCTTTTTCTTTCTTAAAGATTCTGATACCTGGCTCTGTTTCACTGTTGCTCCCACATATATCTGCTGCTCTAGCTCTACATCATTTATATTGTTTATAAGAGCACTGTTTTTTTTTGCTATTATGGTGTATTTGCTAATGACTTTATGCATGCTTCAGCATCAAAGCAAATTTAGGTCTATTATTATATCAAAAAGAAATTCAGATCAGCAAACTTTTAGTAAGTGGTGTGGCATTTCAGTGCTATAGATAGCATTTCAGTTTTTTCATTTTATTACACTGCGAATTGACAAGGAATGTCAGGCCATTGAGAGCAGAATGCAGTTTAATTTCTTTTGTGCCACAAAAATTGAATTTATAATAGTTTAATTAAAAAGACAATTGAAATCTTAGCTCTAATTGTCCTTGCCTTATCAGATTTTTAACTTCCAGTCTTAAGCATTAACTATGTTTATCTTTGTTACATATCTATTTCAAAAGAGATATTTTGCAGGAAAAAGAGATATAATAGGTATATTCCATTTTTTATTTCCTTATGCATAGTATCACATTTGGTTTACAAATATCAGAAAGCAAAACATGTAAATTCAAATTTCCTGACTAACTGTTTCTTGTTTAAATAAAAACCTCAATAAAATAAAAACCTCAGATCAAGCATTACATTATGTTAGTAGTATAGCTGGATATTACTGATGTAAGAATTTATCAACATCCGTGTTTATTTTCAAATAAATTAGGAACTTCAAGGATTTTCTTTTTAAACAGGTAAAATTGGTAATTTTGTTATCAGAGATAATCTGTACTTGAATTATTCTATTTATATTTGTTCTTGGATGTCACATATTTCTTGCTCTGTTTACCCCCCACCCCAGAAAAGTAAAGGTTCGAATTGTTCTTTTGTACCCAAACAGGTAGTAAGGACACCTAGACCTATAGATCGTGCTGTCTTCCTAAGATCATGTCAGCCCTTTTTATCTGTCAGTCTTGGATCTTTTCCATGATAATCACCCATCATCTTTCTCTGTCTTTATTTCCCGCCTTCCTCCCAGGAAAGGGGAAGAAGTAAACACAAAAACAAAACATTGCAAAGCAAAGCAGGAGAGAACTGAAGAGGAGCAAAAAGGCCAAAACTGAGATGAGGACAGAAAGACAGCAAAAAAGGCAGAACAGGTTTCTGACATAACGTCTTCTATAAGAAGTTTGACTTTGTCAAGGACAGTAGGGTACCAGAAAAAGTTGCTCAAATTTCATGG
Source organism: Tinamus guttatus (assembly GCF_000705375.1). Next base: position 65,991 of record NW_010587878.1, read on the forward strand.
ATTCAGGAGTCCATTCATCAGATTGTTTCCTTGTTAGAGTCCTCTTCTGTGTTCTCAGCTGTCTTCCTATCTAGATATTCTTCCTGCAGCATTAAGCCTCAGGACCTTCGGCAGAGCACCACTGTTGTTTTCAGCACACGTCTTCCCTTTAACAAGGAGTGCTACCGGGTTAGTGGATGAAAGTCCATCTACTCATCTTCTGTCTTTCCCCCTGACCTTCACATTTAAGAAGAAAACTAGTTCTGAAGGGGGCAGCTCAAACATCAGAAAATCTGACACCAGTGATAGTATTGCCTCAGCTGCACTGGAAAAGATCATTCTACTTTGTTTTGAAAGCTACAAGCAGAGAGCTTTCTTTCCCTGTAATAAGGCCTGTGGCTCCTGCATCCCTCCACACATCATCACAGAAGGTCAGGCAAGACAATGCAGTGGTTACTTCTTTGGGTCTTTAATAGTTCTGTCACCTTGTTTCTAGAAATTGATGAGTCTGGCAGCTTGTTCATTTTTTGCACATTTTAAGACACTGAGCACTCGTTCCGATGCCTTATTCTTCACAATCCTGGGTGACTTTCGAAGGTGACTGCAAGGGAGATGAGTACGGATGCTTCATGCAGCAGAGATTTTTTTTTCCAGCTGTTGCTTACTTAAATGGCAGGGAAAACATTGACTTTTTACTCAAATTCTTTCCCTTAGAGGGTGAGAAGTGGGTATAGTATTGCCAGCTTCCAGATTCCTCTTGAATATTTTGAATCTTCTGTTGTTAGGAGCTGATAAAAGTCAGTATGCTTAATATATTCTCCCTGCTAGTAGTCTTGCAATTAAAAAAGCATTAGAACATACAAAGAGAGGTTAATATCTCAAAACTTGCAGGCTCCTTTGTTCATCCTGGGATACCAGTGTGGGAGCCTTGCTTTGGTTTTAAATTCCCATGGAATTCCATTGAGAATGCTTTACAACTTTAAGTAGCATATCAACTTTGATTTTCTTTTAGCAAAGCAATGGATTGAGAAGCTTTAGTGTTCTAGAAATTTCCCTTTTCCTTCACCCTCAGATGATTTTTCTTCTCCTTGTGTAGTTCTATAAATGAGTAGGTTTGCTTCTCTCAATCATTTTGGCCCAAAATTGCTCTGAAACGATAAGCTGTCTTGCTCTGTCCCTTATCTGCCAATAACTTTTGCAACTGTTGCAATGATTTTTTCTTTTGAAAGCTCTAATACCTGCTTGGTTGTTTGGAAATGGTTTTATTTTAATTGCTGCAGTCAGGTTGACTCACAGCAGAGATTGCTATGAACAAGATGGTTGTGTGTGCACAGGGAGGTTGTGAAGTTACTGCCATGAGAGGGCCTTTAATAAAAGGCTAGGCAGACTTATTCTGGGAATAGGAACAGTGTAGGTAATCCTGCCTTGAGACAGGGGATATTTGCTAGGGGGCAAGGTGTAGTCTCAAGATCTCTTTTAGCCCTGCAATTCTGTGATTTTGCTCTTGCTTGAGATCAGTGAAAAAGTTCTGGACTGTTGAGGCTGTATTTTACAGTAATGAGCATTAAACTTGCTTACCTAAGTCATCAACTAAATGTTGTGGACTCTTCCAGTTTGAAGACAACTGAAAGGCGGTGTGATGTGGACAGGAGCTTATTGCTCAGTGTTAATTTTATTGTTATGTTTGAAAAATGTATCTACTCCAGACACAAATGCAGTTCCCAGACAGCTTGGAAACCCCTCTCTGACAAAAGAGAAGTGTGTGTGAATGGGAGGGAGAGAAGGAGATGGAGAGAGGGAGACTAACACAGGCTGCATGCACATTAGGAAAATGATTTCACAACTGTTTTGCCTCTGTTCTTCCTGATAGATGGCACCATACTGCTAAGTCTCTGTACAGCTTATCACGGAGAGGGAGGAGAGCAGACTATGACAAACAACTAACGGAAAGTAATTTTTCTTTGTGTCAGTAAAATTGAATAATAGAGCAGCCTACAGAAGCGGAGCAGAAGCTCCTTTTGTAAATGGTCGGTTTCTAATAGGTATTTGTCATTTTAATTGGGTAACTCTTTCTTTTTGCAGTATTAACCAAAAACAAAAGATTCTTACTATGTCCAGGAGATGCATAAAGAGAGACAAACTGATTGATCTTAATCTTGTGCTGTGTGAAAGATTTTATATATAGTTACTATGCTCTCAACTTTGACTTTTTAATCCAGGGTCCTGGGAGCTGAATAGAAGTTCTGACTGCGCCAGAATGCGTCTGCAAATCCATATTGAGACATCTTTTGAAAAGGTTCCCTTTGAGTCCCTTCCTGCCAGACCTCTGTAAGTGCCTGACCCATGCAGTATTGTCTCTGAGCTATCTATTGCTGATGCCAGTGCTGCACATATGCACACATAATTGTATACTAAGAATGCAAGGAATGAGATTATGGACTCCCCTGATGGTAGGAGTGCATGCATCTGATTTTCTTCAGTTTTGTAGACAAGGTTAGTTCAGTCTGGCTTTGTATTATTTTGACAGTGACCACTGAATAGCAATATGGAAGCTACTTAATCTCTAATTGCTTATTATAGGGAGGACAGAGCCTATAGTTTCCAAAGTTTATAACTCAGCAGGGAGCACCACAATTTCTACTGGTTATATTGACCTAGTACCTACATGGGATCCTTACAAATGCTATGCTATTTCTATTGCTGTGTGTCAGGGATCTGCACTTGTGCTTTCATTATTACCTCTTATGTTAGCCTTTAAGAAGCTTTTCCAGGTGGTATGGAAGAAGAAAGAAAAATTTGTAATATGTGTCTTAATCTGTCATGTCTTCTATAGGGGAAGAAGGATTATGGATTTCATTTGCACCCAAATACTAAAATCTGTACCTATATGACTTGATTTGAAAGAGATAGTTAAGATACTTCAGTTTAGCTCTCCAGCTGAGTGCAGGGACATTTCTTCTTGTACAATAGAAGAAAACATTTTTTTCTAGGACAGAAAAGGGAGATATAAACATTAGAAAGCCTGAGAAACAGATGGTAATTTAACTGGTAAAGTTATTATAGATAGGATGGCAGTCATTCAGACAGAAGATGTGCAAATCATAATAGCTTCTCAGGTGCATATGCATGATATGAGCTGTGTTACAGAGCAGGTCAAGCAATCAGTTTTACATTCATATCCTGAGCTTCAGTCATTTTTGTTAGCTCACTCTCCTGTGAGCAGCTTATTCCGTCAGGGCATGGAAATTTATTCTCAGATGAAGAACATTTGTTTGGCAAAACAGACAGGAAATTCAGAACTAGATTCAGAGCTAGATAACCAAGATAAAACTTATTTTAGTCTTGTTGGCATGTGGTGGTGACATTCAAATAGAGTTCTCAACTTTAGGGAGGTAACAAAAATACTGCAGGTACTTTTATGTACAAAAGAAATTTTTTTTTTACCGTTCTTTTGTGTACATTAGAAATGTCTCAATTGACTTTTTAAGCATTTAGCTTACACTATTGGTATGGATCTGCCTGTTTTGTGATTCTTTGTAAAATCTATTAATTAGCACAAAGTTTTGTAGAGGAGTCTTAAAATTCTTTAAAGAAAGAAAAAGAACATTTCTAAATATCGAATGAGGTATAAATCAGGGTGCCAAAATGTCCTTGATGGTATATTGAGCCTGAAACAGAATCTTTTACACTATTCTATTTTATCTCTTTGGAGCGTCAACACTCAAACTGTGTCAAAAAATGTCAGTGACAATGATGTTACCCATTTTTGCATTGATCACTTTCATGGAGATATTTGAGCAGCTGAGCCTATTTCACAATCCCAGGTCATTTTTGCAGCACGAAATCCCTTTCTTTCCTGTCAGCTCCCAAAATTTCCTCCTGCTACAATGAAATTGCTCATGCACTGTTAAAACAAAGTTTACTTATTTCATAAGCAGGTGTGATTATGCATTTTAATATAAATTTCTGCCCCATTTAAAAAAAATGGGAGTTATGTCTGTGATGGAAGAAAAGTAAATTGAAGTTAATATCAAGGAATATTTTACAAACTGTCTTAACTACTAGCATATAGTTCAATATAATTTATCTGAAGCTGCAGATTTATTTCTGTCTTGTGAAGCACAAGATTTTGACAATATATATAGGTATAGATATTTTGACCAAAAATATAGATTTGGCTGCAGGTTATAGAGCAAAAATATTTACTTGAGTTTGGAATCAGAATCAACAAGTGGGAACACTGTAGTTCTGTTTACGTAAGTGATGAAAAGGATCATGTGTAATCATACATGTACATGTCTAACATGACTGTATCCCTTGCCCAAGTCCAGTCTCTGGTGGTATCTACAGTTGTCATGCTGCAGGCATGTGGCAGTAGCATAACGCTCGTGTATTAGGAGGTTAGAAAGGCAGGGAGGTCTGGATCTCCAGTAGTCCAGCATGTGGCCCAGTGTCCCTCTGATTCCCAGGTGTAGCTGTCCACAAGGAACAGAAGTGAAGGATGCACCACAGCAGATCTGAAACGCTTAGCAAGTTGTCTAGGCTGTGAATCCCAAGAAAAATGGCAATTGGGGAAGAGGTCATAAGGAATACAGTGGCAAAAGGAAGTGTTGCTAGGCTCAGAGAAGGAATGGAAATAGTAGTTAGGAGTGCAAGTTTACTTTTTTTTGTTTGTTTGTCTGTTTTTTTGAGATAATTGCAGTTCCAGGCTTTAGAAAAGCCTAGTACCTATTTGCCTAGCCTGGTTTGCCTGCTTTGGGAAACTAGTACCTACTATTGCAAACCAATAACAAACCTATCATGCGTCTTTTAAACAGAAAATATAAACAAAGCCCCAGCAAGCCTTTAGAGCAATTTTTGCATGAAATGATTTAAGGATTGAAGATAATGGAAAATGGAATAAATGCTGCAGGGTATAGTAAAGGTGAATTATGCGAGGCAGAGCTGATACTTTTCTTTGCTAGAATTAATGAATTTCTAGACAAAGGAGGTGTGGTTGATGTCATCTGGCTGTACCAGATATCTGGAAATTAATATCTGAAAATTAGTAGTCTAATCTGGGGAAATGAGGATAAGTGAAATATAGTATTGGCTAAATAGGAGACAACAGTGGTTAGTGTTGAGTTATGAAGTACTGAATTGTACCAGGATCACTAGCGGAGTTCCTGAAGGATGAGTGTTTTGATCACTATTACTTAAATGTTTTCTCCAATGGCTTGGGTACCTAAACTGAGAGCAAGCTGGTGAAGTTTGCTGATGACATAAAGTTAATTAACAGCATAAATAAAAGCATAGTTCAAATGCTGTAAAGAAGGGCCTGGATAATCCCGTGAGTAGAAGAATGTGGAGAGATTCAGTAGTATAAAATGAAAAGCTATGTGTTTAGGGACCAGTAAAAAGACAGTTTGTGCTATGAGGGCATGGAAGTAGAAGGAACTGGGTAGATCACTAAATGGTTAAGTGACTGGTGTTATGGATCTGTTCAAAAGGGAAATGGAAAGATACATTCAAAGTATCAGTACAGAAAGTGTGACGTATTTGTTACTATTAAGCACAGTGGAGAGATTTCTTTTAGAAATGTTAATTTACAATTTTATGTACTTATCAATAAGCAAACAGCAAAAAATGGCCTCATATAGCTTGGTAGAATGAGATGGTATATTCTTGTTTCGTTCAAGTGGAATGGTTATTTAAATATAGAAGACTAACATACGGACAAATTGGTATAAACTGGACATGATAAATTTAGCCTGGAAATGAGAAGTGTTCTAAGACAAGAATAGGGAGGCTGTCCCTTTGGATCAGGCTTGTGAGTGCAAGAAAATGTAAGTTTTTCTAGATGGTGTTGGAGGAAAACTTTATGAAAAAAAAAAAGTAAAATGATACATATGATAGCAGAGAACTGGATAGGGTAGCCTAAGAAGTGCTTAGCCACCAGGATCCAGCAGCCTCTTTGGAAAGGATGGAAACATGAATATGGTTACACAAGTTGACTTTTGTCTCTCCAGAAAACTCATATCTCCTGCTTTGCTCTATTCTTCTTCCAGAGTTGTTTGGAAGGGGAGAGGAAAAAGAAGGGAAGATTGTTTTTTTTTTTTTCTTTTTGGTCAGGGCAGGTGTGATGACTGACTTGGGAATTATCCAAAAGAGATGGTCTGTTAAATGGTGATTGAATGTGAATATAATAACTGCCATCCATGTTGACCCTGATTACAGTGAGAGATGAAAATGTAAATCTCTGCAGCTGGAGTTAGTGTCCTGGCCTATTGAGCTGACATACCTTGAAAAGTTAGGCTGATGCCAGAGACTCACAGTTCAACTTTGCTGTGTAGTTGTGCGGGACAACACTCATGTTAGATAAAGCACAATTAAACAGCTGTAATGCGAGGACAAAGAGTCTAACAGGCAGAAATAGCAGAACTAACTTACACAAGAAAAAATTTCTTGGCAACATTGCACCAATCAATGAGGAACAGCTTGGAGCAGTCCAACAACCAGCAAAGATCAAACAATCTGGAATAAGCTCTCCATAACTCAACTTGGTCTGTTCACCTCAGATATGCATGGCCATGGAAGGCTTCCAGGAGTGCAAGACTGTGGGAGACTTCCAGGAGTGCCAGGGACTAAACTTGTGCAGCCAGAACCAAGACGCTTAAGACCCTTCTCCTGACTTCTGCCAACTTCTACTCCTGTCAGCGATGAAAGGGGAAGTAGACACCCGTATTTCCCTATTTTTTATACTCTTATATACATTTATAATCACTATCTCATGAGACAATAAAAATACAAACTTCTCCAGGTGGGTCCAGTTGCTTTGCAGTAATTAATGCATGAATTTATCCTATCCTGATGTAAATCACAACAGTTAATCAATCTGAGAGTTGTAAGAGACCCTTTCCTTTGGCAGATAAGAAGCTGACTGGGATATGTGGCGATATATTAACTGCTGTGCTTTACATGGAAATGAGCCTGGTAGTGCAGTAATGTGTGGAAAAAAAGGATTGGGAAGGCATTCTGGGAGAACTTTCCACAGTGTGTGTCTGGTGGAGGAAGCCAGAATGCTGTGAAGGAAATCAACTACCATTACATCTGACACGGTGCTGAGTGGATAGCAATACAGGCTTGCACACCTCTGCAAAAGAGCGCAGAACGTTTTCTCTTCAGAATCAGTTTATGAGAACAGATCAGAGAGAATTGGGGGAAGAATAGTACAAAGGAGACAAAGAAGGATCATGCAGATAAGGAGAAGAAACTAGAATATCAAAAGATGGAAAGAAGAAAAGGATACAGATAAACAGAGATAAGGAGTGTGTGAAGGGGGAGTGAGAAAGAGAAGAAATGGCATGAAGGGAGATGGGTGGAGAGAGGGGAGCTTGCATGAATGCCTAGAGAAAAGGCTCATGCACAGATGAAGCAGAAAGATGCACGATGGATGCAGAAATGGGGGAGGGTGAGAGACAGTGAATACACACAGCAGGAGGGAGAGAGAGAGAGATGGCAAACAGGCACATAGGGGTGGTGGGGGGAAATAGTGGATGTACGCAGCAGGGAGAGAGCAGTGGAGAGAGAGACACAGCAGATGCACACAGCAGGGGGGAAAATGCATAGAACAGGGCAAGAAGCATCGGGAAAGTATGTAAGAGCCTCAACAAAATTAAACAATACTATAAAAAGAAAACATAAAATTCATGATTTGAACATTTATCATTATTTAACACAGGATATCAAGAGACTTTGAAGAGAATTTACATTACTTGCAAATTTTAAGCACTTCAGATGTTAATAGTATTTGGTTAGGAATAAGACTATGCTTGACATAATGAATTCCTTCTTTGCATTTTCAATGCAGCAGATGTCTGCTTTCTCTCTCTGACAGGGTACCCAGTCTATTGCTTTTTGTCATTAATAGGACTGTGGCTCTTTGAAGGGTATGCGTGTATCTTGTCAGTGTGGTCTAACTGACCTGCGTCACTCTGCTGTGATATGGCACAGGCAAGGAAGGTGATTGGGAAAAACTATTACCTAAACTTTGTGAAATCTAACATCTGTCAGATGCCTCTTGATACTTGTACGTATGTTTGTTTGGTGACTGATCTGTGTTAATCAAGGCAGAAGCCAGCTTAGAGGAGCTTGCCATTATGTGCCTCCATATGTGGTATGTAGAGGTACTTGGTACCTGCCACCAGCATGTACAAGGTAAGAGCACCTCAATGCTAAATATTAATCAGGTTAAGTAACAGGGCAGTCAGGCTGTAAACTTCATTAATCTTGTGGAGGATTTTTTTTTCTATTATTTGATTAGATGATATATATCTTTTTGCAATTTATGTGAAAATATAAAGATTCAGCAGTTTTTGAGCCTGACTAATGTAAATCCTACAGGTATGCATATGGAGGGAGTACTCGCATTTTAGTTTTTGTCATTATTATTATCATTACAACTGTTCACAAAGTTATTGCTCTATGACTGCACTGACAATTTAATAGACATCTTACAAGATGTAATAGTAAGGGAAAAGTGACTCAAAGTGGGAGACTTGTTAAGAGATGAAGTCAGTACAGCAAAGGCATGAGAAACAGAAGATTAAAGAAGTTCTCAAGAAAGCAAGGTTTTTTCTAAACAAGTGGTTTCTCTAAGGAAGAAACAGGTGGCACAAGGTGCCTGGTGAGTATTGCTGGAAAAGTTGGCTTCTCAGTTTTGTTTTGGTGATGCCAGTATAGGAATGTACCTAAGATGGACATCAGTCTTGGTTATTACAAAAGTCTCTTTTCTCAGAAGCTTTCTACCCTCTAAAATGAGTTATTTTTTGGTGTGAAGAAGGTTCTACATAGCATTGCTTGCAGTCTTTCGAAAGGAGAATTGTCAGTGTCCAAATTCATGTGACAAGGTGAACATAGCCTGTGGATACATATAAGACTATGTGTCTGAAAAAAAGAAAAAAGAAAGTGATTCTTCAGGCACTTTAGTGAGAAGCATAATGCCTGGATTATTCTAAGGTGGAAATATGATAAAATTCAAAAAGAAGTAAATGCTCTAATTCATATTCTTGTTCTCCTCCCTTCTGAGTTGTTGTATTTTTTCCTACAAGCTCATAGAGAAAGAGTCTCTTCTTTAAGCTTCATTTAGCTTGCACAATATGTTCCAAGGTTACTGCTGCCCTACAAAGTAAGGGACTTCATGACTTTTTTAGCCAAGATGTATACTTCAGAGTCGTATCGCAAAAATAATAATGCTATAAGCCACAGTGAGAAATTACAAAGTCATAGAAGTGTCTATTTTCTCTAGACCAATATTAGAAGGATTCAACTGCCCTTAATGTCCTTTTCTGCCACCAGCAAAGTCTGTGGATGATTTCATGAGTAATGTCAAGAAGCAAGGAAGGAGAGATGAAGTTGTGTCAAAAGAACTTGGTATTTTTTGTGTGTCAAGTGAAATCGGAAAGAAATATGGGAAAAATGAGAAGTTGTATGAAGTTAGTTTTTAAGGCATCTGAAAGGTCAATTCTGAGACAAGGAGGTCGTGCTATTTTTGTATACATTGGTACCTGCTCCTCAGGTGAATTAGTGGTCTTTGTGTAATTGGCGTATGCATTCATTGCCCATAAACATACTTTCCTCAGTCTTCTGCAGCTCAGTGTTGTTAATTTTTTCTTTTTCTTTCTTTTTTTTTTTTTGGCAAGAGCTTTATGGTAGGTGCTCTTGGAGTGGCGACAAGATTGGGTTGAACTGCTGAGCAGGTGGGCTGCTCTCTTTCCTCAAGGGTGTTTGGTGGTAGCATCAGCTGAGGCTGTGCGCCCTCACACCACATTAAATACAATATGATGTTGCTGAACAAGCTGTCCTTTGAATGAACGAAGTGAGCATTGATATGTAAGACCGATCTCTTGTGCATATTTGCAACCACATTTTCAGAGAGCTGCTGTGGTACAAGCAAAGGGCCTTATGCTGCTTTAATGGGCTCTGTGCAGCTTCATAAGTTAATGGAAGAAGTAGGCTCAGTTCATTTAAATAGTGAAATGATTGCTCTGGAATGCTAAAAAATAGATATTTATATTGTTTATTTCCTAATTTTGTCCTGATACTTGTTCCTAATATTGTCCTCATAAATGTTGTCCCTCTTCTTTGGTGTTTTAAATTTCCACGTCATGTAAAAAAAGAAAAGTCATGTTAGTTCAGATGTTTGCATAGGATTTGGAAACAATCTCCCTTGGTACTCCTATAGTTCCCTTTTGTAACCAGTGCAGGCCTTGGAGAGCAAGGATTATCTTGGACAATTTGAGTAGGACAAGATGAGCTGAATCTTATTACCAGAAAAAAAGGCTAAAATACAAGTGATTCAGTAAAAGGTGATGAATTGAAAATCCAATAGATACAGCTTCAGTGGATCTGTCATGAAAGCAAAAGTTTAGGTGAAAGTTTTACATGAGTGAGAGAATAATTCTATGAAGCAAAGGTTGGTATTAAACAAAATGTCCATATATATGAGTATTGTGGTGCCAGGAGCACAATTTGTTTTGGGGTACCAACATATTTCTGTTCTTTGGTGAGATCTTTACTTTTTAATAAATGAGTTATTTTATTTTTTTGAAAATGTGCTTATATGTTAATAGTACAAGAGGTTTATTGTAAAACATATGTAAGTAACATCTCATAAAAAATCTTGTTTACAAAGTGTATGGTATGCAGAGTTAATTCTAGCAGGACAAGATTTAGAAATAACAGAATACTAAAACCTTTTCTTCCCCTTTCCATTTTTCATCAGCCACTCTATTGAAATTAATTTTGTAGAATATCTAATTTGATTCTGTTTGTTTAACTACTTGAACTGTAGGGGTTACATGCCAGATAAAGGAAAGTGTTTTGAATATAAAATAGTTCAAAATTAAGTCATTTTAAAATGAGAATGAATACCGTGAGAAAAGCTCAGTCCCCTTCAGCTCTGATTAGTGACTGTGTGATGCTTAAACGGGTAGACTTGAATATTAATATGGTTGGTGTGTGCTATATTACATCTTTTCTATAAAAAAACAGGATTAGATGTACAGCATCAGCCATATCTGATTCTGTCACTTCATAACATATATGTTCTTCATTTTCTTTTTTTCCCCCAATTTCAGTGTTCTTGGTGTTGATTTAAAACATGTTACATAGTAAAAATGAAATTAAGAACATTCGCTTGTTATTGTTTTTTTTTTTCTGTTTACAACCTTATTTTTTTCAATTATAACCACACAGTCTGCTGATACTATAGTTTCCTTTTTCAAAAAAAAACAAACATTGAATTATCAAATGTGATGAAACTATACATGGAACAGATAGAGAAGAAAAGAACAGAAAGAAAAATGGCAGGTAGAAGAAGAGGGCAAGGAAATGCAGCCAAATTTCTGTTCATTTATGCAGCACAAACTAGGACATATGCAGCAACGTGACAGAAATGTAAATTATGGCCATAACATTGCTACATAACTAAAAAGAGAGGTCTGCTTGCATGTTTACTCTCTCGATATTAGGTATATCATATGGGCTGATTTTAGGCAATGAAATAATCGCAAATGTATTAAGAAGAAGAAACAATAAATAGTAATACAGTGAAAAAGTTTATAAATGCTTTGAGGTGATTGTGACCATCTACATCTCAGTTAAAATTCAAAAGTAGCTTAAAAGTGTTTTAGTTTTTTTCTAATACCACTTTCCGTGTTCTTGTGTGTATGTCTGTGTATATCAGTTAATGATTCAGTGTGCACCAAATTTTAATTACTCTGTTTTAGAGTATTATTTTGATCTTTCTTTTGATGATATTAGTATAATTATTGATCATAGATTCTGAGAATTTTTATCTACTATGCCTTGCCACCTTGTAATTTTATTAGATCGTTAAGAGAATCTTCTTCCTCTCTGATGTCTTTATGTTTAGGGTTGTGATGACAGAACTCAGATTTTTTTTCTTCTGTTTGGAAGTTCTGCTGTCTGAATTCCTTGGCATCTGTGTGATCTCCGTTTAGCTGAAGTAGGATGATGGCAATAGCTTGTAGTAAGTATTCCATAATTAATGCTTATATCATCTTAATGGTGTGTTTGATGGATTCAATGGTGTAATTCTGTATTCAGTTCTGATAAACTCAACTGTCCTTGTTTCCTAAGTCAACTCCAATTTCTGAAATGAGTTAAAAATAAATACCATTGTTATAATGGCAGACAAGGTAAAAATGGAAAGTGGGTATATTCAGAAAAGCGTTTTCTTGAACAAATAAATTGTACAGTCTTGCAAAGGCCTTGCTGCTCCTGATTGTGTTGGTTATCATGTTGGTCACATTCATAGTTTCTTAGAGAAAACTTTCAAGTTAGAAGTATGAGAGAATTTGATTTGCCAGATTTTCTGAACAACCCTTTCTTTAAATTTCCACCATGCACAAATCTTTTTAAAATTTAAATCTTCCCTGCATCTGCAAATTGAGTCATATCTAATTGCGGTTGATCAAAATATTGTTACGTTTATTAAAAAATTTATTTTTCCTGAAGAGACAAAAAATATTGTCTTTCAAAGAGGCTTATTTGTATGCTCAATAGTTTCAAAAAAGTTTAGCACAAATGAGAGGATTTAATACAGTTTAAAAAAAATCTTAATTCTTCTTGTTTTTTAAATTAAACAAAAAAGCATTGAAACCTATCTTAACCAAACTGCTGTTACTACTTAATACATGCATGCATATATAAACAAATCTCATAGGCTAACCAAATTATTATTTTATTATTTAAAAAAAAAACAGATGATTTTTTTCACTCCTGCTTGGAAGGTCAAGTCTCGCGTAGAGGGAAAGCTGTCTTCTGCAGTATTCTGGGCTGTTTGCTTTTAGTTGTCACTTGAAGCAGGTCAGCTTTGTAATTATACACCACAGGGCCATAAGAAATGGGGGGGAAAAAAGAATGAATAATTTGTTAGCATTCCTTTCTAAATAAGTGATAGAAATCTCATTTGAAATACTTGGTGCTGTATTATATAAACTCTTTCCACATAAAAATGCTGGAGAGAATGCAGAAGAATCTGGAAATGAATTTTTTTCTTGCAATGAGAAATTACAAAGGTAGGCTGGAACTTCTTATCTACAGAAAGATGATTTTGGTTTGGAACTTCTATTTGCTCTTTTGTCATAACACAGGAATATTCAATAAAGCAGGAAGGTGACAAAAGCCAAATGTTTGAGAGAGTTGTTCTTGAACCGCTGCACAATAGCACCGAGAGTAAACTTAAAGAATAAATATAATATAGTGGAGAATGTTTAACACAGCTTTTGAAGAGGGAAGTATAGTTCTGATTTACCTGGAATTTCAAACTATTCTTTATCAAGTTCTTTAGCAAATGCTCTAGAAAATGTACCTAGATAACTTCCTATATGAGGAATATGTGGGAAGTGCTGCAGTAGAGCCGTAACAACATACAGCCCATTAAAACTAGGAGAACCTGATGTAATTATTACGAGGAAAAGCAGCATTTTTTTACCTGAATTAGAGAATATGAAACATGGAATTCATCTCTGGAGCATTTTGAGAAGGTCAAAATTTAAGATTTATTAAGAATAGAATTGGAAAATTAATGGAGAATTGCCTAATAAGTAGTAACTGTTAAAGACAGTAGGACAGATACAACGTGTCACTCAAGAGATTATCTTCTTTTGCTTAATGACAGGTATGTTGCATTTTCTTCTGATGCAGATAGGCTACGTCCTAAGTGGACCAGTGCTGTGATCTGCATTTCCAGATTCCTAATTCATACCTGGCTGTATACCTAAATATCCGAGCTTTACTCTTTCTCCAGAGACCAGCAGATGAAGATCTAAGAGCTGGGTGTCAGGTGTCATGCATCAAAAGAAGATACATTATTTAAAAAATGCATTGCTCTGTGGTTCATTTGAGTTTTTGTTTGTTTGTTTCTTTGTTTTTCTCCCTGCTGAATAAAGGGGCAGTGCATTGCAATGTGAAGACCAGAGGTGACAGTGTTTTGTTGCTAAAGTGTGTGGGGAGAGTAATATTAACAATTATTCTTGCTATAAACAAATTACTTCAGGATGTAAAGAGGAAAGAAGAGGAAAGTCAGCTTTATGCATCTTAAGAAAGACTTTACATATAATACTTGAAAGTGGAATTATACTCACATAATAGAGAATTTTGATTTTATGGCAAACATTTTTGCCTAGTTACTGTTGATTGCACTGAAGAGTGGTGACAAGCTCTGGGAGCATAATGCATACTATTGGTCCCTGACATGTAGAAAGCAATATTCTTCTGGATCCCTATTGAGGACTGAGTAAATAAATGCATTGTGCAGTTTTGACTAGATTATTTGCACTGTGCTCCTGAATCTGTGTTTCTACAATTTATTTAAATGTAAGAAATTCTCTAGTTGCCTCCAACACTTTTCTGATTTCTTTGGCAGAAGGCTGCTTCCTCCTCTCCTGCAAATGTTTAGTTGCTTGTCAACATATTCATCCTGTCATTTTCTGAGAGGCCAGCTCAGACATGCTGAGAAGCATTAAGAACTGATGTCTGCCATTTGGAGGCCTCTTGCACTATAATAGATCAATGAAATTAAAGAGAGGTCCAGGTTAAATCTGCTATGTCGTATTTTTAGCTAGTAACCTTTTGCCTTATTTGGGATTTTTTAAAAAATATATGTATTATTTACATGTGCAATCCTAGATATTGGGTAATTCAGATTAGAGTTCAACAGTCTTCAGAAAAGGTTCCTCTTTAAGTTCCTCTGTTGTAAAACATAAGGAATACCCCGCATAGGAATAGCCGGACTTTACAGAAAAAAAAAAAATGCTACTGGAAAAGACATCTGGACATCCGGACAGATGCAACTGGAAAATGTTGGTGAATTTATACATTTGAAGAATAAGAGTCACCTGCTGATTGTGCATACAGGTCACTAAAGCAATTTTCTACTATGTCTACTACTTACGGCTTCAGGTGAGAAGCAGAGCCACAGATGATGCTTTTGTCCCCTCGTATCTGCAAAGCATTTAACCTTATGTTTGGTTTTAAGATCATTCTTAAATTCTTTTGGTTTCTGAGCTGAAAGGGAAGCACATGCTTATGTGGTTTGCTGAAAACTGATGGACTTCAGGACAAGGGAGAGCTTTTGTGCATTTAGGCTTAATCAAGACATGTATCTAGAATGCAGAATGTTTCTATCAATCAGAGTCAAATACATATGTGAATTGATTGATCTCAAATACAGCTCATTTTTAACACTGGCGTGTCATTTGACTAGGGCAGTGTGCTTTTACCTCTTGAGTTCTGTGCTTCTGTAAGGACTTTACTGTATGGTTTTCCTTTTTAAGAGGCTTTCAAAGCTAAAAATAAAAGGAAACAGAAAAAGTGATTGTGAAAATGGAAACAAAAGCACAACCAGTTAATAAAATGTAGAATATTCAGATAAAATGAAGTCAAGTTTCTCCTTTAAAGCTGATACCTACTGTGTAGCAAGCGTGGTTTGAAAAAGCCATAATAACTAATAAGTTATCTATATCTAGATTATTAGGATAAATTTGCTGATAAAGGTATGTGTATAATGGAAGCTTCAAAAACTGCAAATCTGATATGATAAATGATTCAAAATATAATACATTAGCTTAGATTTTAATGTTTGCAAAATGAGCGAAACAATATATCTAATGCCAAAGCCATATTATCATAAACATATTTGTCAAAATATAAGACATAAATTGCGCTTAAATTTAGTAATGTATGACGATATGCTTGAATGTATCTTTGTGATTAAATGAGAACAATTGCTCCTTTAAGGTAAAGGTCTGTGTATGTGTGATTAATCAGATTGAAATGACAGGGTGGACAGCTCATGCCATGCCTAGTTATCACAATGATTTATTTTAGTCGATGCTGCTGGATGAAAAAATACCTGTTAATAACTACAGTTGCAAAACTCCTGATGTCACTGATAGTACAAATCACTTCTTACGTTCTGTATTATCTGGCTCATTTGCAGACATACAGCATACAAACTGATCTGTTGGAATGCAAAATTATAATGTACAGATTTATGCAAGAGGAATGACTGCAAAGTGCGTTGCATGAGTGCTGTAAGAAGCTGAAATTGCTGCTGTTGTAGCTGTCACAGGCATGCTATTTTCTTTGGTATGTGTGGAGTTTTTTTTCTGTCAGGCTTTTATCATGTAGACTGTTTGTGCTGTACCTCTCTTCTGCTTAAAATAGAAAATCAGTGAGTGAACCTGGATGCTGTGACGTGTTTTTGGAATAGTTCTTAACTAACTTGGTTGATATGTACTTTCTGATGAAGAACATTTGGTTGGTTATTAGAAGGTCTGAACAGACACGTTTTTTTGGAATCAACAAATGAGATTATAAATTGAATTATATTGCATTAACAGAACTGTTTACAATAAGTATATTCCTTGCCATATAGTAGTCAGTATATTTTTATTTTGAAAGTTCTGGAGAGTTTATCAAATACTGTGTTTTATCAATATTTTACAGATCAAACTCATCTCTAGATGTCTCTAGACACTTAGAGCAGTAGAGCTGGTCTCATCAGGTGATAGGGCTAGTGGGGAAGGTGGGTGTCTGAGGGGTCTCAGGGTAGGAAAGGGACAATAAGTCTCACATATTTGATAGGATGCACTGTACTCCCATTCCCTCTACTTACTACTGCAATGTAAGAATCTCCAAAAGCCATTTGTACTGCTTCATTTTCTCCAATTTTCCCTCTCATCAAAATGCTTAGCACTGCAGGGTGGAATAAGCCTTCAGTTTTTCCAACATCTCATGTCCACAGACTGCAGAATACAAACAGTGCTGGGAGGGTGCAAATCCCTTTCCATCAGTATTAGCTGATTCTCTTCCCACATCAAAATAATTCATCCTGTGTTGTTCTAAATCCCGCCCCTCTAGCCAGCCTTTCTCTTGCTTCTGACATTGCCCGCTGGCCAATGACAACACACATTTCCCATACCTCCCAACACAAATGTCTTCTGCAGGTAACTTCTCTGCTACAGACACTTTCCCCCTAGAACTTACAAATGCATCAGTTTTTAGGAACTATTTACAGCCATTTACAGCCATTTTAGCAGTGGTCTGAATTTATGGCATTTTTTTTTTCCTTTGGTCTTTCAGGCTACTGCTTCCTCTGTTTAGTTAAGATTTTCAACTTCAAAAACATTGTGAAAAAAAAAAAGTAGCTATTGAATGTGTATTCTGTTCCATCATGCTGCTGTTTAATTATGGTTTGCGTTTTGTAGGAAACCAGGCTGTGGTCACAATGATACCCATTAGCCTCAACGTTTTATGAAGGTAGATGATAGGAGGAAAATGTTAAAACATGGGAAAGCAGAGATGATTATGACATAGTAAAAATATTAAAGAGTAGCCTTCGTTATTGTTTGCTCTTATTTCTCCAGAGGAGCCTGGTTTGGATTATGATTCTGCTGTGGTAAGTGCCTTTACCTGTCACAGAGAGATCAAGTCCTTGTGAAAAGGTAAGCATAGATATCCCATACAGCAACATGAACTGGAGGAATTTGATGGTAATTTCATAGCCGTCAATACGTTAAATGTGAGTAGACTGGTATGTTTCTGAAGTCTATTATTTAAACTTTTAAGCAATATATATTTTTTAATTATTCCTGTGAAATTCCAATTAAATTGCTCCATTTAATTACTCCAGTAATAAATGCAATGTGAATCCAAAAGACCTGCTTCTCAGATCTGCAATTCTGAATCAACTCTGAACTCCGAAAAGATTGCATGACACACAAACAACATTTTATATAATAATTTTCATCACTGAACAATTTTTATATTTGACCAACAACATAACCCTCACATATTGCCGTTATATTTACAGGCCCATGCCTCACAGCTGAGAATTACTCAGATTTTGCCTCCGAATGTGAGCTTGAATCTGCAGTGGGATATTTATTCCTAGCTTGCCTATTAGACTTTCAAATTAGCATTAACCGATTTCCTCCATCTCTACCTCTGAATCATTGTAAACCATGGTAAAACTTTTAGGATCTTTTCCAGTGGGACTCAGTGAAGACAGAAAACCCACAACTCAGTCTTTCCTGATACCCTCCCTGGCAAATGTTTTGGACCATACAGTCCTGAATATTTGGTGTTACGGGGGTTCAATGTGTTGGGAGGAAGGGGTCAGATATGATAGGCAAGAAGTTTAAAGTGTCTTAGTGTCTTATCGTAGCTGGGTGACGAAAGGGTAAATGTTTCATTCTGCTTTCTTCAACCTGACTGCAAGCTGCTTTTCCATCACCAGTCAGGCATCCCGCATTTTGAGTTCCAAGTCATGTGATCCTCCATGAGTTGGCATCAAGAAGCAGGTTTCGTTCAGGCCTGGAGTATCGCCGTCTTTCTTTGCCAGTGACAGGCTAATTTCTTTGCAGTCTGCTCATATGCTTCCCTCACCCAGTGCCTCTTCTGTTGTAGTTGAAAACAAAGGTGAGAGATTGTTTTAAAAAATCAGGAATTCTCTGTTGGAAATTGTCAGTGTTTTTCAAGAAGCCACAGTTGGATGCTCTTAGTAGAGAGTCTATGTTGTTTTTCAGTATCAGTGCAGCTGTTTTCATTCCTACTGATCCTGGGATATTAAAAAATAATTCCTGGCATGTTTTCTCTTATTTTCTTATTCTTAGAAGGGAAAATATAGCCAGAGCTTGCAGACTTTTTCTGTCTTAATATACTAAACTGATTAGTTTGTGTTAGTTTTCTATGAAATATCAGAACAAGAAGGAATTGAAAGCTGGCTAAACATTCTTTTTTATCATTATTGGTTGTGGTTTATTCATCATGATAAATAGATGTTTGTTACTCTTTCATTCTTGATACAAATGCTCTTACATATACTTATTTTTTCTGTAACTGCTGTAACATATTCGTTTAATAACAAAAAGAAAACCACAAGCAAAGGAAAAGCCCAGCCAGGGAACAGGAGATACAAACTCATCTGTTCAAAATGCCAACAAAGAGCAAACACAGAACTTTACTGGTTGTGTTCAGTACTCTGCAAATAGACCTAAGGAGGTTATCTAGCCAAACTCAAGTCAATCAAGATGGTTAGAGAATTACTGCAGTTTGATGTAGCCAGCTTTGTCCTTAGTGATCTTTAATGTGGAATAGTAGAGTCCAGGGTGACCAAAACTCAGGTGTGTGTTGATGGATGAGTATTGTCAACTGAAATATAAATAGTTTTATGTTTTAAGTCCCCTTTTCATTCAATTTTGAGTTATATCCTTGTAAAAAATGAAATTTAAATTTAATTTAGCCATGACAAGAAAAGCAAGAAATTATTGTCTCTTCAGTGATAACATCCTACTTCATGCAACATACTGCTTAGTACATCATGGGTTTCTTCAGACTCCTGAATTTTCTAAGACTGCTTCAATATGAAGGAAAACTTACTGTTTACTGTTAGTTTGTATTCCAGAGTAAATAATTTACAGTTAAGAATAAAAATGATCTGACTCACAAGAAAAATAGAGAAATTCTAGTTAATTCTGCTAGTATATTAATAGTAGTACCAAATTTGTGCTGACAAATGGGCAACTTCCTTAGTTATAAATAGGTCTTTAGTAGTTAATTAATCATTTATTTATTTATTTATTTAGGCAAGGGGAGTCATTTCTGCTATTTTTCTGTCTAGGAAAAAAATGGATTAAAAGATGGAGAGATCAAGGTGGGTCATGGCTTTAGACAGGTCCGTATAAAGAAAAGGAGGCTGGAATGGATAGGTCAAGGAAAGGTAAGTGTAGTCATACCATTTGTTCATTTATCTTTAACAGAATAAATGGATAGCTTTCTGATTGTATTTTTTGTCATGGCGAAAATATTATATCTTTCATGGTAGTGCACTATCCTAAGGTTGCTACTTTCAGGAATCTGTTTAAAAATATATAAACCATGATTCTCAGTTGGATAGTATGCTTGCTAATGCTGTTTTCATAAGCAAAGATATTTTATTTAGGTGTAACATGAATTAAACTTCTTAAATTTCAGCAGAGAGGTAGTGTTAAATTATAACCTCTTATACTAAAAGCGATAATACCTCTTATCGTTATTTGAGTGTGCTGTACTGTGCAATTTAGAGGAGGAGGAAACTGAAGAGGAAATTAAGAACTGAGCTTGAGTTCTTTATTATTCTTTATCCAGTATACCACAGTCTGCATTTACTTATGAACGGGTCTATGGTGGGAACTCAAAGAGTTAGCTTGTCTATTCTACAGAAATACACATGTGTTATATAATTCATATAAGATTTTCATGACCTCAGCATTTAAAATTAACATGACCCCTGCATTGGAATAGTGGGGTCTTAGTGGTTAGTGTTATGATGCAATGTAGATGCATAGGGTTGGAACAATATCCCTAAGGTCTGCTTCTCTTTGCCCCCAAAACAGCTTTGTATTACAATTTGCTATTGAAATAGAAAATTATTTTCCAAAAAGTATTTACTGGCGAGTACAAATACCAGCTCTTCACATATCTTGCAGTGATCTATCAAGCAGAAAGACAGGAGAGATAATCCTACAGTGCTTCCTCCAGAAAACATGAATGTTCTGATGCACATTCCTAGCCCTGAAATTGGTCTGGAATAACCATGCCAGAGCTTGATTGTGAGGCTCCAAATATTTTACGGTATCATATATGCCAAAAATATAGCAACTACTTGAGAAGTTTTTTTTCTGGTTTTAGTCCAAAGCTACTGAGTATGAAAGTGTGTAAAAGATATTATTTAATATTAAAAAAATGAGGAAGTAAAAACATAAAGAAGTGGAAAGTAGGAATTTAGCAATTTTGAACAGTGAAGAGCATGCAGTTATGGTGCAAAAACAGCATTAAAATTAATCTTTTTATAAAACATTTGGTCCATCTTTAGTCATTATCTGTGGTTTCAGAATTTAACTTTAGGGGCCCCTTTATGCTGTGTTATTAAGTGGATTTTTTTTTTTTTCTGCAAGATCTACTTCAGGAAAAGACTCTATAAACCTCTCTTGTTAGTGCTTCTGGAAGTAATTGCTGCTGTACCTAGAAGGGATAAATCAGGAGTTTTATTCCAGAATTTTTCAATTTGCTGTAGTGTTGTTATAGAATATTTTAAAGTGTCTTTTCAGATAATAGGTCACAGAAGACATTTTTGTTTTTATATCAGGTTATGCACAAGAGTGTTTCACTTTGTTAAAATATGTATTGTTCTCTGATGTGCTCTCAGTACTCCATAGACCAAATTCAAACATCTTTTTCTTTTTTCCCCTAATCTTAAACCCCTTCTCCTATTCTTGCCTTAAACTCTCATAAAATTGCTGAACATAAATATTTAAATAAACTGTAGCTTCAGTTAACCTCCTCCCTTCTAAAACAAACATATAAACAAACAAACAAAGAAAAAAACCCTTCTTATTCTTGTCTACATGAAATCAGGCAGCCATTGAATATTTTCAATAAAATGTGTAATGTGTATGGTTATGTTGATCAATAAATACTTAAGGTATATACTGAGTCTTAGAGAATGAAATCAATGTTGTCTGCTCTTGTGAAGTAGCCACTTTCTGGCATAAGAACTTGGAAATCTTCGGAGAATAAGAAGTTAAAAAAATGACAATAAGAAATTGTCTAGCTAACTGTATTGTTATTTAGCTGCCTCAGCGCTTGCAACCTAAATTTTAAAATTCTTTAGGTTATTGCATTTATTTATATTGTATTATATATCTATATAAAACATGGTGCATATAATTTATCTCTAACAGAGAATGCATCCTTTAGATAGATAGAACTAAATAAAGAAGACAGAGCGTGATTACAGAATGTCAGGAGGGCAAAGAAGGGAGTTGCCTGTCTGAAGCCAGAGAATAGCCTGAGACCTGACTGGTAATATGCTATATCAAAAGGCAATGAAGAAAAGTAACTGATAGACAATAAAGTGCTTGCTTTTGAAACTGGTGAGTGATGATTTAAAGGCAGAATACAGCCAGGAATAGGGCTAATCTTATTTTCTCTAGGGCTAATCTTTCTCTTGTTTATTTGTATCTGTGGCTTGCATGCACTTTGCAAGACACTTTTGTCTTGTGGCTTGCATGTCACATTTCCCTGTGCATATTCTACATTGTCAACTATTCATAATCCTGGGTTTTTTTGTATGTGTCAAAACTGCGAAAGTTTGTTTTCATGAAGCAAATCCATTTTTGAGAGGTATGATTTTTTTTCTATTTTGATTTTTTTTCAGGAACCTATCTGTAGTATCCCATTTTTACATTTAAAATCATTAATAAAAATTTCCTTTCACAGCAAATTCAAAAATGTGTTCACTTCTAGAAATGCTAAATTGCTTCATTGTAGTACAAATAGAAAATTCTTTGGTCAAGAAATGTGGAAATGCTTCATCTGTCTGCAAGACATCAATGATTTAATACTATGTGCATGTGTGTATATATATGTATGAACATGTATAAATATGTATATAAATAAACTACTTACATCATGAAATAATATATTAATAAAATATGGTTAAACTTGAAAGGAAAGTTTAACATGTCCAGGTAGAATTTAGCTTTATTCAAATGGAAAAAGCACCATTTTACTATTTTCCTGAATGTTTCAATTTCAGTGAAGACATTTTTCATTAGAAAATAGAAAAGAGGATATAAAAATAATTCAACACACAACCAGCTGTTTGGATGTTTTTTTGACCAGGCTTCCTTTGGATGTTCACGTGTTTTGCATTTCAGAAGGAGGTGTATTCTGAAATATACACCAGTAAGCAAAATAGTAAGCTATTGAGACCATAAAATACTCCTAATATATACTGTTTGGGCTGTAGATTATTAATCCACTCTCAAATGGGGTAGAATTGGCCAATGAATTGGTCAAAAATTAGATTACATATAGAAAACAAAATCTTCTTAAGCCTGATTCCTTCAGAAATCAGACCTGCATAGTGTTAAAAAAAGAAGAAGAAAAACTTATATAAGGAAATGTACAAATATATAAAGTACTTAGATCACTGTTTTCAAAGAGATCTAGGCTTTTTTTTTTTTTTTTGTGGTAGTGGTATTGATTACTGTGATTTATGGAAAACACCTGTCATCTGTACTCAGTCAGTGGTGTTCTTCATTTGGTACTTGTGAATTTGTGGCATAGGTGAAGACACTTTAAAACAAAATGCTCCTTATTTTCTTCTTCTTCTTCCTTATGGTGTTAAACATAAATAATGTTGACAGGAGTTGGAAAATTGGAGATTAACTGTGACAGAAATTAGTCCACAGTTAGGAATAAGGAAAGGCAAGGAAGAGTTTCTAGTGCTTTATCGTACATTAGAATCTTAACATACAGCTAGACCAATTAGATAGTAAGTTGTGGCTTCTAAGGAATATGCGTGCCTTTAAAAACAAAGTATTCTTTGTTGTCTCTTGTTTGAGAGAGGGAGAAATAAAATTGACTACTGAAACAGAAACACTAAAGTAGATCTTAAATTTATCATATCTTGTCTGTGTGTTTTTTCACTAACTGAAAGTGTATTGAGATTTAAAAAATTTAATTTTCTCTTCTGTTTTTACTCAAATGTCCTTTATTTTCATGTGCAATCAGACAAACATGAGAATAAGCTTCCATGCTGTGCATATAGATAACTCCTCCAGCAACTAGCAAGAATTAAAACTTTGTATTAACAGTGATAGCTGCATTAACTGGAATGGTTTATCCAGGATACATTAACTAATAAACTTGCGTCTATTTAAGAAGGAGTCTAATTAAGATACTTCTGCCACATAAACCAAACCACATTGTTTATTATAATAAAGCCTACATAAAATAATGAATATAACGTTTTCTATTTCATAATTTCATTCAAATGAGATGACTTAAAGGTAATTTTTACATTTTCAGCATTTAGTTTCATGACGTTTCCTAGCAATTCACTAGCTATAATGCCTCTAATGTTTGCCGTTATTAAGAAACATTTAATGTAAGATTAGATTAGTCATAAATTTTTTATAGGAAGAAAATATAGTCTTTAAGTTGCTTTTCAGTGTCTTTGTGCAGGCAGCTCTGTGCATCTGCATACCAATAAAAGGGATGCTGTATTAGCATATTGCAGTCCTACTAGTTTCTTGTCTATTGGGTGTTTCAGTCTCAAAATACTCTGAAGGCAATTGCAATTTTCCTTGCAATGTCAGAAAGGTAAATCTTGGGAGGACTTCCTCTCTCTCCCTGAAGCTATCAGCTCCTCAGCTGCTTCCTCTCAAATGACAGCAGCTTTTGGGAAAAAAAGCTATTGTCCCTCCCTGCCTCTGAAAGGCTGTCCCCATCTCTGTGTATTCCTGTTTGTACCTGGCACTGAGAGCAAAGGGTCCTCCAGCCTCTTTGCTGGAAACAGGCAGCATTCTCCACTACCTTATCCAGACCTGTGTGCCGTGCTGTTTCCCTCTGTGACGGAAACACAAGTGTTTTTTATCTATACATGATGGTGTGGGGTTGAGGCAGCAATTTTCTTCTTTTGCTTAGTAACTTGAGTCACCTTTTGAACTGTAACATAGCTGATGCATGGTTCCATACAAGTAAGGCAGCTCAGTCTTTTCAAATCAGTCAGTGAAGAAAAAAGGGGGCTGAAAATTTGAATTTCTTTCCATATGGTAAGAATAATGCAAATAGAAGTATTGTACCTTTGGGACACTTATTTTAACCAAAAAGAAAAAATAGGGGAGGAGGAAGTTTTTTAGGAAATCAGCCATATTCTTCAGCTTTTTCTTCATTTCCTTTGCCTTCTACAGTCAAGAAATTCTGTGCCAGCTGCTGTTGTTGCATTAAGCCCAGGTCCCTGCTGACTCCTACTCCATTTTTTATGACCACAACAGCATTTTCCCAAAGTTTCTCTTTCAGAGGGTCATCGCATAGGTCTAGGTTGTGATTCACCTGTTGCTATTGAATTTCCATTGGGTTAGTGACCCCATTTGTAAACGCATCCTGTCTTACAGAGCACAGGCCCTCACTCAGGAACTGCTATCCTGAAACAGGTACAACTGTAGAATATGGACAGAAGCAGCAGCATGCTATGGCACGTCCAGGGGAATGGCTATAGATTTACAAAGAAATAGTGCTCTTCAGAAATTATGTGTGGAAAGGTGAGTCTATTGAATGCCTTATGGCTGTTCTTACTGTAGAAGTTTAAGGAGCACATAGGAAAAAGTCTTTGCACTCCTGCCTGCCTTCTCATTTCCCTTTTCCTTTTTGGAGGGAAAAAAATCCTGTATATATGTTCTATTACGTTCATATTTTTTATGACTTAAAATGGTTGCTAAATATCGCAGAACTATTTAAACCGGTTTACTGAAGTGGAATTTGCAACATAGTTTTAACAACTATTTACTAGTTTAGATCTATCCTCTGTTTTCTGCAGAGTTTTGTATATTAAATTTTTCAAGTATGTTTTGTGGATAGGAGATGTTGTTCTTCATTTGGAAGTTTGATGTTCCAATGAGCTTTCCTGATACATAGGATAAATTCAGTTATAACTGAAGCTTGAAAAATGCCACCCTAAAAGTGGGAGTAGTGCAAGTGAGGAGGCTATAAATCATGGGGATGTTGCTATGCCCAGTTTTTTGGTCTTTGGAAAAAACTCATACCAGTGAGAAGTATTACATGAAATGCTGCAGCTTAGTTTGTGTTACTAAAGTCTTTCTTGGAATTTTCCTCCCTTTTTTTTTTTTTTTTTTTTTTTTGTTTTTTCCCCCTTTTTTTTTTTTTTTTTTTTTTTTTTTTTTTTTTGTCATCACAAAATTGAGGTATAGAGATGTTAACTTCCTTGAAAGTTGTTTACCCTTTTTACCTTGAAGTTGCACAATGCATATTCTTCCACATATAAGCAATAACATTCCT
This sequence comes from Tinamus guttatus, assembly GCF_000705375.1. Next base: position 91,884 of record NW_010587878.1, read on the forward strand.
TCAAACAACACAATTGTTAAGATACTAAAATACTGAAAAATACTTATGTATTACAAAATATTTTTCCCCTATGTGAAACATGGAATTTTTATGCTTTTAAAATAATTTTACCTGTATTGCATTAAGCTGCATACATATGGATGTTGCCTGAGCTTTTTGCATTCTGCTTTTTTGGCAGAAAGGAATCAGAAAGAAAAAGAAAATAGACTCACAATATCCTTTCTTACTGTTTAATGAAAAACCATTGCAAAGTCAACAGCATGATAGAATTTATTTCCTTTCAGAACATACAAAAGAAACAGCGTGCTTTAGAATACCACCATTTTACCATTTAGCTGCCTTTTATGGTACACGATAAACACAGTTTTTCTTATGTAAGAAGACTATTTCTGCTTCTCATGCCTTCTATAGAAAGAGAAAAAAAAATAGTTTGTTGAGCACAGGTAGTAACGAAATCTCTTCTAAAGAGCTGATCTTTTGCTTGGTTTTACTTGGACCCTTAGAAGGATACAAGCACTGACAGACACCTTTTCCTAGGTTTTGTGTCTGAGACCTTGGCCATGGTGGGCTCTCCAAGTTCATACTGTATTGCCTTTCCAGCTCTTGGAGTGTTTGCTGCAGGTTCTCTCCTTCTCCAGTTTGTTTTGACAGTACCTGTGGAAATGAACCTCTTCAAGGTTAAATTTCAGTGAAACTAACACTGCCGTACGAGGTTAATGAACATGGCAAGCAAGCTGATGCAGCAGATAGTATTGACTACACAAACCTGTTTAGACAGGAAACCAGGTTAAAATAGCAATAAAATAAACGCAACCTCTAATGCTTATCTGTCATGTGGTGTGGAAAGTGTTAACCCCTCTAAGTAAATAATACTTCTAAGGCATTTGTATGTCATCATGGTGCATTTGATGTAAATATTTTTAAGTAGGCTGGCTGTCACTGCTGCCTGTGAGTTAATCATTGCTCTGTCTCAGAATAACTCTACTGCGTTCATCATAGATTTTTTTCCTGAGATGAATCAGCAAAATTCTGGTGAAAGTTCTGGAGATACTGGTATTTTACCTTGTTTGAAATCACTCATCTAATTCTTTTAGGTTATACTAGAAGCTGGAGCTAAAGCAAGTGCAGAGCATTTCTCCCTTTCTCCCTCAAATCTTTCTGGAAAGAACATTCAACTTTCTTTTTTTTATGAAGCGTGGGTGCTTTACCTTAGGTTGCAAATCCCAACCTGATTACTTAGAGAAACTTTGGAAAGAGCTGGGTTCACATGTTATTTGATCCAAAAGGTGTGTGGAGGGGGGAGGTTGTTAGCATTCTTGTCCATGGAGGTATGTCTGCAGCATGGAAGAGAAACAAAACTGGGAGAGCTCATAACTTTTGGATTTTTTTTTTTATAATAAAAGAAAATTTTCTTGACACTCTGAAGTCAGGAAGTGAAAAAGTGAAGGTTCTCATAGTAACACTAGCTTAGCTGCTTTGCATAAATTCTGTTTTATTGCTGTTGTTTCTTGTATTATTTCTAATGCTTTTTATGTTACCATTTGTTCTGCCTTTCTTGCAATTAAAGGATGAGACATGGGGCAGTCTGGCTAAAGCAGAATATAAGTTTTCATTTTTTCAGTCTTATGTGTTGATGATATGGCTGTAACCTTAATTTTATTGGTAACTAAATTTTGAAATGTAAATATAAAGCAGCACATCCAAAAATGTCAGCAACCAGGAGTGTGATGTGATAGACTGTGTCCCTCCAATGAAATAAGCAGTGAAATTATCAGCTAAGCCATTCAATATGCTATACTTCACCCAGTCCTGCATCTGCGCTTTACCTTTCTTGACTACACACAACTCTGTAGATTTCTGTGCAAGTACGTACATTCTTTTATTACATTCTTTTATTTTATTATTTATTATTTATAAATATTCACCAACATACATGAAGTGTAAACTTCAACTCTAGAATTTTCAAATGGTCACAGACTTTAAAAAATATGCTTTCTGTGTTTATGATTTTTTTCTTCTTTTTTTTTTCCACTTTTGAGGACTGAAGATGTGCTCAGCATTGAGTGTGCTGCCCTCTGCTGCTTTGTCTTCTTCTCGTTGTGGCGTCACCATTCATGTTCTTCACCCAAATCAAGAAATTATTTCCAAAGAGGTGCCCGCCACGGCTTGGTAATTGCTGGGTGTATCTGTAGGAAAAAGGCAGGCGTGAAGTCCAGCAAGGGTCAGAGGGGCAGGATCAGCAAGAACATATGTACCCATAGTGTAGTTCAGACGAGGACCAAAGGAGTGAAGGCCTGAGCTTACATGCAGCTCCTCAGCAGAGACAGGTTTCTCGCAGACATTTTCATGGAGCTCTTTTTACAGTAGTCTGACCCAAGGTTACCCAACAGCACTGGCCTTGAGGTGTTGAGGCACAGGTAGTTAAAGCCAGGGAGATGTGGGGGTGAAAGATACAGAGCTACAGTTTCCCTGCACCTCGTGTAAGACTGAGCTGTAATATTCCTCTGTGAAGTATGACCAAGTAGTTATAGTTTGTACCATTCCTGTCTTCAGTGCTATGAAATAGTATGAGACTGGAGCCATGATATGTGGAATTAACACAAATGGGAAATTATCTCCAACAGCATTTGCTTCTATTGCCCAACAATAGAAATCATACCATGGAACTTCCTATCATCTTCAGCAGAAGCCTAGATATGAACACTGCAAATCCAATGGCAACTTCTGATCTCAGTGACTCATGTTGGCAGAGGAAAGTTAGGACCTGGTACCACATAGGGACTACTGGTAAATAGAGCTGAAGGATAAACTGAGCTGGAGAAAAATCAATTTCTGAGAATACCTAAAGATTCTTGGGCCTTGTAATATACTTATAACTTTAAAACTTCTATTTGGATCAAAGGAGAAAACCTCCCATCCAGCATTAGATACTTTTGCTGCCACATGAAACAGTAAGTTTTCTGTCTTAAGTTTCACAATGTAGTGAACTGCCTAATTTGTTTTTTTTTTCAGTTGTTTTCTCTAAGAACTGCGAAGCTAACGAGGAAACCCTGCTTACTTCCCTCAACTGCGTGAAGGCCAGCAGTAGCTAACTAATGAGGATAGCTCAATTTGTTGTTTCTTGCTAAGGAATGCAAGAAAAACACTTTTACCAGGGAGATAAGATTGTTCTCCTTTGCTTCCCTTGGAAAAAGAATAAGTGATATAACATTATTAATATTATTCATGGAAGAAGATGTATTTCATCAAAATAATTCCAGGAGATCAAAGAAAATTGGCTAAACTATTACCTGAAGGTCAAGCAGTTCCAAAATGGGCCCTCGGGACTTCTTTTGATCCTTAAGATTTATCCAGTGGGATAGCTGCTTTTGGTACTTTTCAGTATGACTAAGGTGGTCTATTTTATTTCCTAAAACTGAGTTAGTGATGATGAATTTT
>NW_010587878.1:95381-125737 GCF_000705375.1 Tinamus guttatus
GTGGCCTGGAACTGTTATTTGGATATCTCTCAGTCTGTTAGGAGGACTACCTGCAGTGTTATATTCAGATACATTTATTCACTCTATATTTATCCTTTTTTTTTTTTTGCAAAGTTCTAAATTACAGTTATCAAAATTTTCCCGTTTCAGATTTAGCAATGTAAAACTTTAAACCCAAGTGAGTAGCCTTCAATTTGAATTAAAGCTTGTATCTCTAGGGATTGTAAACTCAAATCAGACCTCCTTCTACCCAAGAGATACTGCAGGTAATATGAAGTAATTTAGAAATTCTTTTCAGAGTTGATCTTTCCCAATCTCCCATCACACACAGACACACACATGGGAAGGAGGAAACAGTACTTGAGAGAGAGAGAGGTAAAATTCCTTGTGTTGACATTGCTTTGCATTAATCCATTATTTTCTAATCTACATAAGCCTTCTTGTCTTTGGCAAATGCTACTTATTACCATCTTTCTATCACACCAAGATACTCATAACTGTCTTGGTTTTATGATAAAGCAAAACACCCATACAACTTTTGTCCCTTTGATCTGTCTGCTGTGGTAAAGAATTGTTACAAGCTGTTTTGCCATTTGAGAGGTGGAGCAAAACCATAGGTCCTAAAGAAAACATAGACAGGTCATCCCAAATTGATGATGTCTGACCATTTTGTTAGTTGTGTGCCTTCTCACAGAAGTACGTACACTACGGGTATATAATTGTATAGAATTACACCTATGTATTCCATATGTAAGTATATATATAGTCCTATTTATGTGTGCATACAATCTTCTTTGCGGGAACGATTCTTAATTCCCAAGGTGTAACTTTTCTCCCACATGAGGTTTTTGAAGCCACAGTCTTCGGTCATTCGAATGATCATGAAACATTAAGGAAACCAGCAGTCAGTGTTCATACAGGCAGCTGTTATCATTCGGGTTTCAACAAGCTGTGTCATACTGTGTGTTCATCTCAGGAATAGGACTGTGTAGCTCTAGTGATATTGCGTCTCAGAAAGAAGCTGGCCTTCACAGGTGAAGTGCTTCTGTCCCTCAAAAAGCTCCTGTTTGGAAGAAGCCTTCCAACTGAAGTGCTCAGCATTCACGTAATATTTCTGAGGACTGAAATACTGAAGGGAGAACATGTTAAAATGTTTGAAGAAGTGATATATACGAAAGCAATTAATCAGTTCTTTCTACCTATGCAGGGGAAAATGGTGATTCAACCCACCATGGACAACACAACTACAATGTACTGTTTTAACAGCTCATCCTGCCCAAATCTTCCCTTGAATGTATTGGTGTGTGGCATCATTTTATTCAGCAAACACATTAAAAACAAAACAAAACAAAAACCCAAATCCTCAAGGTCAGGCAGTCCAAATAATGACAGGCAATACAATTGCATTTTTATATGTAAACAGAAAAGGAGTGGGGAAGCTCTTTCTCATTATGCCAAGTAGCAGTCTGGCTATGATTTAATGCATTTGAAATTAAGTCTGTCTCTTCAGCTGTATGCTTCTCCTAGGTCTGCAAAACAGACTGGCAGACAGCATGAGCAGATGCTTTCAGTTGGATCAGGCAGACAAAGGAGAAGTTTCTTCGTGCTAGTATTTCAGTCTGAGATCGCCCTTTGCGTGTTTGGGTGGGACAGCAGCAGCAAGCTCCAGGTGTTTTCCAGATGAGCTATTGCACCACATGGTTCTCCTAGCATGTCACCATAGAAAGTCTGTATTCATGTTCATGGGAGCTCCCCTTTAAAGATCTCTACAGATGGAGATAACTCCATATGAACTTAATCTCCTTCTTTCCATCTCCTCATGGCCCCTTAGAAAGGTTTAGAGGATTTTTGCCATTTTTTTAGCCAGTCAATGCAGCACTTAATCATTTTTGCATGGTAAAATGCATACCTTGTTAAATAAGAATCCCAAATGAAAGGAGACTGAGATTTGGGGGTATTTTTTCAATTATTGAAGGAAAAGTAGCTTATTTTTGCATTCGGTAGCTTTTATATGTGTTGCTTTATACATCAGCTCTGTGAAAAATGACTCCGGTTGGCCAGCAGACCCAGATCCCTATTCCTTTCCTACTAGTAGGTCCTGACTCTAGTGATCTTTTTCTAAAAATTGCAGAAATTAGCCTGTGACTTAGCATCTCTCCTTCTTCAATATATACCAATAAACAAACACCTCCAGAGTGACATGAGATATGATATGACAGAAAACATGTTTGGGATTAGGGCTGGGTGTTGCTAATTGACATTGTTGGAGGTGTGATTTATTATTCTTGATGTGTTCAGCTCAATGATTTAAATTTTGCTGTAGAAGAGAAAATAATCCGCAATCTTTGGAAAGCGATTATGCCTACTTAAAAATCAAAGAGAAGAATACATTTAATAGATAAGAGCAACGAGTTAAAGAAGAACAAAAGAAGAGTTTAAAATACCCTTCTTGGTCATTATCTATATGCATGATTTTTCTTTGTTGCTCTTTTGTTCTTTTTTTTTTTTTCTACTTAAAATCTTTCTTATCTGGATCTGTAGTTCTTCCTGTTTCCTTCATATCTTAGCTTCTCTTTCAGCAAGAATGTATGGACTGAAAATGAATTGCCTTTTTCTTTTTTTAATTCTGGAATTTGAAGGCCACTTTTTCTGATTATTTAATTGAAGGAGCACCATTTTGTCCATGGCATCTTTGTGTTTTTTTTTTTCTTTCCAGTATAGTCTATGAAGAATATTTAACTTGCTTCCTAGAGCAAGAGAGAAACCAAGAAGGTTATAGTACTCTGTTCTTCCTTTAAGAAGGTTTGTGATGGCCCAGTGTAGATTTCAAATGTATGGAACATTTTCTTGTTCCTTTTACACCTGCAGAGGAAATGGAAAATACATTTTAAGAAAGGAGAACATTGAACACCTTATGCATCTCTTTTCCCTGCCTTTCAAACTGATTTCTTGTTCGCAGAATTGTACTTTTACCCTTCCACCACTTCTATCACTATTTTCTCAACTGATTTTTTTGTAGAAATATGCAAGCTGCTTGCTTGACTTGTTAGATGCAATCTGTATGAATCAGTCAGAATGTGAGTTTGTCCAATAAATATCTCTATTCAAATTCTAATCAGTATTTTACATTATCTAATATGTTTGTCCAGTTTGGTATCAGAATGAGTCATTGTTTTATTAAAGGAATGTATTTAAATAAAATTATCAAATGCAGTGAATAAGGTATCTAAGCAGTAAAATATATGTGATTTCCTTTTATAATATTTATGTTAAAATAACAATCTGACACTCTAGTTCTACCATGAGGTGCTTGCTAATATGGTAGTGGGACTGGGCTTGCCTCTGACTTTTCAGAACATGCAGATCTTATGAATGAGTCATGAAGGGTGAACTGTCATATATCAAAGTTAATTATTCCATAAGTTTATCCTTCAGCTGTTCTCCACTGATTCTCTCATACCAAAAGTCAGTTCTCTGCTGTTGTGATGTATTTAATTTTGTCAGGAACAAACCCAATGATGCCAAAGGAAGTTGTGGTTACAGTTTAATGCCAGAATATAACAACAACAACAACAACAACAACAACAAAAAGGTAATTAAGTTATATTATGAATATTGGTTATAAATTATGTTGTCTCATGTAAGCACTTGGGGCTTCTGTTGTCTCTTTTTTCCTAGTGTATCACTTTTTCATGCTATTGGAAGCTTGGCCATGTGCAGAGATTTCCTTATCTAAGGATACCAGCTGTTTACTGGAGGTTGAAACTAGTTGTTCCTTTCTCAATCAACGTCTGTCACAAGGAGACAAAAATGTATATGTGACTTACATGATTTGTTCTCATAATGACAAATATAGTTTAGTTAGGAAATTGATTATAAAAATAAAAGCCAAGCTCTGAAAAACAATTTGAAGATAGGATATATGTCTGTTATGATCATTGGAAGGCTAATGAGTATATTTCACTTGCATAGTCAATCTTTTGAATGTCTAGCAACAATGTTAATTTGGAAAGCCAATATTGAGACTAGGATTCATGTTTTGCTGATATGTACCCAAATTTTATGCTAAATATTTAATTCATTATTTGAATGGAATGAGTACATAGAAAGCAAATATAAAGTTGGGGAATTTGTCTTCTTCAGAATATATAAGTATCAATGCAGACATATAGTAATCTCATTTGCTTAACTTTAGATAATGTTGAGAGAAGATTTTGAGTAATTCCTGGCTTAGAGGAGCATGCAACAGTTCGAGCATCAAGTTCTGACAGGCTCAAACTATCCTTGAGCCTCATTTCAAATCCCAACCTCAAAACAGGATGATCTAGGACAAGGAAAATATTCTTTGTTTTAGAACAGCATTGTCCTACATGACCCAGAGAGGGCCTGGAATCTTTTTCCTGCCTTGACTTCGTTTTTCTGTATTAACTCTAACCAAAATAGAGGTGCAGCCTCTGCATTAGCTACGGAATAACCCTTTACCTCCTGATATGAGAGAGCTGCGCAGCAGTTTTTATGGATTCTATCAGCTTTTGACTAAGCAGGGCGCTTACTTCAGCTTCGCTCAAGGCACTCATTACTTTTTCAGTACCCTGCCAACATCTTTGGTAGTCCTTCTACCAAATAAGAAACAAAACAACTCTCATTTAGACTAAATAAATATGTGAGAAATGTAGCATTATCATATTCAAAAGTTATGTTCATTTGCCTTTTACCTTACTGGAATTGTAAACTTTCCAACATTCTTGTTTCAGTGTGACTTCTGGCCTTTAAACAAGATCATCTGTGGTTATTTTGCTCTCCTGACAAATGTAAGAGGGAGGCAAGAGTGACAGTGACAGCAACCCAATGGAGGTGGCAAAGTGAGTTTTGGAATGATGCTTTCTTTCTGTGATTTGGTTTAGTCAAAATCAGTGTGGAAGTGCCTGTGGTTGTGCTTTGAGTTATATCAGCTCATGCAAAAATTTTGCCATTTTATCTTTTTACTTCTCCTGGCATATTTAATAAATGTGGCAGCAGCTCAATGAAGAAGGCATGGTTATGGAGCACTCTCATATCTCTGGAAGCAAAAAGTGCAGATTATTTTCTCAAGAAATCCACCTCCTGCCCCAAACTACTTTTTACTCTAAACCTTACATGTGTGAATAAATTGAAAGAAATAAAACCCTACTTCAGCTCACGAGGCCTATAGGATGTCTGCAGATTAAGAAGTTTTGTTTCAAGAAGACCCCAAGCCTTTGTCCTGTCTTTGCATTACTCAGGTAATGCAATCTAAACTTTTAAAGGAATGTTTTGAGACTTGGATACATACTGTGCAACTTGGATGCGTAAAAACTGAGATACATATGACTTTCTATTCTCATAGTCCTATGTTGCCCAGCTCAGCTTAAGACCTCTTTGTGCATAGGGGAAATAAAGTCATCTTTTACAGAAGAGTGGTCTTAGATGTTATGATAGTCATTGCTTCTAACTGAGCTCTCTCAATTCTCTTTACTGAGGTCATGAAGGGCAGCTGAAGTTAGAGGTGAAGGTGACCTTTCATGTTTTTCTTAAACATCAGTACTTCCAAATATTCTGCCTACTGATGCCTCCAGAACAGGGTGGAGAATTTAGGTAAATCTTACTATGTTTAACTTTGCATGTGAGTGGAGATCTGGTTTTGTGTAAAAGAACTCAAACAGAGTTGTCATACTAACATTTAAATCTTTTCATTCCAGCACAGTGTCACTGTGGGCGTATTACATAAATTGCCACAATGGAATATATTTCAGATTCTTCAGCTCAGAGGCCATCTGTCATTGAAAGTGGCAAGTTCACCTGCTCCTCACTTTTGCAGCAGTGTGTGTTCTAGACAGAGAATGGTACATCCAGATGAAGTTAACAAGTGGAGCAGCACTTTATACAGCCGAGTTTGGAAAGACTTAGTGATCAAGTCACTTTTTCAGATGGAAGCAACCACCACAAATATAGATCTGTCTTTCTATCCGAGAGAACACCAAGTGCTTTTGGCTTTGCTTCAGAAAAGAGCAAACTAGTTCCCTGAGGGATATGTTTCTATTGAAAAAATCCAACATTGCCTCTATAGGCACTTCTGCACTGTGCCAGACCTGCAGGTAATCCCAGAACTCTAATAAGAAAATTGTCCTCAATTATATTGATAGCCCTGGAGAGGACTAAGCATTTCTATAGATTATCAATACTTGTGTTTCCTCTCCTCATTTCCCAGTGGCTGTTGACTGCTTCTTATATAATTTGTCTGCAATATTTTTGGCTTGAGAATATTCTCACTTCCGCACTGAGATAACTTTTCATTGTTTCAGGTTTAATGCAAGCAGTGTAAATTCCTGAAGGAGCACCTTGACAGTGTGGATGTGTGCTGACAATTTGCTCAAAGAACTCCAACTATGGGGCAGAATTTTTTCCTACTAATCAGTGACAATGTACATAACCTCTCTGTCTACTCTAAATGTTCTTGTCTTTAAAATGAGGTTTTACTTTCCTGCCTCACTGTCGTGTTGAAGCTTAATTAGTATGGGTAATAAATGCTAAGTATGATTTTAAAAGATCTACTGCATCATGTGATCAAGCCCGGATCTTAACTAACTTTATCATCTAAGGTTCAGTATTGATTATCTTGGGTATTCACAAAGCATTGCTTGAATTTTAATATGGGATTTAATAAAAATACCTCTTGAAAAAGACTCGTGATTCTTCTTAATAAAAAACTAACTTGTGCTTGCATAAAACTAGTAGAGTTTTGCACGTAATCAGAATGTTTGTAAATGACATAGCCTGTGAAATGCTGTTCAGGTCTTCTCCTCCTGTAGAATATATGTTTAGTATTTTATAAACATATGTAAAATGTGATATATTTTCCTGAATGGCTACCTTCAGGTTCCAATATGAAGGAGACTGTGGTTTAAAATCGCAGTTACTTGGCATTTTTTTAACTTAGCATAAGTAAAACCAAGTTGCAAAATGAAAATGGTTTCCGTTTTTCTAGGATGGAGAATTAAATGTTGGGCTTTGGCAGCCTTTGACCTTCACTTTGTTGCCTCATTATGTTTAATCAGTGTGATATCAATCATGAAAGGCTGTAGGTCCAAGATCCTCTCTTGACATTACTAGGAAGACAAGATTTGCAGGTGCCGTTACTTGTTTTTTCTTTTTCTCTCAGGCCTGCTGGAAAGAGAAACACATTTTTAAAATCAAGAATATTATTGAAAAAATCTTGCAAGATAACAAACAGAAGTGACAGAGAAACAAGGAACAATATGCTTTTTGCAAAGCTTAGGAGGAGCTTTCTTGACATTAGAAATTACAGATACTTTTTGTATGCCTTTGGTAAAGTCAGTGATGGTTTGTGTGTGTGTGTGTGTGTGTGTGTGTGTTTTGAAAGTGATTTTCTTTTTCCTCTAGATTCTGTTTTCTTCTTGAGGCCACTTTGTGCTATTATGCTATGTAATTCAAATTAATTTTATACTAGTCAGAGGTTGCCAGTGAATTCTCTCCAAGGATTTTTTCAATCTAAAAGCTGCCTAAAGCTCCAAGATGAAGATGTGGTTTTAAGCATCATTCTACTACTGCAATGAAAATCTCTTTGGTAGCATTCAAACCCATCTCTTCAGGACGTAACATTTTAGGGATCAGTTCAGGACTCTGAATTTCCCCTAAGAGTGAAGAATCATCACAAATCTCATTATATTTTGGGATATATATCTCCCTTCATTGGTAGGATTATTTTTAACCTTGCCTGTGTAAACACAAAGCAGTATGTTGAAAAACACAACAAAACATATCTTCCAGTTCCCCTCATCTTAATTTGTCAAACATTCTCCTTGCCTGTGAAAAAGGGCAAAGGGCCACATATTATATGATAGGTATGAACCATACTTCTGTGTGCTCTCCTGGAAAATTCTCAGATGTTATTAGGGGGAAGATTCAGTGAACATACCCTACTGATGTGCCAAAATTTGTGCTGGCCATTTTAATGCATGCATGTATGCATTTTGGTAACTACACATAGTTCCATTCACAGCTGTGCTAGATGCATGCACAGATGTAGTCATTCATAACCCATTCCTATTTCTATTTGAAAGAAAAAAAAGGTGTGTGCAACTTTCCATTAACCTGGCATTAGCAGTAATTTGTGTCCTGGTTCAGAGCGGCACTCTCACAGGTGTATCTGATGTTTTCATTCATTACGGAAGATTTTCAACAAAGCCAACAGTTTTATACCTGCATATTTTGGCAATTTAAGATGTCACCAAAAACAAGGCAGCAAAGAACTTTTATATACTTCAACATGGGCCCAAAGAAAGCACGTTAATGGTCCTGTAGGAGCTTAGGATGAGACCAGCACAATGACTAGTTCAGGTTGTTTTTCCTGTACTTCTTTTCTTGTTAGAAAGCAAGTGACGTTTTTTAGATTCCACATGACAAACATCACTGTGATATTAAAGACAGTCTTAAAGGCTGTCTGTTTATATTTATCTATATTATTTACATGTAAATACTTCAAAACCTCAGTGGAGGGCTTTGTTCTATTTCAGGAAATGACTTTGATACATTAGGGAATTCTTGATGCTTCCTTCCTAAGTTGTAGGCTTTAACATCAGCTGGTAGAAAATAGAGTACTGAGATCTAGAACTTGTGAATAAGTAACTTAGAAGTTTAATTTGGAATGAAAAGCTTTTGGTTGATTGAGCTAGAATTGTAAATTTTAAAATATTTTGTCTTGTAGTTGATTTCTTTTGATAAATTGCAGATTTCTTCCTGTCTTTGAATGTTTGAATTTATTAATTCCATAGATATTTCATAAAGGGAAGAGAACTTTGGAAAGCTGTGCAGGGATACCCAAGAGAATCTGAGGATCATAAAGAGGTTTTTTTTTTCCCCAGTAGGAGAAATTAGGAAGAAACAACATGAGTTTCTTTTCTGTTTTAAAAGGGTATATGGGCTCTGTCTACATGTCCGATGATGACACTGGAATGATATAATGACTTTTTCATATCTGTTGTGGGATGATTTGCAGGGTGACATGAGGAAAACAGTTATATATTCTGTTTCTTTGTCTATTTGGAGTGTGTGGTATGGGGTGTTGTGTTTGTGTGTCTATCTTGAATCAGAGGGTGAGGAAGAAGTTCTCATTATTGTTCTTTTTTAACTACCTATTTTAATGAATAACCTTGAGAGCTGAAAGTATTAACCTCTTCTGCTTAAGCTAAAAGACATTAGCTCTATGAGGTCTAACTGCTAGGGTGGGAAACAATGTCAAGATCTGAAGTTGTCCTATTTTTCTTATTGATGAAGAAAATAACAGGATGTTATGGACCCCCATCAATTGTTTGACTGAAGAGTCATTTATGACAAAAGATATTTAACTAAAAATACATATCAACAGATATACATTCACTTCAGTTAGCTCTGCTGTGTTTATAGTTTTCTCCAAGAAAAATATGTAGACTCATGTGTAAAGGATCATGATGTTTTTTAACTCGAACTGTTAGTCAACTGTTCATTTTAAATGTCCTGTTTTTCCCCTACAGCCTAAGAAATATGTAGTTCACCTTTTCCTTTTATAAAAATAATTTCCTGAGGATTCCTTGGCTTAGAGAAAGCAGTGAATAGATTCAAAAATCTTGTACAAGCCCCAGAAAATCAGTTCTCTTGTGAATGTTGCAGAAACTATTTGAATATCTATTTGTTTAAAAAGTTTGGAAGAAAGTTCTGTGAGAACAAGATTTAGTGTTTCTAGGTAACTGACTTCAATGGTTCCTTTATTATAAAAGCCAGATTTCTTATACTTGTTCTGGGACAAAACCTTTTCATAAATTTTACTGATGATTTATTTAAAAAAAAAATCCACCTGCATAGAAATTCTCCCTGAATGTTTCGGTTTTGTGCAAAGGTATGTGGCCATGCAGGTTTTTAAAATGACTATAATGCTGAAGAGTGATTGTGAAAAGCTGTTATCTTTTCAGAAAGGTGAGGATCTAATCACTAATGTTTAGCATTTTGTTCTGGTTTTTTTTTTTCTTTTTTTGCTATACAAAGGCAATATATATCATCATAAGTCAGATGATATTTATTACGTGAATACTGTGCTTAGCTGTTCCATTAAATGACCCTTATGATGGCTGTGGGGAAAAATGGGCATTAAGAGTAGGTCTGAATCCTGTTTTCTTTGCTAGCAGTGCTTATTTAGAGACAGCTTTCACAGAGGTAATAGGAGCTTTGAGAGCTCAGCTAGCACCTTCATCTTTCCCCAGGCTGCTAAATCTAACCTTAGTAACTATTGTTATGAGTATGTCAGGAGCCAACCTCATCCGAAATATTGGTCTGTTATTTATTTGTTTATTTAAAGCCACCATGCTGAAACTTTGCCGGAAGAAACTTTTAGGCAGGAAGTATTGATGTACTTTACATTCAATGTTCCTTCCTGTTTAATGGACGTGAATGTCTAACAGCTGAGTTTATGATCTAGCAGTGAAAGCTATTTGCACAATTTCCCTAATAGATAGTTGAGCGTGAAATAGGGACTTCAATAGTTTTTCAGTAGATAATCTGTTCAGAAGTGTTTTATTTTCAGAAATGTGTCCAAAAGAATGTTGACTGCTTTTTCTTTTTTTTTTTATTATCTGTTTAACTGTCTATTTTTGTACTGCATTCTGTAAGGTGTTTTTAATATATTTATTTCTGTGAATTCTGCATTATTTTCTCTTATTTTAAAACAGAACCATCAATCTCATTATTTTTATAAACACTCGGAAAATTTTCAACTCTCTAAGTTTATCTGTAATATATTTACCATTTCACAAAGTGAATTCATCATTTTTAGAAAGTTAGACCACATCTGACTTGGATCAGAAATTCAGAAATTCAGAAACCCTCAAGAGACTAGAAAAACTAGCTCCAAATAACCACATGCCCGCTTTCTATTAAGCTGATTAAAAGAGAGAAAAATACAGGGAATACATTCCACAATTTAAACATTCCATTTTAAAGGCAAGATAACTGAATAAAAAGCTGTTTACTTAGTTGAATTCTATTTTGTTGAGGAGATGACTGTCTCATTTGTTTAGCAAGGGGTTAAAGAGAAACTAATCCTTTAGGCTTACTTTGAAAGGTGGTTATCTTTCTTGCAATAGAGAACATTGTTTACTTTGCCAGAAACAGTGTAATTGTTTTTGAAACCCTTATGTTCCTAAAAAAAATAAACTTATTAGAAAGAGGAAAAGTATAACTGGCATAAGCATTGCCTTTAAACAAATCAAAAATGAAATAATGAAATTGCTTTTATTAATAACCAGCAAGTAGAGGCATTTTGCATGATGTAAGCTCTGATAAAGCTTTTGCAAAGAGATTTTTTGTGCGTGTCGAGCGAGTTTTCTCGTAGAAGTATCAGAGGTTATGGGAAGCAGAACAGTAGTATGGTTGGCTCAAGTTAATTACATTTATTCAGACGAAATCCTATTCTCCTGTGCTCTTCTGAGAAGCAGAGAAAATACAGAAACCTTTCTTAGTCAGCATTTATCTATTTCAATTATTTTTGACAGTGTGTGTTGCATGTGTGCTTTAGCTACAGCGCCTTTATATCGACAGTTGGTAGCACAAGCCTTTTAAAGCACAAAGGGTAGCAGTACTTCAGCCAATCTGTGATAAAAGGGAAAAAAATGAAATCACTATGGAAACTGCAGGAAGAATCTAAAAGCTTTCTTTATAAAGTAAACGTCTGATGTTTGTGACTGCGGGGGCAAAAAATTCATAAATCTGTATGATGCTATCATTTCTGATTTGTTATCGCAGCAAATGCCAAGTCTAAGCAGTCTGACCTTAGCCTTATTAAGTGCTTTCTTTTCAGAAATTGTTATTATTTGACAAAAGAGAGACTGCAGTGCTGCAAGGGGGGAAAACTAATATATTTAAAATGGGTGTGTGCCTGTGTGCGGCTATATATATGTATCTTTTTCCCGAAAAAAAGGCTCATGAGGTGAGGAATGCTGCATGTGGGAACACGGGGACTCCTGTTCTGAGCACAATGCAGAAAACTCCGTTTTTGTCCCATTACATGCCTGGCTTTGATCTTATATTGAAAATCTCTGAGCCTCTCCTCCAATGCAAAAGCAAATAAGTGCTGATAGAAGGAAACCTCTCTCCCTTCAGCACACAGGGCCTCTAAGACTGAAAAATGAAGGTGACTGTAAGAGCTCTGATGAACCTGCTTGGACAACAGACAGCAACAAATACCTGTCTCGGCAGAGGAGTTTAAGAGCACTGCAGAGATCCTCAAACAGTGCAGAATATCTTGGCTTACAGAGGCCGCTGTCTTTATGGCAAAACAATACCAGCCAGTCTTTCTGTCTACCTACAGCTGAAGAACTGCGGGACCAGGAGCTGAAAAGCTCACAGCTTTTAAACTTGAATTTCCTTATACTATTAGGGAAGAAAAAGAAAAAGAAAAAAGAAGAAGAAAAAAGCAAGAAACCTGAATTCTAAACAAGAGAGCAAGAGGAGGTATTTGGTAAGTATTTTTATTGCACTTGGTTGCTTTAACTTGAAGATTATTTTTAGTCCTAGGTATATGAAATAAACAGGGCTTGTATGAATTTGTTTTTTTAGGGCTAGATTTTTATTTATGGAGAAATTTAATATATAGGTTTGCTTTTCCAACCCTGATAGCTTTTGATTTTTTTTTATTGCTGTGTCAGAGTAGAAGCATTGCAAGTTTGTTGTTTCAAGGTGCTCAGAAGAGCACTGTTGTTCTTAGGCTCTTGGAATATAAACATGTCTAGTGATAATATGCATTATCAAATATTTCTTCTATACAATAACAGATTAAATATTCATCTCAGTATGGCAGTTTTAAAATATAATGATAATGACCAAAGCCAGGCAAACCTTTTCCAACCAAACAGCCAAAATCTCTATATAGTGTAAATATTTTAACTCATACTGAGCAAGGTTATATCTGCAGGTTAAATTTATGACAGATTATTATGATGTAATAGAGGCAAGAATTTATTTGGATATGAGTGTGAGAGGGCAGAAGAATTTAGATTTTACTGTGAATGCTGCTGAAGTGTATGATATTATTACAGTAAAGCTTTTCATGTTAACAGCAGAAAACAGAGACAATACCACATTTGCAATAGCAGGTCAGTCTTCCAGTAGTACATGTAAATCCTAAGAAAGAAATAATTTGACATATTGGCTTCATTTTAGCTTTTTATACATATAATGAAAACAAATGCTCTAGGAGAAAATTTGACTTGTGGAATGGAATTAAATTACCTTTTAAAGGCTGCCCTAAATAGCCCTAGTTAGAGGGAAATTGTGGTAACATTTTTAACTCTGAATTGTGATGACTTTTCTACATTTATAAACCATGTGTATTCTGACTCTTATCAAAAGATTCCAAAGAAGAAAACTGTCCACGGCAGAGTGAGGCTACAGGGGCAGACCTGACTGTTTTTTTTTCTCCATCCAGCTAATCCAACTTGTGGCCCTTCAAAACCAGCGCTCCTGTGGATCAGTGCTTAAAGCGGTACGTCCAAATTGGCTCTAAGTTGATGACAACAGCTAATAAATACAAATTCCTGTTAGCAAGTGAATTGTCAAATTGGAATATCTGTAATGTAGTCTGAGTACTTAAATCACTCTGCTTAAGGACCAGGGGAAAAAAACTCTACTGATGATCATCACATATGTGTTGTTGTTGTTTCTAGGAAATGCCTTATTTCTTGTCTTGATATGGAACTGGGTACAGAATGGACTTAAAAGGTAAACTTGAAAAGAAATGGTTTAGTTTACTCAGCAATGTGTGAGTGAGTATATCCTCTTGTACTAACAGTTAGGCAGGAAACTGTTCACGTTCAATGTTGAGTAGAGGTTTTATAAAATATGTATCTGGGATTCACAATCTGAAACCTTAAAAGCCTTTTTTTGAAGAGATTTTGTCTGCTGATGTGCGCTCTAAAGTAACCGAATGGGAGAGAGGGAAGATATTGTTAACTTCTACACATTTTCCCAACAGATCACGTATCAAAAGTATAATTTGTAAGAGGAATGCAAACTGGTGAAATATATCTCTGATGCTGGTTTCCTATGTTATTATGTAGAACATTTGTAATTATCTTGCTGAATCCTAATCCCTGACATTTGCTTTCACAAAGATTCTGGTGCAGAATGCAATACCCTAATTATGTTTCTGTGAAAAGAGTTGAAGAAAAAAAAAAAAAAAAGTTGTGCTCTTTAGGACAGTTTTAAAGAAAAGCTATTTAATTAAGTATTTTTTTTTCAAAAGACTAAGGATACTTTATCATCAGTAATTGCTGGTTGCTTTATATCACAATGTATAAATATAGTTGAGCATATGTTAATCATAAGTTCTTTTCTAAACTACATGCTGCACTTGCTTACATCCTAAGCAAAACAGGCACTGGTTTCAGTCTAAATATTTATATGTCTTTATACATGCTGTCTTATGTTTTTAAGTATTTGGTGCAATAAATAAAACGGAGTTACCATCTTTTACATATAATTTTTTTTAAAAAAATAACGTGAAATTTTTAAAGAAAATATCTCAGTGCTTTCTCATATTTTACAGTAGCTTTTGTATTAAGGAGACGAAGATCAAGAATAATAGTGAGTTTCATTTGAGTAATGGCTCATAAAGCTCTCCCTGTGTTGTGTTCTTTTATATAGGCAACTAGCAATAAACAATGTTAAGTTGTAAAGCTGATTTTCTATCACTGGGAGAGCTCGCTTTTTATAGATAGTTTGTCTATGAACTGAGACAAAAGGTTAATTGAGGTTGCATACTTAGATACATTATGTGTATTTCACCTCTGAAACACAATTAGTTAGTGAAATACCTCTTTGTATTTGGAATGAATAATTTCTTAATACAAAGCTATTTACTAAAGAATCATTATTGCTGAATCTTTAAAGGAAAATGGATACCTGATACTGGCATGGGGTTTTGTTCATGAATGTGTGACTGTGTGGGTTAGCTGAAAGAAATTACTTCAGCAGTGTATTCACAAGCAAAATTCTCAGCACAGGAGTATTCTACAGAATATATATGGTTTTCTTTATGCTCTCCTTTTGGGAAATCAATTCAAATAGTTCAAATATCCTACGGTACATGAGACGAGATATTCAACATTGCGCCCACGATCCCAAAATGCCTGCTTTGATTAAGCGAGCCATACAATTTAAAAAAAAAAAAAAAAAGGAAAGAAAAGAAAAGAGGAAGGAGGAAAAGCCCTGCTTATTCTGTCTTAAGCAGCTGTCTAGACTTCCGTGTTTTTTGTTGCTAAAAGAAAAAAAATAGTGCTAATCCATATAAACAAGCATCACTTTTCATAAATGAAATAACTTGCACTTTATGGTAGCAGTTCTAGACAGCCAGGATCAGTTAGTTGTGGTAGACTTGACCGGGAAGAAGTATCATCTTCCTGCTCACAGGCAGCCTTCAGTGGGTGCACAGAGTCTTTGGAAAGTTTTCTCCAGTGTTGTATAAAAACCTGAAAAATGTTCTTTCCCCAGTGGATGCAGCCTTGGGGGTTTTCTAGTAAAAATAGGTTTCTGAGAAGGAAGTTCTGCATTTGTAGTAAGTGGAAGTTTTGTGCACAGTACCAGATTCCATCATTATATCCCTGTAGAAAGTTTCTGATCCATTCTCCCCCCCATAAACTTGCTTTTTATGTTATTTCTTAATTGTGCTTGCATGTGCATAGATATCAGTTCAGGAGCTGGCCAAACATACTCTAATAACTCAGTGTTCAAAGATAAGTGGGAGACTTGATGCAGGGTGAAATATTCCAGCATAATGCAATGAGTAAGGCCTACTTGAAGTTTGAAATCATATATGACCATGCTGAGAAGCTTGTCACATGGTCAACAACTGTACTTGTTGACACAACTGTGACACAACACAACTGTGTTTTCACAGTTTGGTACTGGTGGTCTCCATTTTGCAACAGTGTAGTTGTGCTGGGTAGAAAATAAGCTGCCATAGCCCTTTGGAATTACAGCTTCATAGCCAGATTCTCAACTGAATGCAGTTGGCATAGCTACTCCAAAGTCAGTGGAGTTACACAGCAGCAAATCTGCTTGTCATGTATTTCCCCATTTTTAATTACCTTTTGTGTTTTAATAACACCAGTTAGCAATTTGTCCAAAAGAGGAGGAAAACTGTTGCACAGTGCTTCAGAATTTGTAATAAAATTCTTTTTGTATGTAAGAAATATATTAATTTGTAAGTATATTTTTAATTGCAAGGTTTCTTTCTGCCTATCGCTGGACATTTACATAAACTGATCATAAAAGGTATAATTCAATAGATGTTTTATCCTTAAAGACAGATATTCTCACTGACACAAATGAGATATTTTGGAATAAAACAGCAACAAGACTTGTGAAAGCTGAGGTCTAGTTCTTTAAAATGAGTCTGGTAGTCTAGAGGATTTCTGCTGTGCAGGGTGAAGTATACTGAATAAGACTGATTTGCTTTTTTGTTTGCTTGTTGGCTTGTTACATTGGAAGAATTTCAAAAGGCACTGGACACTTGCCATTTTGGGGGAAGGTTCTTAAAATTTTCAAGTATTTCAAAAAGATCACTCAAAATACTATAAAATGACCATGGGCAACTTTTCAAATAAATTGCATACATCTTACTAAATATATCTTTATGAAGTTACTGCTGAAGAAATGATTATTTATGCAATGGCTAAATGCTTTTTTGAATTGATAGGTTCTTTCAGTGTAACTATGTGTTTTTGAAGTCATATCTCTTATGTGCCCTCTTGTTAGCATCTGAATGTTAAAAAAGCATATTCCAAATCATATTATACTGTTGTGTTAAAAGTTTTTGTGACATGTTCAACTTCTGCACCACAGAATTGCTTTCCAACCATCTAACCAATCAATCCATCAAAGAACAAGCATACATGTGTGCATACACATCCCACTGCAACCTGCTTAAAGTTAACACAGGTTTAAACAGAATGAGGGGAGAAAAATGTGTGTTTAACTGAATTATAGCAATATCTAGGATCATTCCTTTTTCATACATTACTTCATTATTTGCTAAAAGTTAAACACAAAACATAAATGTCAGGTTATTTTTTCTAACACCCTCCCCGATTATGTCTTTGTGAGTAAATTCTTAAGTTTCATATCATATTTCAAACAAAACAAAACACAATTTGTGGTACGAATATAATTTGCTCATGAAAATATAAGCCTGGTACAAGACTGAAACGGTTATCTGCTGCACCTTGTGCCAGCTAACCACGTACTTGCTCTCTCTAACACAGTTTTCTGTGGGAGACCTCACCTCCACTCTCAGTACTGAAAGTCAATCCTGGAAGTCTGTTTCCAGTTAAAAAACACCATTTGTGTTTTGAGCCATTTGCACTAAATAAATCTGTTTATTGATAGCTTTAGAATATTTGCGCAAAGATGCAAGGTGACAATTCAAACTCTTCTATTTCCTCTTGAAATATGAGCATCCAGAAGAACACAGGGCACACGCTATTTTCCTTAAGGGAATTTGCTTCCTGATTTGCTGCTAAAGTGTACTATTGCTATGATATCCAACACGCGGCTGGATCAGATTTCGAAATTAAAATCAATACTGCTAAATCTATGTACGCTGACTTCCTTCGCAGAAGAAACCTAAAACATGTTCCTAACAAAAGCCGAATGACCGAGGCTGATGTTTTCTTTCTTCTCTGCCCCTCCCTGTCTGGAGCATAAGGAAATCTTTGTGGAAAAGTAAAGCCCCAGGAAATAAAGAGTTAAAGCGAAGGCAGGCTGGCGGGTTTGTTGAGATCTGTCAGAGTCTGAGTGGCTGGCTCCATATCTGTCTCGGGAACAATAGCTACCTGTATTCTGCATGGGCTTCTGGGCAGGCACTAGCAGTCTGCAGAAGGGCTGCCTCTCTCAGAGGTTTCTTTAGTGGGAATCCCTAATGACAGTCCCACTTTTCACTGGGAGGGGGAAAGAAAGAAAGGAGGCAGGAAAAAAAGAAAATCTTGCCTCCTCTGTTGATGAAGGACAGAGCTTTGATCATTCTCATTCAGCCTTGGCTTGGCCTGGGGTGTAGGTTCTCAGTCTTGAAGTCAGCGGGCTCCCTTTTCTCACACACGCACACGCATCCGCATCCGCACGCTCGCACACACGCACCCACACACCCCTGTGCTGGTCCAGGCAGGCACATTAGTGTCACAGCTGTAAGC
This sequence comes from Tinamus guttatus, assembly GCF_000705375.1. The sequence goes on from NW_010587878.1 coordinate 113,630, forward strand.
GAGGCACAGAGCAATAAACATAGCAGACCCCATCTCCATGGTGGCGAGAGAGGGCACTGGAGGTGACAACAATGGAGAAGGATCTTTCTTCTGACAAGTTTTCGGTAAGAAGAATATTTATACCCTCCGCCAAGTATTTTATAGCCTGCTAAATAAGTTAGAAATTGCTAGCTTTCAAACGTGCCTTGTTAAAGAAATATTTCCGTTTACTGCTGTATCCAGGCTGTTACTAGCTTTTAAACCTGTAATTGCCGTGCTTTGTGTGACAAGAGTGTTTGCAGAGAACGGGGGATTTTTTCATAGAGGTGGTGGCTACTATAGTTACATTTTAAAATATGTAACATTTCTAACCTTTGTGTTTTTGAAATTCACTGCAAAGCTCCATTTTAGCTAAGTTAAAATTATATTTAGCCACAATAAATATCCAGATGCAATAAAATGCTGTGTGGCTGACAGTACACATGCAATATTAAACAGTGCTCCCTCAACCCTAATTTGTAATTATTTTTGCACCCTTAACTGCACTGGGGTCAGAGAGTTTTAAAAATTAATGAGGTTCCCTGCTGAGTTCAAATAGTATAATCTACACGAGTTGTTGCTGCAGAAGGTTGAAAATATTTCTGCATGTTTTTAATGTAGGTGTAGTTCTTGTTTTAATATACTGCTTTTGAATACTTTCATTTAAAGATAACCGGTGATAAGAAAGGGTTGATGATCTACATTTAATGACGACAAAGTGAGTGCAGGGAAAACAGGGCATGCGGTGAAAATGCAATGCAAACATTTGGTAGGTATGTTTTCTAATCTCATATGCTAGATATGTGTTAGATTCCTACAGCTGTGTTCAGTTCTACATATTTACGAACAACTAGAGCTAACAGAGGAAGAAGAACCTTTGTGTGAGAATATTAGGTTACCAATTTGTCTAGGAGGTTAAAAAGAATTGTTAGAGCACTTGAAAGTAGCTACCTGTATTTATATATAAAAAATAGAAACAGTATGAAAAGAGGTAGTAAGAAAAAAGATGTACTATTGCTTTTCCTGGAAATGCTAGACAGAGAGTATCATCAATGCTGCTAAAAAGTAGCATTTGCTGAAAATCCTCAAATGGAGGGATTGGAAGGGAAAGGGGGAGGGAGCTATTTACTATCTAATTTCCATTTTGAAATAGTGGCAAAGTTTCATAGTGCAATATTTAAAACATTGTTTATATTTATTATGATCTATAGTACATTAAGTTTTAAATGGAATGCATTTTAAAGACGAATATACTGTAATCAGTGCTAAAGATGCACTGATATTCAGGCTTCCATTTGTAAGACCCATTCTGAGCTTCCTGTGATTTATTGTTATGTAAATATGGTGCAGCAAGGGAAAGCAGCGCTATGGAGATTCAATTTACTTTGAAAGTTGTTCATTATGGAAGGGATGAATGTTATTTATTTGATGTGAATCAAAGGGTAGAAATGACTTTTTCACTGTGAAGTCTATTGTGATGGGTGCAGCGTGATCTAATCTTTTTAATTTTGGCTTTCACACCAGTGGAGATGAAAAGAGATCTGAGCTCATTTATTGGTTGCTAAGTCTTACTGGAGGCCTAAGTACCATTCTTGGTTGCTATGGCCGATCTGACCTCAATCTATGCAGTTTTAGAGACTTAAGCAATCCCTTTTTTATTTAGGAGCATGTACCTTGATTTATGTCCAAAATTGTGCCTGAATGTCTTTGTCTACAAGTGATAAATGGTGGTGTACAATTCATCAGTTCTTACAAGTAAACACTGCTGTCCCACTAAAAATATGTTTTGTTCTGAGTTAATGGTATGGAACAAGCCAGTCTCCACAAACAGCTATCTTTTATTGTAAAGAGCCACTGAAACTTGGAGCAAAGTGGGAGAAATTGGCATTCATCTTCTCTGCCATTAGCATTTCATTTGTGCTCACTGATGATGAGACTGTATGTCAATTGACAATGAAAGGCTAGCATTTTATTTCCCCACTTGAATATATAATTGATCAATTATGCATTTATTTATTCTGTACAAATATTAAAAAACCAGGAATATGATGTCTCATGGTGTTTGTCTGCCACTTCGTTACTGCTAACTGTGAAAATATTTGCAGTCAAATAAACTGTGACTTGGCTGTAGGAAATTCACAGTTTCTAAGGCAAGTCCCTTGAATTCAAATATCAGATATTGGTTACTGCCAGATATGTACTACATAATTTCTTTCAGTAGGAGATGTTGCAAGATGTAATTAGGAGTTTTAAAAAACTGAGCAGCAATGATTTTCTAACATTAAAATTACTGGTTTGACAGACAAATGAACTCACAAAAGCAAAAGCAAATTTTTTTGCTGTTTTTCTTAGATGGAATTACGATGAATAAAATCCTATGAAGCAGTGTGTTAATATAGTCTGGGCTAAACTGGCTACTGCAGATTACTACATGTTAAATGAAAAAGTGAGATCAATTGCTGCTACTGGCACTTGGCAGTACTATAAATACTTTAAAAAGGCAAAACAAAAATAGTAATAAGAAACCTTAAAAACTTGCCTTTTAAAATCATAAGGAATAGCTTGCCATTAATCAAGTTCTGTATGGCTAAGCACATGTAAAGCAAAATAGTTCTTCAACTGTACGGAGATTTAAACTACAAAACTTGAACTAAAAGTAGTATTTCCTGAAGCCTATTTCTTTTCATAGATTATGTTCGGTAACAGGCTAAAGTAAACCTTAGTGTTTTTATTGACATAGTTGAACCAATTCTTAGTCTTCCAGAAGTGAGTGTTTAATATTGGAATTTACAGTGGTGACTGGCTTTCCCAATATGCTATATAAATAATAATTGCTACTGGAATAAATTCTCAAAGAAATGCAATTTGCAAAGCTTTCGAAACTGCTTTTCAGTGTTAGATTTATAGCAGAATTTGCAAAGGCTGTGGTTAGTTCGCAATAATGCTTCTGCTTCGGGGCTTCTAAGAGTAGCAGTTATCAGCAGATATTGCTAAAAATGGTCGAAGATACAAGTCACAAAACTAACCTGAATGTTCCTTTTGTAAAGGTGCCTTGTAACAGTTCATCGTACAATATAGTGGACGCTTCTAGCAATGAGAAACTGTTAAATCAAAGTTGCACATTTTGAAATAGGATTTTGGAAATTTTTTAATTTGTACGTCACTAAGCAAAAATGATCTAATTATTGTTAGATAATTTTAAACCTTTTTGAAAGAGATATGTCAAAGATGAACATTTAACATTACTAATCAGAAATGTACGATCAGAAATTGCTGTTGGAATAACGTTTTGCAGGATTAGGATGCAGAGTGTCCTTATGCCTGTTCTTACTACATTTTAGTCTTAAAATACAAGCATAATTGAAATACTTGCATCCAAGTTCCGAATTCCACTTAAAAGAGGAAAATAGAGAGTTATTTCAAAAATGCATAATACAACAGTGTTGATTAGTCATAAAAATGTTAACACCTCACTGGAGTACAATTAAAAACAGAAAAAAATCTCTGCAATTTTGGGGGACTCCCAAAGAAAAGCTTACAAAAGAAGATTCCTTTCATGTTTTGCATTTTTAATTATTGTAGCAGAGTTCCATTTCTAAGAAATAATATAATTAAGTTGCATCGAAGTATAATTGTGGCTGGAAAATAGGAAATCTTTTAAAGCTTCATTTAATCTGTGGTTACCTGCGAATAAAGTTAATCATTATTCTTTCTTGCTCCCAGAACATTATCTGCTGTCTTATAGTCCAGTTTTGAAATAAAGGTATAACATGTATTTTCACTCTTTGAAGAAATATTTTGCATGTAATCTTCCTTGTATGTGTCCATATTTTATATATTTTCATGGTGGCCTCCTATAACAATGTTAACTAGTACTTTTCACCTTTTGGAAGAGAAGAATAAATCATAATATAACGTATAAATCAATGCATAATCATAAATCTTGTTTTTTCTTCTCATGTTTTGCATCAGAATTGTGCGTATTGTCTTACACATACTCAGAATGAGCAAGCTGTGACATGTAAGGCCAGTTTCCATGTTTGTTTGCATTTAGGAAGAAGTTTAAGAAATAAACTTCGTAAAAGTAAATAGTTTTGACTAAAGTTTATTTTACACCCGAGCAGGTTACTGTAAGTCATGTTCAGGTAAAACAGCTTGGAGGAATTATAGGCTAAAGATTGCTTCTGTAGTTGAATTTTCTGGCAGCTTTTGCACAGATCACGTGTTGGGTGAACCCCGCGCGCTAGCTCCCAGATGAGTCCCCGCTCACCATGCCTGCTCCTGCCTGTGGCCACCATTAGTGAGAAAGGTATCAGTAACTCTTTGGGGAAAAGCCCTTCACTACTCTTTCCTTCATCTGGGATAACTGAATCACCTGCCTAATGGCAGGATGGGCGCAATCCACAAATGAAGACCATATATTTGTCCCTGCCATTGTCATTGCTTGTCATCAGACTGGTGTTTGTGTTCTCCCAATTGATTTGAGGCCACATGTTTATTCTTATTTTTAATTGTTGTGGTGTAATTTGCCATATCTTAGTGCCTGACTGTGCACTGCATTTTAAGTGCTTAAGTACTTTTTTCTCTTCTTTTCTTACTTACTAAAGTTTCAAGGGCCCTGGAAGCAGAGGTCTAGGTAATTCAGGTTATTTACCTACAGATGAGTGTTTTTAAGTTCACTGCTGAATGGTAATAACTTTTACCCTTTTAGTGTCATTGTTATGTCACTTCTTTTCTCCACTGGATGTCTTTTCCCATTCAATATAAAGCTCGTTGGATTATTGCTATTGATTTTCAAGCAGAAAATGGCTGAGAACAGAGAAACTGAGTCATCAGGGTGAAGTAATCTGTTACTCTGTTACACACTCCCTACACTTAAGAAAGGATCCTATCAAAAAAAAAACAAACAAACAAAAACCAAGAACACTTGGTTGGGTGTTTAAAGACAGTAGCATAATGTCCATCTCAGAATCCAGCTTTCATAGCGTTTATCTTTTGCAGTTCTTCAGTTTCTGTCATAATCCTTAAAATAATATTTATGTTTCAGTAAATATATATAGTGGGATCAATTTAAAGTTTGTGAGAATTAAAGCTTTGAATGGCATTCATTCTGTTGAAATAAAATGGCAACTGACATAAGCCAGCAAGGTTGCCTAAATATTGTTTTGTTGCTTTTAAATCAATAGACTCTGCCAGAGCCTAGCTGAATTGAGCATGTTTTGCTTTGCCTTTGTGTATCAATTTGATCATCTTTGACCACTGTGATAGTACTCTTGACCTCCTCTGTCAAATATTTTCAGGCACCAAGGACTGAGTGTATTTCTCCTTCCTAAATGAAAGAAGAAATGGTTATGATCTCTTTGGCTGGTGAACTTTTATAAAGTCCTTATTAGTCTAGAAATGTTCTGAGGCAATCTTGGTTTACCCCTAGTCGTCTTAGCCCTTTGGCATCTCTGGCAGAAAATCTGCAAATGAAACACGCTGCTTGCTATTTTGCTTGCGTAAACTGAGATTTGCCTCTCCCTGCACAGAACTAGGGCTTAAGCGCATGACTCAATGTTGATGACCTAACAAGTTACCGTGTGTTGGGTGAAAACTCACGGTTTTGGGCAGTTGCTAGGTAATCTGACTCTGCTTGAACTGTAGTCTAAGCTGCCCCAAACTAAACCAAATACCTTTCTAAAGGGTGTGCACACAGATGGCTACTGTGAGTCACCCAATGCATGGCAACCTGCTTAGCTGTGTTGTGGATGTGCAGCTGAAGGAGCACTTTTACAAGCAGCTTAGCTGACCCAGGCTGATGCTGGCACCGACAGAGCCGTCCTGCCTCCTCTTTGTTGCAGAAATGCCTTCCCAAGCTCCCTGAAAGCTAATCTCGCTTTTCTTTTTCTGGTCGGGCTGGTTTTCAGACCGATCAATCACCTGATCCAGCTGACTGCACGGCTGCGCAAGACCTTGTGTCAGCACAAGGGAGGCAGCTGGAGCACTGTGAGGCGTTACAGAGGCCAGGGCAGCCGTTTTGGCAGGTGCAGCCAGGAGACTCGAGCCCACGCTAGACCCGTGTTTGTGAAATACGGTCCTGGCACGCCAGCTCTCTCGTTTCTGCGATTTCTGTAGTGCGAGCTGCCTGCCTTGGTTTTCAAGAGTTAGATGGTGGTGTGACTAGTATGCCTGTTTTCTCTGTTCTTGTATCTTGGAAAGACTAATGCATTTTTTTCTTGGTAGAGTCTGCTAATGTTATTTCTTACAAAAGCACTTAGCTCACTCTGTAGATCTGTCTTTTAGAAAAAGTTCTTATTCCTGTGAATATGAATGTGAAGAGAAGATCCTCTTGAATTCCAGATTTAAGTCCTTATGCTCTGGGTATGATATTCTACAATTAAATTGTGAGCACACTATTAAATTGGTAGGTTGCATTTTCCAGAGATCTCTCCTACCTTTGTGGAGTTTTCTTTAGCTCATTAAGGTAGTTCCTTCAAGTTTCTTTTGCTTTTGTTCAGTCTGCTGTTATTGATTACATGGGTTCCAGCCCTCTCCTTTAGCGAGTCAAGAGAAGTTTGCGCTTTCATTTCTTCCCAGCAATACCTCAAGCACTTCTATGAAATCATCTTTATCTTCTATAGCAGCTGTCATCTTCCTCTGGGGCTGCAGCATCAGAAAATGGTGACAGTGTATTCGTTGCTGATGACAGGCTTAAATCTGAAGAAACCTTTTCCTTTGTGTTCTCAGCTTTGGGCATTAAATTCTCAAACTTTACCTCATAAACCTTCAGAGAGCAAAGTCATCTCTACCAATACCTTCTGTAGCAATCTTATTTTTGTTATTGTTTATTAGATTATCTTCTTAAAATCTTCCTTCATATTATTTTGGCAATGTCCTAGCACCTGAGAAGAGAGAACAGAGGCAAAACTTTGACTTGGTCTTTAATTGGAAATCTATAGTTTTGGAAACTGAACTCTGAGTTAGAAACTGAATCAGCTTTCAGTTTGGCATCTAACCATTGAATTGACTTTGTTTTCTATAACTGATGGAATATGACAAATTGAAGCAGACTGAATGTGACAAGGAAGTGCAAGTTTCACCATCAAATTGTCCAGTTCCCAGCTTTGCATATCCACAGTACTGGATTGATGTATTATCCAAGATAGAAACTGTACTAGCCTATGCCAGTTACACTGATTTGATTAGAACGTAGTCTTCGTTCTGTAATGAGGACCCAAATTCTCACTTATGGCTGAGTGAAGTGTAACAAAGATTTGAAAAACTTGAAATACTATTATTGCACCATAAATTATATCTATGAAAACTTTTATTGGCAAATAAATTATTTACTAGTAGGCTAGAGTAAATGAAATTTGAAAATTGCCTTGTGGTGAAGGAACTCTCAAGTGCTTTGGACCTGAAATTTTGTCAGCATAAATAAACCAATATTGTAGAAAATATTGTATACCAGTATTGGAGGAAAAATGCAGTCTTCCTGAGAAGTAATTTCTGATCATTGCTATCTACATTCAGCATGTTGATTCAGAACTGTTATTGCACAAAACTGATACTTTTCAGTTCATCACCTTTCATTCTATAAATTTCACTTAAAAGCTAACATTCTAACATAACAACAAGCCAACAACAAGCTAACATAACATACATATTCTTTATATCTGGAAATCTTTCACAACTTTTATTATAGACATAATAAAAGCCAGTTATACATAATGAATTTTTGCAATATAACACATTTTGATTATCAGCTTGCAGAAGTATTTTATTAAAAACTGGTATGGAATATATATCTCTTAGGCATTGCAGATGTTCATTCATATATACTCAAATGTTAATCATGTTTATAGTGCAACCTCTAGACCTAGCCCCACACACCAATACTGTACTGTAAAGTAGGGCTTGGTATTTTAGGGCCTATAAATGCATGTTTCATATAGAGGTTGGACCTTTAATGCACTGAAAGAAAATTAAAAATCAATTCTATTTCCCCTGGGTCATTAGCTGATTAGACACATTTTGGCAAGATCTTTTAAAGTGAAACTGTTTGAATAACCTAATAGATACAGAGAGGAAGCATCGCTTTCAGGTATTGCAATAGTTCTCAGACATGCAAACATGTGTCCACCTATGTGCCCCTCTTTTCTTTGGTTTTCCACAGGATAGTTTTGCTTACTTCTTGATCAGCATTAATTTATTGTTTCCATAGGTTTCCTTGTTAGCAAGATGGTAATAGTCTATTGTGTTTTTGCGTCTATAACCAAAATCGCCCTATCAGGTAGCACCTAAGAGAAGCAGAGATTTAAGAACGATTTACTTGAAATCTAAAGAAATTGACTATGGTTGACAGGAGAAACCATACTGAGTGACTATCTCACTGTGCCTGCCTGCTGCTTCTGCTCAGAGAAATTCACAGTCCTCGGGTTTTAGTAGTCCCCTTGGGCAACCTGCAGTGAGTAGCATCTTCTCTTTCATTTGACTTGTTAATTTTGATCACCTGGTGAATCATACTTGTCATCTCAAAATGTCAGTTTTCTGATATATTCCAGTTTGGATAAAGGTAATACAGAAGTTTACCTGCAAAACCAGGTAAAATATGCAGCAGGTTATCCATGTGCAGACATTCAGACAAAAAAATACTCTGGAACTGCTGGTACCTAGTCTTCATAAAACAAGTGAATGACACTGGAAGGCACTAGGTTCCTCTTCCTAGAGGAACTCGTTAAAGTGAACAAATACTATAGGCAAAGGGCTTTCAAAGTGTATTTTTTCCACAGTACAGGTGTTGTTCCAGTGTGCCTCTGAATATTGAGCTCAACCAGATCTTTTCTTTGTAGATCCTTTTCTTGAGACTGTCCATCATACTTTTCTAGAGTAGAGAAAAAGGCCTGAAAAGTGGAGAAATAGCAGCCAGTTACCATTTTTTTTTCTTTTCTGTTCTGATTATGTAGGTTAACATCCCTCCACTTAACTGTTCCTCTACTTTTGTGGGTTTTAGCTTACAAGGGCTCAGGCATGCCCTTCACTCAATCCACCCATACGTCCATCAGAGAGCAATAGAGAAAAGAGAGCAGCTTCTGGGGGAGTAGCTGGGGTTTTGGTCAGCCTTCCTCCCCTTTCTGGGCAACCCGGCAGGGATGACTTCTTGTTTTGTACACTTGGTCTCCAGGTGGTGGGAGGCCAGCAACACGGAGTTCAGCACTTCAGCAATGCTGCCATTACCCTCCGCTTGCTTGACCAGCCAGGTTTAGAATTGCCTGAATTTGAAGACTTTTGGATAGTGAAACAGGGAAGGCTGCTGCAATGGTTTCTATGGAAACAGAAGTGGGAGATGAGAAGCAACTAATAAGAGCTCAACTCAGCTAGCTCCTGGATGGTGATTTAAAAATACGGACTTTTTAAAAATAACCCTTTACCTTATTTCCCCCCCCACACCTAATCTTTGCTTCTGAAGAAAGGGACCAGAAAGGCAGTGGGTTGCTAGCAGCAATGAATGAGAGCTCTCACTCATCACTTTCATCTGCTGGCTGTCATGCAAGAGCTGTAAGTAGCAGTTTACTAAAACTGGCTGCAGGCTTATAAAGTGTATAGTAATTGTAATTTCGGGCTGGAAGAAAACGTGAAAGGCATTCTAAAGGTGGTGTTCTGCTCCTGTTTTCATCCCTTTGAATGCGGTGGCTTCAAGGGTGGTACAAAGGAATTCTCTGACCCATGAAGTTACCCTAGATATTAACTCTGTCAGAATGTGTTTCTGTGTATATGTATATTCTATTGCATATGACATACTGTTTTGCATGTTGCATCTGTATTGCAAATGGGCTCTAGGTATGTTATTCCTTTTAGCCTGTCTCACCGCTTTTCATCCTTCACAGCGTTGTCCCTACATTATGATTTTTTAGAACCACAGAGCTTCAGGATAATTTTGTAACAAGGATCTTAGAGGGAGGTTACCATGTATCAGTTAAAAAGAGAATTCTTTATCTATCCTCTGTTTTTATTTCAACTGCTTAAATGTTTTTCTTAAAAAGGTATAGAAAATGGAGATTTGTGATGGTAAAAATACCTTAAATAAAATTTAAAATGGATACAACAGGTTATAGTTGAGAGCAAGGCTGAATTTAGTGCATTCCCTCTTATGATGAATTGATTTTTGCTATTGTTATGCTAATAGGACTGTTGGCTGCTTTTATTAAGCTTTCGAATAGAGAGACTAGATCAGATTGTGACTCAGCTTCTTAATCAAATCTTTAAAATCAATTTGAGAATTTTAAACAAAAGAAAAAGAAAGACACTCGAGAGAGATGGGGGATCCACAACTTGGACTGCAATTCCTGTGGGTACAGATGTTAAACCAAAATGAGGTAACTAGCTAGCTGATGTCCTTGTGCATCTGTACGCATCATTCCTTCTCATCCCATCTTTTCCTGTCTGATCCCAGGATGAGTGCCTGGGTGATCGGGGGAAGTCTCGTGCAGAGATGGGACGCTGCCTTTTCTCTTCTCCTGGCTTGTATACAGGAATGCTCCCACACTCCACATGGTCCAAGGAGACACATTTCTGCCTGAGCTACATATCTGCTCCCTCATGGTTAAGAGCTATGGATAATTCACCTGAATAAGCTTTAAAGAGAAAATAGGTGGTGGCAATGATCAGAAATCAGTGTTCTGTGGAAACAGGGAGCTTTATCAGGTGATTCCTCTGCATGGAAATGAATTGGAAAATGAAGGAAAAAGATATCTGTTTGTGTGGTTAAGTGGAGACTGAGAAAATTTAGGTTGAAAGTGACTGGTTAAGTAGAGGGAGAAAAAATTTACTTTGTTGAAAAAGGCCATATTTTAAGGAGGAGGCTTTGGAACTATTTTTTTTCCATGCATTTGGTATACATTTTTCTAGAATTTCATATAGAAAATAGTTAGCGTTAGAAATGCAAGTTGCCAGAATTACCAAATTATAGTCCATATTACAATGCAAACCAACTAAATAAGCTTTGTTTTAATTAATAGCCATTAAAGTATGAACAGTTTGCATCATCCTAGTATTTTTACAGAAAAAAAGAAAATGGTTACTCTCTGCTATGAGTTTTATTTTTCCCTTTGATGTACTCTGCATTCCTCCTGTTGATCATAATGTACTTAACAATTGTGCTTGCAGACTTACAGATGTAACGCATGCTGATTTGCCCTCCCAGAGGCATGGTAGATTTGACATGCAGTCTTTGAAATATTATTATATTTGTTGCTGTTGAAAAGCTTGCAAGACTATAAACATCATTATTTCCTAAACAAAACAAAACAACAAAAACAACAATTGTTATAGCTTGTGTTTTGCTGTGTTTGTACTTACACACAGGTATGGCTGTGCAGTAGGCATAGAAATATTAAAAGTTGTATATCTGTATCTATTACATAGATACTGCAGTATGGAAAAGCAACTTTCGGTAGGTTTTTACTGTTGTAAAATGATCAGTATGTTCATAATAACTGCTCACAAGGACTTATTTGATATATCTTATACATATGCCTGCATAAAAGTCAGGTTGTCCTGCTGGCATTTTGGCCTGCAGCTCTCTTTCCAGAGAGTCAATGATAATTAGTCTTATAAGTCTTATCATTTTTATAGTAAATCACAGATTTCCTGGATTGATTTTTAAATCTTCTACCAAGTGAGCGCAGTGGAAATGCTGCCAGAAGAACTGGTAGAAATACCCATCAGTGTTTTGTTGATGAAAACATGTAAGACTTCATATAATATGGGTGTTCTTATTACAGCACCAGCCATGTGAATATGCTTTATAAAAATATTTTTTTTATTTTTTTCTTGTTAAGTAGCTTTGCTGGCATGAGTTAAGCTTAAATATAATATATTTAATGATGTTTAATAATATTTAGACTAGTCCAGCTGGCATGAGTCACACTGAGACAAAAAAAGATAACAGTTTTGATATGATTTGCTTAGATGCTAGTGTGATAGGTCCTAACACGTGTCTGTAGAGCGGTAACAGTGATAACTTATGATAATATTACTGCAGGGCTCTTTCAGGGGTGTGTGGGGAAAATTCTAGTGTTTGTTACTGAACGTTTCTTTGAGGGAAAG
>NW_010587878.1:125782-218418 GCF_000705375.1 Tinamus guttatus
AGGAGGCAGATTTACAGCCCTGTTTCTGCTGCTTCTGTGCACATTTTTTTGTTTGTTTGGGTTTTTTTCATCTTTCCTTGTGAGGTTCGCTGTGCCGCTGAACCGGGCTCATTGTTCTCCTGGAATGCTGCTGTCATGCGAGATGGCGCACGCGGAGAGGGAGAGGGCGAGGGCTCTTTTAAGTACCTTGGGCTAATCCCATTCATGCCTCAAATTATTCCTGTTCCACAGAGGCTATCTCCCCCAGAAGTATATCGTAGCCATCCATCAGCATTTGCAACTCTGTAGACGTTGTTTCAGGCTGAGGTCAGATTCACACAGCTTTTATTAAAGAATCGCTGAGATGAGAGGTGGAGATCGACCTGGTGGAAGGTCGATTTCATGTTTCTTTTCTCCCAGCGTGGAATTATTTCTTTAAATGCTTTGTCTAGTTTGCAGCTAAAATATCCCCCGAAATGAAACTTCATGACAGAAAAGACTGTATCTTGGCCTAACAAATTTCACTAAAGATATATCCTACTGTTGGATCTTAATTTTTCCTTTCATCTCACTAAAACTTGTGATATCTTCTTGCATCATACTAGGGGACTTACCATATCCCTTGAAATATATACAGACAACCATGTTCCCTTGCTCATTGGTTCAGGCAAAGAATGCTCAGTTAGCATCAGCTCCATCTAATTAAATAAAAAAGTTTGCTCTTATTTCTTATTTTACAGTCCTCCATTTTATTATTTCTGGTAGGATTCAGGATTAACACTTCACCTCTGAGGAGTTTGTATAACTTCTGAATAAGTCCCTGCCCTCCAGCTTTATTTGAACTATATGTAAAGTAACAGTTTGGAGCAGGTTAAATTTGTGTTAAGGGAACCAGCTGGCAGATCAGAGAGCTTTTTGTTGTAATGCTTACGAGTATTATGACTGATTTAGATATAGCTATAACTAGATATAGCTGTCAGCTCAGGAAGGGAGATATCGAAAGCCAAAATGGCATATCAGAGTTAACTATTTGAGCAGTTGTGCATCTCCTGGCAGGAAGGTTTGGGAAGAAGGTGTTGCATTGAACAAGAGTGTTTTCCACACCTGAACAAATAGGAGTAGGTTGATATAAGACCTGGGGGGAAAAATCTCTCTCTTTTAGGGCACACTCAGTTCAAGATTGCCTGTTTTTGTACCAGGATTGTGTGGGAAATGGTGAAAAGGGTTTAGATAGTTTTCTTTCTTTTGGCTGTCTCGTGAAAGCAAATTTTAAAACTTTCTGTAGCAGAGTTGTGGTGCTCAGTGCCAGAATAAGTTAAGAAAGATGAAGATATCAATTAGTTAAAAATGGGACTAGGGGAGTTCATGAATGGTATGGCGTGTTAAATACTGTCCAAATGTGACTGTTCATTCAGGGAGTTCCCTGCAGTAGGAAAGAAGGAGGAATATGTCCTGTTCTTGCACCTTCCTAAACTATGTGGTATGGTCAAGGACAAAGTTCGAGTAGTGACATGACTTTTTCTTAGAGGTTAGATGCACAAAGCCTTAGATTTTTTCCTCTAGTAATTTTTCCTCTACTCATTTAAAATATATTTATATACCTTTTTTTATTTTTATTTCTTAATTTTTAAGAGGATGTACAAATCTTACCATTCAGCTTCTGTTCTACCTGGGCTAAGGAGCTGATGCACAGATGCTTAGTAGGAAACTCTAGTGATCAGAGAAGGAGATTAAGACTTTTGCTGGAGTCTTATTTGAACAGATTTACAAATCTTGAGTAGAGATTAAAGTATGTGTTTAACATTGCACACTTTACTTCCAGAATGGATCCAACTGATCTTTCATTATTGTTTTTCTATTTTTTCTAGATACAGCATGCCTTAGAGTTCTTCGTTTCTTTTGTGATAGTTTGTGTCTTTTATAGAGAGACCATAAGCAGCTTAACTTGAACTTTTTGACTTAGCTTCGTGTTAGTTAGATAGACTTAATCTACTCTGACTCACTTTCTCTCCCTGATAAGGTTGATATGATTTATTTATTTATTTGTTTATTTCATTTGGTGTAACACAATCTCTATATTTTGTTCTCAGACAATTAAGGAAGAAGGAATTATTGTTAGTTTTACGTGTTGCACATGTTATTTTTCTGTAACATCTTGATAGTTTGCAATCTCAGTCCTTCTTAGAACCAATTCATGAAAGCATATCTGAGGTTGATATTCCTCAGATTTGGGAGTATGCATGTGAGTTATTTCTGAAAAGTGGCCTGCACCTAATAAGAAGTCCTACCCTTCAGTTCTCCAAGATGCATCTTATATCTGTTTGCATGGCAATATTTAAATGGCTGAAGTCACTGGATGCTTAAGATGTAAGTTTATATGCTTGGTCAAGTTACAGATTTGGTTGCCTAAAAATGTCCTCTCCTTGGAAGAAGATCTTAGAGTACGATGGTCAGAAATGGGCACAAGTTTCCAAGCATCAAAGAATAGCTCTCTCCAGCTGGCTTTAAACCTAATTTGGCGTATGTATCATAGTTGACCTCAGACAGAATAATTCAGATGTTTGAAGCTCTTAGTTGTGTAGCCAAAAATGAGCTGTCTTGTTGCATGTATTTTTAAACATCTGCAAGCTGAGCTGGAAAGCAGGATGCAAATGCTAAGATTTGAAGATACCGATGAGGTTATGTGAATCCTTTTAGGACTATGGAGAATCCTGGATCCTATGAACATACGATTTTCTTAGGTATGCTGTAGTTAGAAGTTTAGGATGTGCTTTAGTTTCTAGCAGTTCAAGTGCAAATGGCAATAGCGAAAGCCCATCAATAAATTAATAATAAACATACAGGGGAAATAATATCTTTTGTTGTACCTTTTAATGTATATCCCATGAGGATCTGAGAAATAATTTTCTGCAATTTCCATTTCTAGGATGATACAGAAGTAATTTATTGTTCAGGTATACCAAAAAACTTTAGTGTTGCAGCCAAGAACACTAGCATGATTGTTCTTTCATTAGTTTTCTTTTACTCAGTATATATTCTAATACATAAAAGAAAAAGAAGAATAGAATGCAATGGACTGTAGAGGAATTCCCATGCCTCTTAATTAAACCTTCTACTCAAGCAGGGTTGCCTAGAGCATGCTGCCCTGGACTGCATCCAGACGGCTTTTAAGTACCTCCAAGCATGGAGACTCCACCACTTTTCTGAGCAACCTGTTCCATTACTCAGTCACCCTTGCAGAAAAAAATGCCTTTTTCCTTATGTTCAGACAGAACTTCCTGTGTTTAAGTTTGTGGCTGTTGCCTCTTGTCAAAGAATGTTTTCTGCATTATTAATGTATAGGTCCTGTTTTCAATATGCAATAATATATACTTCAAGGGGGAAGGCTTGCATTTTAGCCAAACATTATCAGTTAACCTTTGAGAGAAAATTATACTTTCTAAGTATTGCTTTTGAAATACTCTAATTGTCTGCAACCATGGGTTTGGATTATTTGATCCTGCATTATTTTAAAGCATATAGAATGAACTCTGTTTTCTTTGTAGAGACCATTCTCATAAGCACTTGCTAAATACAGACACCACGGCTCTTTTTGTTGGCTCTTCCAGTATGCTCTTACTTTTAATCAAACTTCTGTTTAGTCATAGGCAGGCAACCTGAACGGGGTGACCATTTCAATGGTCGGTGAAATAACCGTGCAGTGTTTTGTAAACTGCTTTCTGATCTTTGAGCAGAAAAGTTGCAATCTGTTTTCCATACTGCTACTGGCATTGAGTAATTAATAAAAGATCGCTCAAGGTAAGGAAATGGAAGTGTACCCTCATGTTCTAGATGACTTCCTATCACATGCTTTAACACCATCATTACAAATTCAGTAGGTTCAAAACTTTTCTCTTCCCTTAGGCTTGCTCAGTCCAGTCTGTGGGATCCTTTGTCCTAAAAGTCATTGTCTTCTATGAGCAGAGGCAGCAAACTACAAAGGCCACTGCAAGTTCATGATTTCACTTAGCAGCTTTATACAGGATTTTCTGCCAGGGTGAATCCACAGATGAGGCCAAACACCTCTTCACAGTAATCCCTTCACTTCTGAAACTCTTAAAAAAAAAGACCAATGTGTTTGCCTGAGAAAATAAGTTTTCTCAGCCTTGGGTTGTACCAGGTGAGCGGAGTGGATTGCTTCAGAAAGTAGTAGAGTTTGCCACATATGTACTTTCATATAATGCTGAGATCATGTTTGGCTAAACATCTTCAGTAGTAAGGCATGCAAGAGCTGGTTCTCTGCAAAGTCCCATCACTCATTTGGCTAGGTAGTATTTAATATCATGGCACTGATATCTTTCTGTGGTATCTTCTGCAGTCAGAGAAGGCTTTCCATTATGAAAAGAGCTGTGCTTAAGATCTTTTCTCCTACCTATATAAAGGAAATTAGCTGTCTTTTCCTCCTGAAGCAGGAGAATATTTAAGATGGAGCAAAAAGCGAAAAATTGAACTTTGCCTCAGAGAGCAGAATACGCAGCACAAGATCCAGAGGGTAACAAAAGTATGTTTCTGATCCCTGTAGTTACAATTTTCAGTAGTGGTGATTTGGGACATCAGAAACCAAGAGTAGGGAATGGCCATACGTTTTGTTTCATTGGAGATGCTATACTGTTGTAATTTTCTGACTATATAGTCATATGTCAGTCATATGAATACATCTATATATAATAGTTAGGTATACAACTGCCTGGTCTAGAAGTATGTTAGAATTGCATCCTTACACACTCAAATACTTGTTAGTGTATGCGATGGTCATTTCACATCTCACTTTGAAAGGTGATAATAACTTACAGAGATGTACATCTCATGTAGAAAACACTGGGGAAGCAGCTGCTCTGAAAGAGGCATTCTTGAACTTAGAAATTGCTGCTTGAGTAGTGTTTCAGAGGCAGGGAGGTAAGACAGGGAGATCTTCTATGGTTTGTTTTCAGAGAATAGTAGTGAGCTTTTTTTCTCGTAATTGTGACACTTTTGATTAAGTCTAAAATTCTTGGCAATGTCTCAGGATAAGGTAAACTGTAGAGACTGTTAAAGACTTAATTTGTCTCTAAAGTGAAGAAAATCTTAATTCATAACAAGTTTGAAAGGAAACTGTGTTCTGTCTGGGAAAAATTAATCAGGGGACTGTCAATTCAAGGCTTTAATGTAATTCTAAGTGTATTTGGCAGAATGGATCTTCTTGGGGGTTTATTTCTGTCATACCAGAGCACCAGACTTGTCACAAAATAACTCCAATTGTGTAGTTTCAAGCTAAGATGTCACATATATTTTGGGGAAACAACCTTTATACTTTCTATTTCTCTTGACTTGCTGATGGAGCAGCAAAGTTAGCAGAAATTGCCTTCCTCTCACGTTGTGCTTTTGCTCTGCAGATTCCAAGAGCGTTTTGAACCATCCATCGACCATCCGTGCTGAGCCTGCGCCATACAGGATGGCTGCAGGGAGACGGCTCCCGCATGCCAGGAGAGCGCTGCACAGAGTGGAGCAGCTTCCTCCAGGATTTAACACAGGTGTGTGAAAAATGTGAGGAACATGACTCATTATTGATTTTAAATTACTGTTTGACATGGAGCGAGGGGAGAATATTCCAGTGACAATTACCCTCAAGACATGCCATATTATACAAAATAAATGTCAGCTCTTGCCCTCTGCAGAGCATACACTTTAATGTGTACAGTTAATGTGAAGATTTTGAAATTTTGTTTCTTCCTCCCTCTTGGCAGAGCATGATTAGTAAGGATGAAATTTATTTTAAAAATATATATTTTTTCTGCTCCCTGTTGATGTTTTGAAAAGCCTTACTTGTGAACCTTAGAGCAAGAACACACACTCCACCTAGCGAGAAAGAACAAATGCTTAGGCCTGATATGTTCTACTCTTTCCTCTTCTCTGCTGCACCTTTCCATATCTCCTTCAGCCTCTCTGGCTTTTAGTCCAGTTTCAGACCTTAAGTACATCTGTACTCAAAAGAGAGAATGCATTTATTAAGTTGTAATAAATAAAAATCTGACCTCAGATTTGGAAAAATAAAATCTGACAATTCCGGTATCATTCAGGAGCTCTGGTTTCCAAGCTAGAGGAACTCAGGCCACATTTTGAAGCCTTTATTTGCAGTTTTATGGTCAGTGAAAGGTGTATGCTTCATGACTAGAGACTGAAATCCACTGTTCTTTTAGTCAAACAAATGCAAACCAACACACAAAAGTTCCTCCCCTTCTCTCTAAAACTCTTCCACGCTTTACTTTTTTGGAAATACAATGTTTGATGCTGATGGAGCTCTGGATTTTGCTGAGGAAAATCATGTTCCTTTAGTGGTAGTGCTCTGAGAATGACAACAGCTGTAAACTTTACTGTGCAAGAACACTGTCCTCTGATGAATAGAGAGAACTATCTAGTTAACATTTTTACTGTATCCATATCTAATAGTGAAATAAAGCAACTGTTAGTAATCAGAACCTGAAAACAGGACTGGGAGAGTCAAGAGTGCATGAGCTGGAAATCGCCCAGACTTGTGAGGGCTTTGCACCTTGTGTGTAAAATTAGTATCTTCTGGGATGAGAACTGCATTTTCACTACAGCTTTTCTGAAGCTGTGTGTTTCCTTTCAGTGGTTTTAATTTCTTACATACTAAGAAAACATACTGTAAATTATCATCTTGAAAGATTTTAGGAAAGTAAATTGGTATTTCCTTAAAAATAAGCAAATATACTTTTACATACAATTTATATGAAATTCCTTTCCTCAGGCTAGAGAGAGATTTAGTCGCGTACTTCTCACAGTTTTCTTTATGTGTTGACAACACGAACAAAATCTGCGTTGGACTGTGAGAATGTTTTGTCTGTTTAGCATTAGATGAGTCAGTGTACCAAGAAACAACAGACACATTAAATTAGCTAATTATAATAGATGAATGAATCTGAGATATCAAGGAACACTGAGTCATTTGCTTAAAATCATCAGGAGTGATCTCCTGGTCTCCTTCCCAAATTTTGGCCAGGTAATATGTTCAAGGCATAAGCAACCTAGAAGCAACATGACATTCAAATTCTTCCTATTAACTGCTTTTGAACTTTTGTACACTTGTCTGTGTGACTTTTCAGTTACTCTTTAATGACTACTTTCTTATTGTATTTTGTTGTTACACACCTACTTAATTGATATCAGTAATTTTGTTGCATAGGATCACATGATGACCACACACCTACTTAATTGATATCAGTAATGGACTAGATAATGCTAGATTTCTATATTGAAATACCTTCACATGTATGTAAAGAAAATAATTATTCTTTTCATGTTTTTAGAAATTAACACTGATTAGAAACTAAATCATTAAGATACTGCAGTGGTTTTGCTTGAAACTTTGTTGACTCTCTGTATTTCAGACATTAAATGCTATTATAATACATTTCACAAAAAAGAAAGGCTTTGGTTGTGTACCATTTTCAAAGTTCTTTGGTTCACAAATATTTTCATTTCTTTCCTATGTCCAAAAACATTTCATTATGCTGAGTAAGTTACTGTATTTTTAACTGGATACTGTGCTAAAATTAATATTTCTTTCGATTTAACTTTCTGTTACTGACAAGATGCTTGTATGGAAATGGTATCCCTGATAAACTGAACAGTATTTTACCATATTACTTACACTATAGAACGTGTAAGATTTTCCAACAAGACAGGAAATATATTTCAAGTTTCAGTTATGTGAATAAATTGATCAGATTTGGATTTAAAGCCACTCAAGTGACTCTCTATTCTAAGAAAGTAAAGCCAAGGAAAACAATACTGAGAACAGCAGAAACTCTTTATCTGGAATGTTAAATAAATATTTTCTACAGTAACATTTATATATTTTATATATGAACAGTGTTTGTATCTCGTCTGCTCTTTGGAGATGCAAATACTACTTGTTTCAATATAAACATGTCAACAGAGTCCTCTTCTCATGTTGTGGATTACAGTTGGTTTACAGCTTGTGGCTACAGCAAATTGTTTTAAGATGTAGCATAGGCAGTAAGCCTATAATAGTTTATTATGTTGTGAATTTTTGTTGCTTGTTCCTATTGTGCGGGTAATGACTTTGTGGGTGGAGAGTGAAATGAAATTCCCCACTGAGTGGATAAACACCCATTTATTATTACTTCTTTAGATGCCAAATTATAGACTAGTTGATAGTGAGAACCTCTATCAGTTTTTAGCCTTTGACTCTAGATGAGTGAGGTAATCACATGATTCACATAGCCGCCAAAGAAAAAGCACCTCTTCAGAAAGAGTGGTTGAAAGACTGTTGCTGCATTATTAATAAAAACAGAGACAACACAGAATCCCTGATGTCTCAGGATGATGAGGTGAGACTTTGAGTTGGCCCATAGGAAAGAGTTTTATTTTGTTTATTTTCTTCCAACAAGTTTTGCATTTCCTTTGTTGTCAGAAGCAGCTGTAATCCTTTCAAGTAGGGAGCACAAAACCAAATAGCAACTGTATGGCTGATAAGTGACTGGAAATGTTCAATGCCATAGAATGACAAACCTGCCTGCAATATGTTACCTCACCTGTATCCTTCTACTTTGAATTATGCATGCCCAGACTTTCTATGTATCTTTGATTGTAAGGAACAACACAGTGATGCCCACGGTCTGCCAGATTCATGAGTCTGGGATTGCGATACTGGAAAATCCCTATGACAAACATCATACAACAACAATATTGCTTCTGTGAACAAAATCTTTTTCTATTAATTTGAAAAAAGAAAAAACGCACAGTATAATTGGGTAAAAATAGAAGAACCTTAGAAATTTATAGCCTAAGTTCACTTTGTGTTTAAAGGAAACCTGAGGAAAACAATTAAAATGGAATTTGAAATGTACCCTTTTTTGGTGGTGGTGGCGGTGTTGGATATAGGAGTGTAAGCAGAAGTCCCTTTTATTCTGAGTCTACATTGCATCCCATAATTTCGCACATCAATTTAAATCTTTATTCTCTGTCCTATGGTATGCAAGTAATATAATGTGTATGGTCACATTAGCTCATGAAGACATTGTTTTCCAGAACAGATAGTAAAGTTCAGTGGAGCATTAAAAAAGATATTTTTGGTATCTCATATGGTCTAGACACTTGAATAATCAGCAGAGTCATTAGGATGTCTGCTTGTAAGAATGTCATTGCAGGGCATAAGAAAACAAAAATGTTTCTTGCTCATCATTCTTTCTTCCTGTCTTTTCTCAGTACCTGACCTTTCCTGCTTAGACATCAATTTGTCTTTCTTGTAGCTTGTCTCTCCGTTTCTTCTTTTTTAATTCTGTTCAACAGCTGGAATGAGTAAATAGTATTGCAGTCCCCGCTCTCATATTTTCATTGAATGCTAACTGAGAATTTAACTGATTGTTATGCTGTTCTAAATCAGCATTGAAGATGAAAAAAGTACCTTTTAGCAGAAATCAAAATACTGTATTCACAAATGCTTGTTCCAGCATGCTCTTAGATTTGGTAAGAAAAGATCAATGCAAAGTCTATTAATATTTTTAATTAAGGAAAAAAAAATTGTTGTCTTGGATTTTCAATAGATCTTTACTCTTTCTGAGTACAGAAACAGTGGCATATATGGCTCCTCCTCTTTTTAAGTCTCTTCTTTGAAAAGCACAATTGAACAGCACAATTATATATTGTGTATCTTTGCTGCTGCTGTCACCACACACCAGTTCTACAGCAATTTTTAGAGAAGGAATTCACTTTGAGTCCAACAGAATGGGGCTGAATCGCTACGCACA
Source organism: Tinamus guttatus (assembly GCF_000705375.1). The sequence goes on from NW_010587878.1 coordinate 135,571, forward strand.
TGAGAGAGAATCTATTCTAGTGGGTTTTTAATAGATTTAGAAAAAAAATACTGTTTGTCTTACAGAAACAAGTAAAGGGCCTCCTGTGACACATAAGATTTTGTAAGCACACTGAAATGGCAATCAGCTAATCTCTGGTGTCAGAATGATATCAGTAATTGGATCCCCTATGAAGCAGCAGGAGTCAGTGGTGGGTGGATGGTTTCTGTGCAGCGCAGGGCAGGCAGCTGAGTTCTCCGTGCTCAGCTGTGAGGCTGAGAGAGCACGTTTGCCACAGTACCAGGAGAATTAAGGCAGGTTTTTAATTACCGCTTTATTGAATTATTTGGTATTATTTCTTGCAAGTGCGCAATGAAGCACCATGTGAGAATACTAATTTCTACTCCGTTAATCACGGGTGGTGCACTTCCGTCGCATGCTGGTAAATGTGCTTGTGAGATGCGTTTTAATCCTATATTAATCACGAGAGCTACCACTTCTGTTTGCCTGAAGTAAGCTTAGGAAAAATTTTGCATCTGGAAACAACATTATCGATGCACTTGTGACATTATGATCAAAAGTCGCTTGAGAGATTTCAGATAACAGGGTTCCACCTGGGGAATGCCTTGTTGTTTTAGGACAAAAACAACCCCAAAACATAGCAGGCAGATCTGAGAAAGGATTTTATTTTGTGTTGTTTGTGATACGTAGGCCTGTTTTGACTCAATTAATTATCAAAAGTCTCTATTCTGCTGTGAGTATTTTCACCAAGAGCAATAACTCCTACAAGACAGATGTCCTGATATTTTGAAAGAGTGGTTTAAATATGTATGTATATTTTTTTTGCATCTATTTGATGTTTAAATTAATTTTAGTCAGCCGTGGATGTAAGATGTTCTTTCTCTTTTAATTGCCTCAGTCCATACTTCTGTGAAGTAGTATAGAATATTTTTCAAATCATTTAGGACCCTAACAGGCCAACTTTTTAAAAACTAAAGCACCACGTAAAGGCAAGCCTTTGAAAATGGGTAATGGTTGCTATCATCTAATATATTTAGCATCCATATATTGAACAACAACTTCAAGCTTTTGAAATTGTTTTTTTCCCCATTTTGACATTATTTCCCATTCCCTATCACCTACAACTGTTTTTGACACTTCAATTCATCAAAATACTCTGCATATGTTTTCCTGTCTTATGCTAAATATGGGACACCTCAAAGTCCCTATTCAAATGATTTCCTTTAAGCAGACCTGGAAATTAAGAATTCACTGTGGGGAATATATATGTAGAGAAAAGAGAAGGTATAGGCAGGGGAATACATAGAGGAAAAGTTACATACATACATACCTACGTAGGGGAATACATGTTAGGAAGAGTTTTATAATGGGTGTATTATTTTTCTGTGTTTAAACTGTTTTAGTAACTTTCTATAAAATTAGTTTAGTTCCACTTTAGTGATATACAAGTCAAAAGCAAGTGCATTTTCTGAGTGGAATATATTCAGGGATCCATCCTTTTCCTTAAAACCATCTGAAAGGAGGGAGATAATAGCTACCTCCACCAGGTATCTATCTAGGGTGTCACCTTCCCTCGTTACTTTGCAGATTAGCATCAGATAAACAGGAGAACTTTTGAACAAGCTCAGTTGTCAGCTGGTGTCGTCCCATAGCGATATATACTGTGGCAGAAGTAAACTCATTTTGTGCAGTCAAAGCTAGATTAAAACTGACTTTGTTAAGAGATCAAGGAAGGTCAATTTAAGTTCAGTAAGCTTTTAATAACTTTGTAGAGGAAGGCAACTTTTCATCTGACTGGGTGTAGGAAAGCAAGAGGGTATTGCACTGTGAAAGAACTAATAGAAATAATTTGACAAAATAATTTGTCAATAATTCCTCTCATTCACTTTTTGCTGTAGAACAATTCCATACAAGAAAATCAGTATTTAACTGCACCTGTAAGTTAAAGGAGTCGTATTGACCATCCTTCGCTCCTTTACTTCTTTTTTTAACTTCATTGACTTGCTCATGTTGTGCTGAAGTCTACAATAAGATTCTGTATTAACATAAGATTTTACGTAGCTGCAGCATAGGAAGCCCCATGCATTTTATATGCACTGAGCTAGTGAAAATGAAAGAAAGGCTAACAAGTCTCAAAGACATATGCCACAGATTTTAAGAAATCAGTCAAACATTTAGTTTGACTTTCTAGGTGATGTTAGCCATTTAATTTTTGACAGAATTTGAGCCAAAAAATTGGTCTTCCAGAAGACTGTACTGTTTTGTTTTGAAGACTTCACCATAAGAAGAAATTGCTGTTTGTTCTTGTAGTTATTCAAACCTGTTATTATATATTTTTTAGTGTATTTTTCCTCGTTCAAATTAACTAGTAATTATTTTCCTTTTCATGCTGTTGCAGAACTACTCCACAGAAGTTAGTTCCTTAAGTGAAAGTGTGTGGTGAGAACACTATTTTTGTCTTTTTACGCTTTGCTGTAATATTTTAATATCTGCCTAGTGGATGCTACCTACAGAAGCTAAGTCAACGCTTGCAGACTCCTTAAACATCTGAATATAAGTTTAGCTCACTTTCAGTGGGGTGTTACTTTTCAAGCATTGACTCAGCTGTGGGTTTTGTTCCCACCGGACTTTCAAAAACTGTTGCTTTTGTTAACATACATACTGTAATATGCTTTTTTTTTTTCACTTTCCTTTTCTTCTGATTGTTTCTCCACCATCATCTCCTACCATAATTTTCTACAGAAAATTAGAAAAAATAATTCCTCTCTTTATTTTCCTGCCTGCTTAATGCAAGCATTGACTGAGAAAGCTTTGTGTGCAGGATTTTGCTACAGGTACTTTATTATGTTATTAGTGCTGACATTTTAACTATTTGGTAGGTAGACAGTGCTCTGGTAAGACCATTAAGTGAGTTGGATAAACAAATTAATGCTTTTCTTGGCATCAGTATTTGTCATTTTGCAGGTATTCCTTCTCTTGCATGTCTTTTTCCATGCTCCATGTAATGCTAGTATTGCGGTTGCAAGACCTTAAGTATTGCAGTTGCAAGATCTTAATCACATGCCAGCTTGGTGATTAGCACTCCTTTTTTTGATATGATTTGTTCAACAATATTACACAAAAGGTAGCTTCCTTCCCTTTATTTTCTTTGTGAGGAATGTCATTTGGAATTATTTGCCCAAATATACATTTGTGCACCTGCTGTTTCTGTGGCTCAGTGCACAGTGGTGAGACAGCTTCTTGGTTCTTAATGCTCTGTTGCTCTGACAGACTGCGCTGACTAATTGGTCTCTGCCATTTTCTCAGTCTTTATCTCCTTTCTCTTCCTTTCCCAGTTTGAGCAGAGCCTCATTCAGAATAGCACATAGGAAAATGCTCTTCTTGTGATTCTGACGACCACCTCATCTCTCATCTGGTGCTATTATTAACGAAACAAAAGGAGAAGTCCTCATGTGGGCTTCTTGCAAGCACTGAGGACTCAAACTGCGAATTCAACTTCTTTTGCCTATGTAGTGGCAAAGAAAGAAACAGTTGAGTTTGGGTTCTGAGCAGAAGATTGACAGACTTTTAAAGAAAGACAAAGAAAGTAGCTGTTAAGCTTTTGATGTTACTTTTGGATTTTTTTAAAAAGAAAAAGTTTTTTAATACTTTAGAATTGCATAATTTCACATTAGCAAGGCAACAGTATTAAGAACTGACTGAAAGGAAAATATAATTACAAGATTCCATTCTTTTTAGAATATAACTTTTTGGTATATAACTTCTAGCACCTGCTGCTCTTCAAGAAAACTAAGTCCATACAGAAACGGGTAGCATGATTGGTGTTGAGAAAAATGAAGGAAACTAATGCTGAGACTTCATCTTGTATTTATCTTGTATTTATTCACTAGAAGTTTATTTCATTTTCCAAATTATAGGTAAGCTTCCTGTTCATGATGTTTCATGACACTATTTTAAAAACATTTGCTGGTGAATAGGATGCTTTTTAGAACAGAACAGTCATCTTTTGATGACTTTTTGAGTGTGGGATTCAAATTTGGAATTTTCAACGAACATAGAGGCACAGAAGACTTGATGCATTTAGATTTCAAGTTTCAATTTTTAAAAAGTGCCAATCTGAACAAAGGAATTTACAGTCATATCTGTGTTGATTCTATCCCATAGAAAGGCTCTGATAGAATAATATTGTGTTTAAAAAAAATTTCAGAATTCATGATTACCAAAAATTGAACATCAGTTTAACTTTTTTCTTTTCTTCCATATAGATGAATGATCCAAAGCTGAATTTTTTAGCTGTCTTCCTTGTTTATTTCTCTACTTAATCAGCTTAAGGATCTTTGTTTACCCTGCTTTTATTTTGAACTTCATAAGTCAGTAGTTCTGGACTAACTACTAGCCTATTCAAAATGTATTTGTTTGTATTTCTAATATAAATTCACAACCTTAATTCTACTTTGAGTATTCTGACTGTTAACAGTCTTAAATTAGATTGTTTTGTTCTATTTCTGATGGTCTAAATATATGTAGTATCATTTAATCTTAAATGAAAAATAGCTTCCTTTCTTTTAGATATTGACTTGAATTTGTATTCACTTCAGTAGAACATCTATAGAATGCTTCTGACTTTAGCTGGGCTTAATGTTGCTTTGCATTGCTAGAGCAGCACAGCTGTTTAAGCATAGTACCAAGTGCCCTTGAGCTACTATCAGGGATTCTAATTGACTTGGAGGATTTGCTTCATACGATCAGTGCTAATATCTCAGGATATTAAAAATTTTCCTTTTTTTATATCAATTTCAGTGTCCATAGCATGTAGTTAAACCCATGTAGCTGCAATGTGTCAACCACCACCATCGACTATGGCAGATGGCCAAAAAAAGGTCTTGCCCTTCAGGCCAATTACTCTACTAGTTGCAATTTTTGACTCTTGGGTAAACTTTCTCTTATCTTATAGGCTCTTGAAAGCCAGTAGAATTGTTGAATGAAGATTATTGTTAGAGAAACGATACTGGTTTCTTTTGGCTTCATGATCGTTTTTGTTCCAATGTGGTAGCCAGTATATCTAACCACTATTGTTTATGTAGATAGACTAAGTTTCGTGATAACTTGGTGTAATTGAATTTTTCATATTTAAATTTGCAGAAGATTTCAGTTAAGTAATATGGGAAGTCTGAACAACTGAATATTAATTATGATAGCTGAAGATTAAAAATACAGGTGTTAAATTTCTTAATTTAAAATGCATTTTAGTTATATTTATCAATGAAAAAATATTTTTGTAAAGAATACAGATCTGAAGTTTGAGAATATAGTGTATTTTTTTATTCATTTCAGCAAAGTGGATCCTAGCAGCTTGCTTTTGGACCACACGAAAAATAACTGCAGTATTTGGGCAGTAAGAGATAAAATAAATTTTTTGTTGAAAGAATTTATTAAGCTGTGATTTTATCTGGCAACCTAGTATTCAAGGAGAGAGTTAAAATCTGAAACCAACTTCTTAAGAAAGTGAAAGAGGAGACAGAATGAAAGATGTCATCTTTTATGTCTATCATGCCCTTGTGGTGCTCAACAAGCACGACTAGCCAAATAATAATATGTTGATGGTTTCATCTCTTTGTATTGCTTTTTCTTAGTCTTCAAACTACAGAGAGCTTCTGCAGCAGAGATGTTTTTGCTATGAAATGGGAAAAGCTTAGAGGAAATCTACTACCAGCAAAACCCCCTTAGAAACACAAATGAAACATCAAAAATAAGATCTAACAGTTCATTGTGTTACTGTTGGGGTGAGGAAGAAATTTGACCTGCTTTGTGTTTCCGAACTGGGCAGCAAGAAATAAATTGAAGAACTCTTTGCTGACCAAGTTGGAAGTGAAGGAACTATTCACTTTGTACATCCGTGTCTACTACTTTGATACTTCTCAATGCACTCAGTGTAAAGTCCTTCGGCTGCACTGTGGGTGATGTCAGTATTAGTTACATCAGATTCCCTACAAAGACTTGAAATAATGTATCTTCTTAGATTTAGCTGTTCTTTCATTGATGCTTTTTCCCAACTTGATACCCTCTGTGGTGACATCTGAGGCAGGTGGATTAAGTCTTAGTCTTGTAGCCCCAGGAATCAGTCTATAACACTGAGTATACAAAGACTGATATTGCTGCCCCATGACCTCTTTCTCCAGTAAGGATGAGAACATTTTTTATGTTCTCCATCACACTGAAAGTTGTCACAGGGACTTATGAAGATCAGAAGCAGAGCGGGGAGCTCTAGGAAAACCCAGTGCCTGTCTGTTTTAGCCATGTGCTCTGGGGGGAAAGGAGATCCTGCTGATCTGAGGGAACAGCACACAGACTCCTCTAGAGTCTGTCCATTCTGCTTAGCAGAGGCAGTGGTGTTCTGTATCCCCTGGCCTCCATGGAGGCAGACCCCTTTCCTTGACTTAATTTGAGCATAAGTACAAAACAGCAGGAAATGGCAGGCCTGAGCTTAGCAACAACAAGAAAAAAATGAAGTCCTTTAAAAATAGATGAGAAGAGAAGCTTGAGGTGGAGATATGTCTGCTTCTACCCCATTCTGACTGCTCTCCAGTGCTTGTCTGCAATTCTAACTAATCTATTCAAGTATCTTCCTTGGGAATCTAAATGAATGAAATTCTGATTTATGTCGTCATATTAGCAGCAGACAGGTATGTTTCATGACTCTTTGACTTCAAATCACTCAACTAATAGAAAATGAGACTTACCACAAAATGAGAAGGAGTCTTAGCATACTTTGTAGGATGAAGCAAAACAGAATGTTTATTGTTGTGATCCCCAAAAACAGCCAGCCTCAAGTAGGCTGTTTTTTTTTTTTTTTTTTCCTTTATTTAGTTATCTGGCTAGATTTTGTCACTGCTACCTTTTATTGTACATAGCTATGGTTAGAGCACTACATGAGTAGTAGTTAAAGGATGGTAGGCAACATGTGATAGGGAATGAATGTAAGATTTTTTTAAATGGAATTAGAAGATAGTTTATATTCATTTTGCATTTTTATTCAATACAGTATGAATTATGTCTGCTGGTCAATTAGGTTTGTCTGTAAATATGAATGTGTGACTCAGAGGAGAAGCTGTATTGTGTAAGGCATTCCATTACAAAATCAAAATCCAAACTAGGGTAGTAGTGATTGAATAATTACCAGTTAGCAACTATTATTTGGTCTTTGGTAAAATGTGATATTAAGATGATATCTACTACTTGGTATTTTTAACAGCTTTTTTTCATCTGCATTCAAGCAAAGTGCTCTTGCTGATGCTAAAGGATATCATAGTAGCAAGCTGAATGAAGCTGAAGGCATTTTGCAATTCATTCTTCATTTAATGGCCATGATTGGTGATGATGGTAAATGAAGCCAGATGCTAGACTTAAATTCCTTTATTTGGGCATTATAGTATTTTTATTTAGCCTTTTCCTTTATACTATTTATGCCATTGGACACTTTTTATTAATTTTGGTGAATGTATGATCATTCCCTTATAATTTTTATTAAATAAATATAGGAGAAAAATGTTCACAAAGAAACTGAAAATGTTTAGTATTTCAGAGGAAAAAAATATATGTTAAAGTTGTCTTTGAAGATTGAGAGAGAGAACTTTAAAGTAGCCATAATTTCTACAGAATATGCATATATAATAAGTGCTAAAAACATTGTTTTCATGATTTAATTATCACTTGGTGACTGCAGAGAAGAGTAACAGAGGAAAACGTTTCTTTGCCAATACCGTTATTCTTCAGTCTGTTCAGTAGTAGTATAGTAGAAAAATTTCTGGCTGGATGACTGAATGACTGAAGAACATCCATCTGAAAAATTATCATGTTCAGTTAAAGCTATTTCATTTTTAGCTGTGCAATGGGTTCACATTCATGTCCCTTTGCCAATAAGCTGTTACGGAAGAGTTTAAGTGGGAAATTACCTTGTAGCCTTTTTCTCAGTAGGATTGTGGTTTCAATCCAACTCAAACTCATCATCAATCTTGTACAAATTATCTCAGAAAGGTCAAAGATAAATCAATGGGAATATTTTCCTCAATATTCGTATTTACTACTGATGTTTTTGTCATATCTTCACAAGGGATCATGAAACAGATGAAGGGTAACATTCAAATGGAAAAGAACAATGTTGCAAGTCCTAAGAGTGCTACTAAATTTGGGAAGACTTGCCTTTGCTGAGATCTGCTTTGCAGTGCTTTGCACATTGGACTAAAATGCATGAGTATCTTCCAGGGAGTAACGTATGTGTTCACTTTCTCACCACATGTAACAAAAGCAGCAAATGTCAGCCATGGTGGTGCAGATCACAGTATCATCTGTTTTGAGCTACCTGCACTAACCCTTCGTCATCTTCTGTAATAATCCTTTAGCTTTTTCAGTGTGAGTTACAAATCCTGAAAAGCTCTAGTGTAAGTTAGGAATACCGAGCAAGCTCCCAAAAAGCATAAATATAAATGTTGTTAGTGTCATGCAACAACAATTTATGCTATTCTTACCAGTTGCCTACTCCTACAATGTACAATAACAGGTGAAACTGACTTGTGAAATGAAAAACATACAGTTGCCTTTTGGGGACACATATGCTATTGTTGTCAAATTCCTCAAATTTCACTTTCATTTTATTTTAAGAATGCAAACTTGCAAATGTTATTGTTTACATTCTAGTAGGCTTACAAATTAAATTCAGTGACAACATTTTAACAGGAGTTTATTTTCCCTGATTGTTTAACTTAAATTCTGCTCTGGAGAGAAACTCACTCAAAATTTTATCAGGCTGAGGTAAAATTCTTTTATAAAGCAGAGCAAAAATACATTAAAGTCTTTGTTTTTGGAGATCCTGTGAATTTCTAATGGCTGTGAAGTGATTCATTTTTAGCAGGGCTGTAGTCAGGATTGAGTGCAATAGTGGCAGCATAGAGCATATTCACACAGATATTTTTAAATTCATGACAAAATGATGAAGACAGTAGGAGATACAGATTTTCCACAAAATCAACCTTGTATTGCTTAGACTTCTGTTGTGTTGTCTTATTTCAATTTATAAGGGAGAAGGGGCAAAGAGGTGTTAAATTCCCCCACTTCACCCTCCTGCTTTTGATGGATTATGCCCCTTCTGTTCTTTGGTGTTTGAACAAGAGTCTTGGGCTCTTCAGAAGCTATTTACATATATTGGCTTCTTTAGAAGCCAATCTTTAGCCTTTTCCCTGGGAATGCTTTTTTGCATGTGGTGAAAAAAATTGTTTCTCTTCCCCAAACAGCACTCATAGAATATGTTCATTTGCCTGGTCTTTGGAATTAGAGCGTGATGCTGTTTTACCATGAGCCATTGGCTAGTTACCTTCTTAGGCACTAAGGATGTTTTCTCTTTGCTGCTCCGTGACATGGTAAAATACCCTGAGTCTTAGGATTCATGCTGTTCCTATTTACTGGGAGCCTTAGGCAGGTTGTTGAAGAGGGCATCCCACGCGCATCCAACCCAGAATTAGGAGGTTAAGAGAAGCATATCTTCAACTGGAGTTCAGAAAAGAGACAGCTTTTCTGCGCAGTCTTGTCAGCCCTCACATGATGGTCGAGAGGTTATAGGAATTATAGCGCTAGGGCTGGCATAAGCTTTTGTCCTGGCGGAGTTGCACAAAAGCCTTCATGATGAGGAATCAAGAGATTCCTCTCAGCTTGGGAGAGCTGAGAGTGGCCTGTCCTAAAATACAGCAAATTAAAAGGAGAGGATAAGCAATCCTGGATAACTTTTCACTGGGACATTTTCAAAGGCACCACTTGCCTGCAGCCTTGCAGCCTTGCAGCAGTCCATGATGTTGCACAGTCTTTCTTCGTGCTGTAGCCAGTGTAATGCTTCTGCAATCACCCTTGTTCCAGGGTTCCTGCAAAGGTGGATAATTGCAAGCCAGTTTTTGGATGCTGAGTTTGTCTAGCCCTGCAACTTAAAAGCATTGTTTATTAAACCAGCCAAACAAGGGAATTAAACAGATTATAGGCTTATTGTAGAGCACAAGAAAGGTAGAAGGTGCATAATTGGAAGGAGGAGGGCTTTGACAGCTCTGCAGATGGCAGTAGATGGAAGGCAGGACTGCATTCTTAGAGTGTAACTTTTGATTAATAAGGTTCAAATAATTCTAGTAGTTCTTTTGAGGATATTATGTTTGTAATGGAGAGCATGACTAGATTTTGTTCCAGATATTGGTTACAGACATTTTGTTTTTCTTTCTTTTAGTGGTTCAGAAGAACACTTTCTGAACAATGTTATTATGTGGATTATTTACTAATTTTTGAAGTGATGCTGATTTGCCTATTAAGCTGCTCTGTTCTCCAGAAGGATCAGGAATTCTCTATTACCTTAGAGACTTTGTACTATTTTATCACTCAATGCAGCCATGTTTTGATATTCAGTAATGTATCTAAAGCAATACATGTTAAGAAAGAGTGGAAGAATATTTCAGAAATACATATTTTTTTCAGAAATATATATAAATTCAAAAATATTACAGTGAAGAATTTCTTTTTGTACACACTTTCGGGTTTTGCCTTTTAAAAAACAAAAGGATTTCCTCAGGGATTTGCTTGTCGAAATCTATTTTCTCCCCAGCATATGAAATGACAGGCTATACAAAATGCCCAAATATTAATTTTTGTGCCATGCCTGTGTATTCATCTGTCAGCCTTCAGTGAATTTTCTGCTTTTATATTAGCTTGTCCCAAACTCCTGGCAAGCTAAATTTCTCTAACAGGCATCAATTCACTGCATTAAATGGCTGTTCTGCCCTGCAAGACATATTGATTATTTTTTTCTCAGCAAAGTGACAAATACCATTTTCATGACAATAATAGAGATTGATTATAATTTTATGGAACATAGAGGGAGCCAATATTGCTGAAAAAAATCTTAGAGCTTATAAAATGTTGAAAAAAATCGTTTGAATTAATAAAGAAATTAATGAATTCATCTGCTGCTGATGAAGCTGGAGCATTCTTGATATAATGGAAACTACGGTAATGCATGATCATTGCTGAAGTGAGGCACGTTTAAATGTATCGGCTGTCTGAAATAATTTGGAGAAATGCTGGTGATCCATTTTGAATAGGTCAGACTAAAAAGGACTTTAAGATATCTTTTTCTACATCTTAAGGTATGCATGTTTATGTACAATTGAAGACTGCTCTGCTATCTTGATCACTGGAAACTGAAGCTGAAAGACCAAGGAAACATTGTCATATTTTGTGTAGGGCTATTTATTTAAAACCTGTTTTGTTTTCTTCATGTAGCTGTTTGTTTTCTTCATGTAGCACCTTAGCCACTACCTTAATAAAGCTGAACAGGATAGACAATGTGAGGTTGCCAGAAGAGACTCAATATTTGAATTTGACCCAAAGTTATATTATTAATGGCATCACCTAAAAGCAAATTATAACAATAGAATTCATACTGGGTATAATTTAATTTATAATTTAATTTAAAATTTGTGGTTTTTTATATGTCTTCTTCACCTGTTTTCACATGGTGTGTGTGTGTGTGTTTTGTGATATAACTGTAAAACTCACCTCTCCTGCTCAATATGATTATTGGTATCATTTGTAAATTTTTTTTAATTCAGAAAATATTTTTCCTACTAGATACGTATATTAAAAATAAAGTTAGAGTGTAATGGATGTGAGAATTTCAGACAAACTGAAGCAAAGATTACACCGATAATCTTTTTAAGAGGCTGGAGACTCTTAAATGGTACTGTTTTGCATTTAGCTTAGTTCTCCGACCATTTCAGTCAAGAAGTGTTAAGAGCAATATTTTATGTCGAGGAAATTGAACTCAGTGAGCAATTATTTTGAAGATCGGCCTGACTAATATGCCAAACTAAACAATTGTCTGTCTCTTGCAAGTCTGACTTGTAAGTATAACCTTAACAATTTTAGTCCTGCCTGCGGCCTAAAAAAAGTTATATGTAGTCATAGTTCTTATTTTCTGTCAAACAAAACCAAATTTTGGTCTGAGGACAAATGCAAAAGAGAATGTTTTAGAGCTACACGCTCTAAACTTGTGGTTTTTTTCCACTTTATCATAGCTAAGAACAATCACCTGAATGCACTTTTAAAATCCTCAGAGGGCTATAAAGCTTGAAAGGATTTTTTTTGTGTGTGTTTTTTACTCGAAAGAATCAGGTAATACCCTGTTTCCCTTCTACTGGATCTGTAGAGGTATATATATTGGAAAACTTTGTTATCAGAGAGCAGCAGATAGCAAGGACTGATGATATGGCATACAGATTAAAAGCAAATAAATGAACACATCCCACCATGGAACCTGCATTGAATATAACATAAAATAACAGAGTCATTTTCTGTATTTAACTTACAATCTTTTGAACTACTACTCTAGTGTTTTCTGTTCTTTTCTTTCATTGCAAAAACAATTTAAACAGTTTCACGAAACCTCTCCCACAATACTTAAAGGCAGAGAAAGCATAATAATGCTTTCATTATAAAAGGAATTTTTACCTTTTTACATGACAGCCAAACTACCAGAACATGTGGGGAAGCAGGTTGAAATTTTGTCAGGTGACCATTCTCTCTCAAGAAAAATGTCTTTGAAGTGTCTCTATGAAAATAGCTATGACTTGGTCTTTAAGAATTGTGACTGTCCCATTGGTGTGAAAATTTTAGTAATACTATTGTCTGCCATTTGTTTGAAACTGCAGTTGGTGAGTCTCTGCCTACCTGTTTTGTATGATTTTTACAATATATGCACCTTACATCTGCTGCCACTCACTGTTGGCTGTAAGCTGTAAAGCAATGGGCTTCCTCTTGACTGATTTATGATATGTCAGCAAGCGTGTTTATGTCCTGGGAATTAGGAAATTGGCATTGTTAAGGATTTTGGCACTATCTTAGTTCTCCTTACCTTTCCCCTGTCACGACAAGAGCCCATGCTGTCTGAGGCGGATGGGCAAGCATTGCAGTGAGGCATACGTAGAGCTGAAGAAGACCCAGACATCTGTCCTGACTTCAGGGCCGCCTTCGCTCCTCGTGTTCACACAGTGTGTGGAGCCCATTAGGACTTGGCATAGTTTTACCCAGGATCTGCTACCAAAGCCCTGCTGCAATGCTCCTGTGCTAGGTAAGACGGAGCTGGGACACACGTCTGTCTCTGTAACCAGGTCGGGCTCCGTAAGCTGTGCTGATCACCGCCTGCCTTCCCGCAGCACCATCCAGGTGGCCTTCTGCATGCTGCCTTCATGGAAAATAATACGAAAATATTATGGAAAACATTTACTTATTTTACTGTAATATCTGGTGCAATTCAGGTCAATCAAATAAGGGACCTGAGTTATGCCAGATAGCACAGTACAAAATTCAGGGTGAGAACATAGTAAAATAGTGTCCTTGACCTTGACATGCATTGCATTCCTTAACAGTACTTTCTTTAACTGTTACATTCTTTTACTGTACTTTCACCTCATTTTGCGAAGCAGTAAAATTCAGTGGTCCTAAAATGGTGTCAGAAAATAAAAGTTAAAATGTACTCCGTGACTGTTTTCTGAAACAGAAAATAAGCCCGATTTGCCTTTCGATTCCTTAGGCTAGGAAAGTTTCTAAAAGATTTTTTTAAATGTCATACACAGCTTGAGCATATGCAGAAGGGAAGAAATGTATTACCAATGAAACACCATCTGAAATCCTTCATAGGACTATTTGCTGAATTTTGTTTTAATGTGCCCATTTTGGTTTAGTGTCCAAAATAAAGACTCTGTAGAAATTATACTTAAGGCTGTGTTGTAAAAATTCATTTTGCAACTAACTTTGGAAATATACCGAGAGATCTAAAAAATGCTTGCTTGTTAAATTTCTACTTTGAAAATTTATATATATATATATATATAATGAAACTTATATGGCTTTCATTTGGCTAAAATGAACTCTAAGAGTTTGGCTAAATTAGGGCCTGTGACATGAAACCTTGCATTCATGAAGTGAAGGGCTTTTAAATCAGTCTCTGGAGTTATTTAACTGTTACCAATTACTCTTTCATTGTAAACAATCAAAGTGCTTGTATCTGCAGGCAGTAGATAACCTGAAAATCAAATATATCAGCTCTGCCCAGATCCATGAAGAGATTGTCCTGTCAACTAAAACAAGATTAAAAGATGTGATTGTAAATAACATTCGTGGGACAAGCAGGTTAGTAATGCTTACTTAAAAATAAATAAATGAAGAACCACTTGTAGCAAGCAGTTGGCATTAACTGAACATCTAGCAGAAGGCAGAGCCTTAAGAAACTTTCAAGCAAATATATGTTCAATTAACTCTGTTGGTATTTGTTTTAATCTATGGTTTGCCGCCTTGTGGTGTGAGTGTTTCCTTATCCATTCCTTGTAATAAGTATTGCACAGCACACAGATTTAGAAATTCCTCTGCAGTTTGGCTGCTTCATGTACTGAAGTAACTGTGATTGGTACATTTTTCCTCCATATGCTAGGGTTGATTTTAAGGCCAAATGCACAACACAGAGATTTTGCCTTCATACTAAAATTAATTTAATTATTTAATTTCAGCCATTGGTTGTATAGCGTTGCTTACCTCGTTTAGCACTTTTTTCCCCCTATTTTTTTTCTTCTTGTTGCTAATGATAAAAAGTTCTGAGAAAAGTGACTAACCATTACCTAACATTTCTGATTACAGAAGTATCAGCATCCCCATCTACCTGATGAGTAAGACAAGATACAGGAAGATTTACTTAAAATGCCATCAGTAGGAATACTGGAAACTGGTCAGTTTTAGTGACCTTCAGACTTATTTAATCCTGCAACACTGAAGTTATTAGAGTGTGGCTAGTCAACAGGAGTGATGGAACACAAAATAGTTTCAAAACTAGTGATATTACTACAGATATTTCCTCTGAGAATTCCAGGCTGATTCTGTTACGTATGCATGGTAGCGTTCATACTTCAAGCAGGTTGTAACCTTTTTCTCACGTTTCAAGAAGTAGTGGAAGTAGTAACTAGTACTTCTACTAGTACTAGAAGTAGTAACAATTTGTATGTTCAGTGTTCATAGAAATATTTGGTAAATAAACTAAATGGAAGGGGAAGAGCAAATCTCTTAACTGTCATTTTCTTGCACTCATTCTTTTTCTTTTCTTTTTCTTTTTTATTTTTTTTTCTCTCTCTCTCCCTCTTAAAGATAGCTATTTAGTCCATTAGTGGATTTTTTTTTCCCCATTGCAGACTGGCTTCCTGTAGGTTTCACTGTGGAGTAGCAGGTGTACAATTCCAAAGTGTCTTTACAAGTGCCTCAGCAGGGCTTCCTGTGCTGTACATTCACTGGAGACAGCTCATCTGTTTAATCCTTATGTTTTAGTCAACCTTTCTTATTATGCGGACAGGGCTCCCATGCTCAGCTGGATTTTGACTCTCAGAATGAATTGATGGAGCTCTTTGATCTTTGCTGTGTATTGCATCTGTTTCATCTTTCATCTTAATGCATGATCTTCCTAACTCCTAGCTAGTGCTTTCTTTCTTTTTTTTTTCTTTTTTTTTTTCTTTTTAATTTTTTTCACTTGAATCCATCAGTTTTACTTTGTTCTTTTTTGGCGTGCCTTTTTATGTGCAGTGAACTTGATTGTGCAACTTTAACATAATGATAATTAAGTTAGCATGGCTGTTTAAAAATACAGGCAAAGCCTTGGCCAGCCCTGGTTATTTAGAGCTGATACTTAACATTTTAGAGACTTGTTCAGAATACTAAAGTGAGATACATGCTCTTCTTTAATGACTTGCAAGATACTGCATCTAGTATGACTCATAAATAGAGGAAATATGTAAGAATCAGGATATGTGACACTGTATACATCTGGAGAAACCTGCTATCGTGTATCAAAACCTGAACTACAGCAGCACTGAACAGTGTTGTACAAAACTAGTGTAATGCAGTACTTTCTTGAGGTTTAGAGCTGTAACAACATAACACAAGAACATAAACTCATCCCTGCTGGGGCAGTACTTAAGCTCCTGCTTAAAATTAAGTAGCTTCTTAAGTGCTGTTAGTCAGGGATACTTTTTCTGAAATGTGGGTTTAAAATGTGGATTTACACTGCTCAGGGTGGTTTTGATTTAAGATATCAGAAGTTTTGTGGTGTAGCTCAGTTAAGTGGTAAGTTATTGCTATTTGGTTTTAATTTAAATATATCAACCAGTAAGACATTACCTCCCATCCCAATGAAAACATGTGTATTTAGATTATACTTTTTATCTCAACTAATGCTATCAATGAAGTATTTTGTAGTGGTATGTTTATTCTAATGCTTGTACAATACATTTTAAATATTTTTTCTTCTCAGCAAAATTAAAAACAGTGTTCAGTTTTAAGTGGCAGCAGCAATTTAATTTTAAGCAGCAGTGTTAATGCTAGGGTGGCAGGAACATTTCCAAGTGAAAAAATTGCTTTTGGTCTGCAACAGCTAAAATGCTAAGGAGTCTTTGCTTATAAGAGATTTGATAAGTTTTACTGCAATGCTGCCTCTTAAATATATAGCATATGCAGGGACAGTTGCTGTTTTGCTCTGTAATTTTTGTAAGGCTTTGTTTATACAGAACAGAACTACATGTTGAGTGGGTGTAAACGTCTACAAGGCTTGGCTATCCCTCTTGGTTTGGCGTCTTTGAAAACTTCCATGACATGCAACCCAGTCGTGTATTCCTTGTTGCAAGGCTTTGTGGCATGTGTATTTCTAAAATCGATTAAATGCCGCAGGAAATGACTAATGTGAGGCTTGAGTTTACTGTGGCACAGGTAGCCACTGATCGCAACAGTAATTTCTGTAATGGAGTAGTAAAAGGACCTTAATTTATAGAATGCAATTACACCTGCTGCTGCTACAGAAAAGAAAATGTGTTCATGGTGAAATAAACATTTATTTTTCCTGACTATGTTTCTTTGATTGTTAGACCTTCTTATTTTAGGCGCGTCTTGAGAGAAGCTTCTAAAAAGCTTACTGTCCTGAGTTATTGAAAACAGCAAATATGCCAACTGATATATAGTCCAGTTTTAGAATTTATAAGAAAGAAATTGAGACTTTGAACTAAATGATTACTGACTTGGCCTCCCTGTCTCACATTTTATATTTGCCTTTGGAGCTACTGCCTTTTAACTGCTCTGAAATTAATCAGGTGTAAAGCATTATCTGTCAGGAAATTAGCTAATTGTATTGAAAGAAGCTCATTAAGACAATCCAGAAAATTATTAAAATCCTAAATGCCCACGTTGAACAGTTTTATAATTGGAAACTTATCTTTCGAGAGTCCAGATTCATATTGTAACTAGATTAATTCTTTTAAAATTTATTTAAAGAATGAATTACAAACTGAGACTTTGAGATGGCCTTTTTTATTATTTATTTCCTGGTGGTCTAGATGTTCTAATTTTTTGATTTATTTCAAATATTGCAGCTACAACCTTCTAATGTGCTACGTATCAGAATTTTTTTCTGCCACATCATGGGTATTTTGCATGCTTCACCTAGGTATAGACAAAATGGATTCTTATAGGAGGATATTTTACTTATAAATGCATCTTTATTTTTGGAAAAAAAATATTAAACGATACATTACTCTATGCACAAGATAATCTAAAAAAGATTGTGTTGCTCTAACAAGACAGTATATTTTCCTCAACGTGTTTTACCTTCCTCTTTGTAAAATACATTTGTTTAGTTCAGTTGTCATTTCACTCTGGGTATGTGTATGTGTGTCTCCCATAACTGTAAATTAATTCATTGCAGTTTACTGCAGGTGGGAACTTTTTGCTCATGATAAGCCGTCAGGCCTCAGAAAAGGTTTTTGAACCACAAAATCATGGAAATTAATTTATGCACACTAATTTCTTGCAAATTGGTGCAAATGTTCCCTTTATGGGGAAGAGCTTTTGCCAGCTCTGGGAGCCATTGGACTCAGATGTCCAGTTTGACCAAGTGAGGGGCTCTTTGACCATGTGCTTTTCACATGGAAAAATCTTCCCATGAATGCAATACAAGTCTTTTAGTGTCTCTCTTTACTGAATGACACAAAGAAAACTCTTTAACCCAGAATTACAGATGCTTTGCAGTCTGAATGTGAATGAATGACCTGTTTTCCTTTCTTTCTTCCTTTTTTTAAATTGTAGTATATTTGATTCTATAGTTTTAAGTTCATTGTTTGTTTCTTAATCCTTGCTGTGCAGTTGTGATGTTAGTTATCAAAACATGCATGATTTTATCATTCTGGGTCACAGGAAAACTGTACTGAAAGCTTTTCTTTTGTGCTGTATTATGCCACTGCTACTAAATGAACTTCTGAACCACAGGTGGATAGATGCTGTGAGGGTATTCTGGGGAAAAAATTACTCTGTACTTGTCCTTATTCTTCATGGACACCCACTCCTGGCCACTGTCAAAGACAGGATGCTGCTATTCGAGCCAGTATATCTGTTGTTACCATTTATAAGGAGTGAGTGGTGTGTATATGTATATATATATATATATATGTATATATAACATTCAGTAACAGATTATTAGTGTAAGAAAGAGAGTGGCAAGGAGAGATTTTTCACAGTTCTCAGGCCCTCTTACTGGGCTGAGTTTGGTCACAGCTGATTAAAATGAAAGTGCTTTAGTTCGTGTATACTAATACTAGCCTAACAGGATAAAATCAAGCCTGTTGGTTATAATGACAGGTGCAGGAGGAGAAACAGTCTATTTCTGCTTTTCTTTCTTGCTAATCCCTAGAATGTAAGCATGATTATTTTCCTTACAATAAACTACTATTTTGGGTCTGCTCATTCTGTACTCAAAATTGATGCAATGTTTGGCCTCTTCACATCTGCCTTGTGGAGCTTCTGACCCAAGAAGCTACATGTGACCTTGGCAAACATCATTCTGCTTTGTGAAAATTGGTGGTTTCATTCTGTTCAGTATAGTATGTGTGCAATTTATGATGCAGGCTGACTATTTGCACTGCTAAAAATAAAATAAAGTAAATCCTTGCCTATTTTTTGATGCATATGATGTGCCAAAATGAAAAACTATACCATAAGCTCTCTGTCTGTAGCTACATATGTTCTTTCTCAGAACGAGGAGGGAATCAGTGAGTAAGAGGGTCAGTGTATCATTGAGTGCTCAAATCTCCTGATTTCAGTGAGATTTACCACAGAGGAATGTAGCTTCTCAGATTCACATTCTGCCACACATGTTCCCCTAAATATGCCAACCAGCATCCGTGCACTGCCTTGCATTGGCTTCGTGCCTTCATGTTGCTCCTTTCCTTCTCCTCGCTTGTGTGTTGTAACAGTCAGACGTGCGGGCTCCTTCTTAATTGGCAACCACTGAACATTAAAAGTTAATTTAAAAGCCCAGAGGATTACAGTGTGACATGTATTCCTTTCACTGCGTTGTCCATTATTTTAAATATATGATTTACATATATTATCGCTTAATTTCACTTAATTTTCTGTAATGAAGTGCTGAATGGAAGGTTTGAAAGATTTACTAGAGTACAAATGGAAGGTTTTGAGACTGGCATTTTTAAAGTAAGGCTTATGAGTAGGTATACATAACTTTAAATGTTTTTTTGCCAGGCTGGCATTGTGCAGTACAATTCTGATGATTACGTGGATCAAAATATTAAAAAAAATATATTTTGCTTTGGGTCCTAAAACATGGGGAAGAAATCATGGAAGAGAAAAGACTCCAAGAGATTTTTTTTTTCTTTCTTTATGACAAAGAAAAAAAAGAAAGAATTTTCTTTGCTCTGTGAGTGCAACAGATTCTATCAAAAGCTTGAGATAATCCTGTCTTTACCAGGATAAACCTTCTCTTTGAAACTGGACCATCATATTTTCAATTTTTATATATATATATATATATTTGAAATTGAACACACACTAGGCTAACTGTGGTTGTCCTTTGCTGTACATACCTCCTTGCTAAGGATATTTTTTTTCGCCTGACCCTATTTTTCTTTTTTCTGTACAATTCACCTTTCTCCTTCTGTGTCAAACATGTCGTCCACTGAGGTCTTTCTGCTCTGATTTCTTAGCAAAGAAGTTTTGAGAGGTTTTTGTTTCTCAGAACCTGTATAGATGACTGGGTAGTTCTCATCTTTAGATGTCAACGGGGTAAAACAAACAAACATAAAAAAAGGGGAGGATGGGAAATTGATGCTTTTTTCAAAATGTTTAAGGAGATCCAGACTACCCAGAGGAGCTACTTTACCCTCCTGTGAGAGTTAGAAATGTAGAATTGGGATCATCTCATATAACTCTTGTCATCTCTATTGATTTTTCTTTATTAACTTAGTCAGTTCATGTGCAAATGGAATAATTACAGTCAAAAGAGATGTCAGGAGGTCAAATAGTCCTGTTCAAAGTGGAGTTAACACTGAATTCAGACCTGTTATGTACAAGTAGAGAGAGTGAACGATATGTTCAGTGAATGAGTCACTGCACCCTAATAATGACTCATGATCAGGAGATCCCTGTCTCACTCTCCCTCATCCAATTGGCGATACAGGAGAACATAAATGGCTAGCCTAGCTACCTTGTTTATAAATAGCTGAGGCTGGGTGAGATTAATGCCACTCTTTAAGGTGAACTCTGACGAAAAAGAAAAGAAAAGGTGTTAGTGAGAGAGAGAAAAAGAGAGAGAGAAGTCTGACATTTACAGAAAACAGTCAAATGTAAGTGGTGTTCGAGTACCAAATTTGAACCTTCTTTCATGCTGCTCTTAAATATCTTTCAATACGAACCTGTCATACACCTGCCAGCTACTATCCAGTTTGTTTTCCAGATCCGTGAGCTCAGATCTGCTGTGATAGTTCAGAAGCCTTATCAGGTCCATACTAGTAGTTGACTGAAGATACAGCAATGGATAGGCTTATGTATTTGATGCATTTGGTTTATCTTCCAGAAAAAAAAAAAAAAAAAAAAAAAAAAAAAATCAATTGGAAATGGTGCCCCTCTTGCTGTGTCCTTCTCAGGTCCCTTGTTCATTTGTTACACTAGGTTATTTTGTCTTGCCGTTAAGCTCTGTGATGGGATCAAGACTATTTCTTCATATTTAAATGTTATCTAAAAAAGCAGGAGAAAATCCAAGCCTAGCAATAATAATAATAATAATAATAATAATAAAGTGGAAGAGGAATAATGCACAAATTTCTTTTGTAACTTCAGAGTAAAATCATCTTTGTTGTAAATATTTTAATAAAGTGAATCAGATGGTTCTGTTGGCTAAGTCTGAGCTTTCTGCAAGTGTGCCGACCTTTGCACTGGTGATAGTGTGGTGTAGATGTACACTCATTAAAAAATTAGGTGTAGGAAGCAGCACAGAACTGGCAGAATCTTCAATATCTGCCTGAGAAGTTGTGTGAATACTTAGTCAATCATCCAAAATGACTGCAGTGATGACATTCCCTAAGTTGAGTGCCCGTTTATAGTGTTTTTGAGGATGCGATCTATTCTCCTGCTAGCAATCTTTCCAACAAATATCAGAAAACAATCAGTTTCTGTTTTGACCAATGAACACCATGATGATCACTGTTTTTGGCCTCGTAGATTTTCCTAATGAGACAGTTACATAAAGACAACATTTGACTTCTGAAAGGCAAAGCAAATTCTGGAAACACTGTAATTTCAAGGGTGTGCCGTCAGGGTATAATTGATACTCCCACAAACTGCTGTTTTCTAACTGTCAATATTTTCCATTTGGTTGCAAGAAAATGTGAAAATTTTATCTGAATTATTATGTGAAAACATTCAATAAAATGTATTACTTCCAAAGGATTTATTAAAAACAGGAATAATTTTGTACTGCCAAATTCAGAACATTTTTTTGCTTGAGATTAATATGGTACATATGATTGTGCACAGTACTGTTGGATACCAACTTTATTGTGAATCTAGCATTGAATTAGAGTGAAGTAAGGATAAGATTGCCTGCAAAGGTACAGTTTTGGAAAAGCAATCTCTGTGTCATGAATCCAAAAATGTTCCTAAAAAATTTGTGCATTTCCTTATGATTTAATATTCATTGACTAATGTACTCAGCTCTAATTTGTCAGTGGAATTGTCAGCAGGCATTTTAAAATGTACATTTTTTTAATTGGAGTTCCTTGTTGTGGTGGTTTTCATGCTGTTGAATCCTTTGTTTCAACTTCATATGAATTACCATGTATTTGGTTTGTAAAAAAAAAAAAAGGTCTTAAGGCAGACAAAAATATTTGTCCAATTCTATATTAAATAAAGAGCTTGAATATATTGCTGTTTTCTAAAGTGCCGCTGAAATTACCAATCAGCTGAAATTTTCTTAGGGTGCTTTTATAGGGCTTATGTCATTTATTTGCATTTTTAACCTTCTCTAAGTGTAGACTTCACTAGTTGGGATTTATAGACTATCAGACTCGTTGAGAGGAAGATGTATACAGAGCAGCCTTTAATGGTAGCTAACTGCTTCTGTGGGCCCAATTAAGACTATCCAACTGTGAAACAGAGTCCCCTGTGTAACAGTGTAGTCAGCTTGCATAGCTTTTTTTTGAGGTGGGGGGAAGGAAGCCTGAAATAAGGGAATATCCAGTACATCTGTGAAAAAAAAAAAAAGAAAAAAAAATCTTTGAGTTCTCTTAGGGAAAAAAAAAAGAAAAAACTTGTAGTGTGTAGCATTAATAAAGGTTGGGGTCAAATCTCCTCCCTGTAGTTTTACATATGCACCACATTTTGAACTGGAAGCTCTAGCAACTGTGTCTGAAATCTGGATGCATTTTTAGTCCAAAATCAATCTTGTCACTCCTCAGAAAGCAATGAAAGATAATAAGTACTATTCACCTGATTGCCTTCCTGTTCCGAGACAGCTGGTGACGCTTGTCTTCCTGATAACCAAGAGTTTCAGATCTGAGGCAGGGATAAAGGAAAGCTGGGAGCTTGCTGAATCTAAATTTGACAGTCGATGGCTGTGTAGAGGGTCAGGAGGGATAGAATCTGTGACACGTATAAGAAAGGAACAAAATTTATCTGCTCTGGTTGCAATGATTAGATGTCTCTTTGTCTGGCTTTCTTACAGCGGATGATTGATTGTACCCGCCAGCTGGCTAATATCATAATTAACAAAGTTGCTACCATGTCTGAGAAGTTTAATCGAAAAAATTGCCAGCAGTATGATGCCATTGTCACCAAGATCACAAGCCCTGCAGTGTCGAGTTTTGTACCAGTGGAGCTGCAGGACCATGTAGATGCGCTGAGAAGTCGTTCCTGGATATAACTAAAGGTATGCTTCTCTCCCTGTGCCGTTTTCCCGTGTTTGTTCTTTTGAGGGATGAAGTAAATGGTCCTTTGAGGGTGTCTTTCACTTCAGAGGGCTGCAGAAAGCTATTCTGCGGTATTTTAAAGCAGTTATAATAGCAATCTGGAATATTTTTTATCGGTGCATTGAATGATGAATAATATAACCCCTTCTTCAGTACTGTGCAGCCTTTCTAACTGTTCTTCATTGTCTTATGTGATGTTTCTTGAAAGAAAAAATATAGATGGAGTTGTTTTCATGGCTAATTTTCTCAGTCCTAACAATTACAAAATTTGGTAGTATATATTCTGGGTAGTTCAGATTTATATTTGTCTGCTTTGTTTCATTATTGCAAGTTAGACTGTAATTTAGAGGGTGAAAAGAAGCAGGAAAAAGACAATATTCTTGCACTTGTAATTCAGTGGTAAAGCATCTTACTAAAATATTCATGTTTGTATATGTGTATTTGTGTGTGTGTGTGCTTGAAATATGAAAGCAGTGTCAGTTCTGTTACCTGGAAAACCACTTCGCAGCCCCTTTATAAAATACTGTCTGAGAATTTCACTTATTCCTCTGTACCTTCACATAGTTTTCCAAGTTAAAAATGATTCCGCTGAGCTCTTCTGCTCTGCAATTGTATTTTAATGTGTGTGTGTGCTCTGGGTGGTAGTTCAGTTATGCTCTGGAGTATGTGTTGAAAATGCCAGCCTGACATATTGCTAATGAGTGTGCATATTGACAGTGACGGGGGCGTGTGTCTGTCTGTGTGCCATATATTAAAACAAAAAGAGGAGAGAGACGGAGACAGAGGGAGAGACAGAGAAAGACAGAGAAGGAAATATTGGGATGGGAAAGAGCAGTTTATTTACATTACGGTATGTCAAAATGTTATTATGGCTAAAAAAGTCTGTTTTAAATATAAACGAGATAGCATATGAAGGTTCCTTCTATTTCTCACAGGGGTTAATAGGGCTATAGTGGGAGAGTGAGGGAGACCCTTTTGTTTTGTGTTGATTAGTATTTTTCTGCCCAAGTAATATCAACTTTTTGATACCGATATCTAAAATTTGGGGAAGCAAATTATTTGCATTTGTGCTTCAGTTCTGCAATGAGCTCTCCCCGAACGTTCTGGTGCTCTTCTTTGTACCTTTGCAGGTAAAATAGTTCTGAGCATTCAGATTAAATTCTTACAGTAGATGCCTGAAGAAATGTATTGCTAATGTAGCTTGTGTTTATTAAAAATATTTTGGGGATATACTCTTTTCGATTTTACAGTTTTCTGTTTGGAGTAGAACCATTTGATAGGTTTTAACAGATAATAATATGTTGGTAATTTTAAACTAACTCTAATTTGTATTTTTCAGGGAGATTTTGCAGTTCTCAGTCCAATTTATTCAGATGCATTGTTTTTAATTAGCAGATAAAATTGGAAATGCCAACTGAAATATTTTCTCTTTTTTTCTTTCATTCATTCATTCTTTCTTTCTTTCTTAATGGGTTATGCCTTAAAAGAGACTTGTTTTGTGGGGAAATACTTTTATCCAGACCATAAAAATACGACTTCTATCATCAGTAACAGATTATGCGTTTAACTTATCCTTGTAAATGTGCTGCTTTTCAGCAGTAGCTAGGCAATATTCAAAATCGATATTTTGTTTTGAATAGAAAATGCTGTGAATAGTGGCAAAATAGATTTGTATTTGCAGACAATAGGGAAGATTAAGTTACTAAAACACTATATTGTTGTTTTGAACTAAACCATGTAATATTTTGTGTAATTGAGACTTTGTGCATTGTTAGAACTCAGTTGGAGTATCAAACGGTTGTGAGGATTAGAGTAGACAACTAAAGCAATGTCACAGTAGATGTGGCTGGTTTTTAACAGGATTATCTTCTGAGATGTGTAGAAATGAGCTCTTCTAATAGTTTTAGAGGAATTAATAATTTTAGTAAAATGTTAATGGCAAATGTGCTAATGTAAAGAGTTAGAAGATTAGTGATGCATTCTTTTGCATGGAAATAAGAATATAATAAATGTCCTGCAGGTGACTGAAGCTACTGCAATTTAACTGGAGATTAAAGTTTGATTGACCTTTGCCGAGGTGATTAACCCTTCTGAAATTAAAAGCCAGTGCTAAATTATTCTGTCCAATTTAAATGCAAACACAGAATCGTGTGCTGTGTCATTCAAGTGCAAGAGGAAAAAAATGTTTCAATTTTCCTTTTTGCGCTCAGTCAGATGTGATTGCAGACGGCATGTGATTGGGCTCTGGTGGGACTGGTCAGCGGCAACCTGACTTCACTCTGCTCGTCACTCCTGGAGCAGCCACCGCACAGGAATGCTGAACTTGAGAGCAGCTGCGGGAAACTTGTCTTTGCATGCAGGAATGGCCGCCCAAATTCATGAAAATACATCACTGAGGTAAGCAATAATAATAATAATAAAAAAAGCACTATTGCTATGTGTTACCTGCTAATGTAGAATTTGATTTGGCAAAAGCTTACATGAGCAAGCAGTTCAATTTAGGCAAGGAATCCTGTTGTACCTTTCAAGGAAGCTCATACAAGTGGCATGCTTACCTATATGAGCCACTGCAGAATTATATGTTACATTGCATGTATCTGTGTGTGTTTTTTTTTTTTCCCCCTTAAAATTTAGAAGACAGCTTTATGAGATGCTGAAACTTTGTTTTTTGCCTGGCAGAACACTTCCTTAAGGGCAGTTTAGTGTTAGCGCTGAAATTCTTCTGTTCCACTGCTTAAACGCTTTGATTCCAGTTTTTAGAAGAAAATGCGTACAAGTGGTTTCTTAGGTTGGAGGCAGTACTGCCTTGTATGATTAGGCCACGGTCTCTGTCACTCGCTAAAAGCCATGGGATTCCTGTTTGTATAAAGTCATGCGGGTGGCCAACAGAGTGGCCATGGATACACTGCTGAACAGACTTCGAAAGTCTTGGAAGTCTTCGAGTTAATTTTTGATAGATTTTATACCTGTGTTTCATACTACAGTTAGTTTTGTATGCATGCAAACTTTATTAATTGGCATTAAATTGGAAAGACCTGAGTGCTATGCTTGCTGCATATTTTTGAATCTTTCAGTAAAAGTTGGATGTTTGGAAATTCCTTCCAAAGTATCTACCTCGCTCTTATCTTGTTTTAAAATAAAAGTGAATGCCAGAACAGTGTTTTGTTTTGTAATGAATTATGCTGAATTTTCCCCAAGTAAGAGGTCAATGTGTTGCTATAAAAACAATTTACTGACTAAAAGCAGTTCTGGTGGACTATAGGGACTCTCCGAGGGCTTAATTTTACGCAAGCTAGAACCATTAAAATTAGATTCATGTTAAATTCGCATCTTTCTGATGTGAACCTAGTTTAACGCTTTCTACCAAAATTGCAGAAAGTGTAAATTAAAAGCGGCTTTGTTCAAGTTCAATTGGTGCATAAATAAGCTTGAAGCATCGTTGTCTCCTTGCTTCGTTCCCTAGGCCAGGGAGGGAGACAAGTGGAGCAGATCTCTACAGAGTGATGTTTTGAGTCTTTGGCATGCAATGTACTGGATCAACCCACTACTTCATTTTTGCCAACTCTAATGAGCTGAGATATAAAATGGCTCTCTGAAGCCTTTTCCTTGCATGCCAGCAATAGCAGTGCTGGGAATCAGACTGATGAGCAGAAGTGCTGTTGCAACTGTTTGGCCTTAAGTGAGTGGACTTCCTGCCTACTAAAATTTCCTATCCTTTCATAAGCCTGCAAAATATTAAAATGATAACGAACATGCAATTCACATTCCATATTCATTTTCCTCCTCACTTTTACATCACAGAAGAGTTCCTATTGCATCTGTCAAGGTAGGAAGTCCAAGGATTTGTAGCTTAGAAAATAAGTAGTCTGAAATAGTGGCTCACTTTTGTCTCATCTTTTCATTTACACTTTAAACAGCCTTCAGAGACAGGCTTCTGCTCTGGGACCAAATGAAGAAAGTGAGGAATAGATAAAAGCTAAACTTGCGGTGGAGTGACCTAAATGGAACAGCTGGCAAAAGTATAGAGGGGATTCTCCAGGGTACTGATTTATACCTTGAGGCTTGGATTAGTAGGATGTTTAACAAAGATATCCATTTGCCAAAAGGATCTCTGCCTGATTGTTAATTATGGAACTAATAATTCTACTACTTTTTTTTATTATTATACTTATTTTTTAGTAAGGTGTAACGTACTAATTATTTGCTCTGGGCTCTTGCTTCTGCTATCTTCTCTGTGTTCTTCAAACCTTAAATATTTGGTATGTACTTGATTAACCTTATGAATATTGGGGGCTTGAACTATTTCAGCAATTTTTGTTACTACTAATAAAATGAACTTTTTATGTGCAAAATAAACAGGAACCTTAAATATTATTTCCTTACAATTCTAGAATACTTTTTAGTACATATAGGATAATGCCTTTCTATATTGAGAAAAAAGTATCATATAGTATTTCTTTTTATCAAAGGTCTACCTTATACATTACTTTAAAATATTACAGAGTATATAGCATTTTTGTTGTTAAATGTTACCACCCTCTACATACCAGTCAGAGCAGTGCAGTGGAGGAAGAAGAGTGGGGTGGCATAGGTGAGAAATTCCTATTGTACTGGCCAATTTTCATAAGATATTTTCTTTTTTTGAAATATCTATTAAGCATTTGCTTGATATGGGCTAAACTGCCATGCGCTTATTAAACTTCAACATGAGATTAAAAACTTCAAGCTGTAGTGAATGATGATATACCATATAAAGTTTTCAAATGGGTGGAGCATCAGGGAAATCCATGCTGAAGTAATGATGGATGCTATGTATGTATTCAGTGAATAGCTGCTCCAAATAATGTTTGCTTATATTTATTGATGTAGTCAGGCAAGAGACAGGGCAGAACAGTATTTCTGAAAATTTTGTCAGAATATTTGATAAAATGGGTTTTCTTTAGGCAAAAAAAAAATGCTAACAATTGGGAGTAGGGGCTGGTATTTTTATCACTGTGTTCTCATCCTATTGAATATAATATCTAAGTTAAGCACTGCTAGTCATTAAAATTTCTGGTTTGCCCCTTCAATAAAGGATTTATCAAGCAAATGAAATTCTGAAAGATAGGTCACCTAAGACTTTTGATAATATTCACAATATCTCCGTGTAAATAAGTCATTTGTGAGACTGGACAGTTGCTTAGTTTATGCTGTGACAAGTAGCTAAATGATTCTCTCCTGCAGCTTACTGCAGAGGAGTAGAAAAAAGGTGACGTTAGAATGTTGTTTTTCCACTCCCTGCAGCAAGGATGGCATAGGGAGCCATACATACTTTTAAGTTTATTGTTTAGAAATTGTCTTGTTCAAAATTCGAATGTGTAGCTGTCTTAGCAATAGCCATTATGATTATTTGAATAGAAAATACTTAAAATTTCCATTTCTTCCACAGTTGGCTTTTTTTTCCTCCTTCTGAACTCTCTGCTTAGATAAGATGCACTTCAGAATACTTAAATATAGTTAAGCAATATTCTATTCTGCCAATAGCTAAGTGAAAATTGGAGACTTGGTACCCTTTTAAATACAGTATATGATAAGCATTTTTCATATATTTACTCATAATAGAGCAAATCACACTTCTCCAAATAGAGAAAATATCATTCACTTAGCCACACTGTACTGTCTGACTGCAAAATACACTGTGTAATTTCAACAGTCTTATGAGGTTATATTTTATCTTTAAAATTGTAATAAATAAATATAACAGTGGAATTTTTAGCAAAAGCAGTGTACTCCATGTACAAATCTACACATTAAGTAAACACATCTTCCCCTCCCCAGATGTAACCATCAAACCAGGGCAGAAGATACAACCTGACTGATCTGACTAAAAGTATTGTTCTATTTTGGGGATAAAATTACTTTGTCTTACTTGTTATAGGAACAATAAATTAGATTCAGGTTTCTGCTAAAAATCCGTAAGGACTCATATGTTTTGTTTTGTTTTGTTTTTTTTTGGTCAATCTTATACTTTAGAGTAGACTAGGTGTAAAATTGACAGTGGTATTTTTGTCAGTCAGACTTGTGTTGCTTTTTGTGAATGATTTCAATATCTACCTATGCAAATTCCTGGAATATTTTGTTAAATGAGCATTTTTTCTTAGAATTTTAGTACAGAAGAAAATTCTATTATGAATGTACAGTTTCTTACACTGTAAGAAACTTTTTTTTTTTTTTTTGAAATGTTCTTTCTTTCTTTTTTGGCGAGATGGAAAGGCTGTAAAGCTTGTAGTGTAAGGCAGAAAGAATTGTAGTGACCTAGTATTTGTTGTTTTATACTCCTAAAGAGAGGTGGTGAGAGAAATTTCTAGAAGCTTTACATAAAATTCAGCCAAAATAATCCTTCAAAAAAATTCAATTGAAAATTCAGTGAAAATAAGTCAGAATATTATGGTCAGCTGTTCTGATATTTCTTGAGGAAATGTTAACTTCTTAAGCCCTCTTTCAATATTCGCTCTTCCTTTAGTCAGAAATGAATCCACTTCTGCACGTAGAAGAATTGAGGAGAACATTTATATAAAAATATAGTCCAATTTCTCAAAATACAGACCAATTAGTGAGATTTAATTTAGATATTTGTCACTGAGTGCGCATCGTGTATATGTTAGAGCTGTTTTACCATTATTTCCTTGTCTTATTTGCAAAAAGAGGCTCCTACTTATTGAAATATTACTGAAGAATCTAGCTTTCCCCACAAATTACACACTTTTTGCATAAATGTGCCTAATTACCTGAATTCAGTTTTGATTAGCAGTGTTAATTGATGCAGCTGTGGATGGGCTCTGTTTACCTAAATTACCATGTGCAAACAGCAATACGTCTGAAAGTGAATATGCTAAACTGAAAATACTAATTAGCTAAGACAGATTGTTATTCAAGTCACATCTCAGAGCTTTTTAATGAAAGCCTGAATGTGTCAGGGCTTTATGATATTCAGACAGAAATGTCTATATTACATATGATTTCTAAATTTAATTCATGGGAACAGATGGGACATCGGCCGGCGTTCTTCTCCATCGCTTCCTGTATTAATGTGAATATTTTACCCTACTGGAGACATTTTTGCGTGTATGTATGTAAGAGAGAAAAGTGTGTGTGTGAAAGAAAGGAGGAAGGAACTCATGTGTGCTGAAAACACGCCAGCCAAGAATAACTAAATGCTCTGTTTTTGACCATTATATTTGCAAATTATAGCTACCTACTTTTCCAGAATGAAGATAAACAAGCTATTTTGCAAATTTAATTAAACTAGATAGCAAGTATAATCAAGTTAAAAAATGGAAAGGTTGAAAAGATTGCAATAGCAGAGATCTTTTGCAACAACAGAAATCTTTACTTTTGCAATAAGAACAATTATATCAGATTTTGATACAGGAAGAATAATAATACAGTGTTTTGTATTTCAAATTGATGCAGAAAGAGTATTAATTACATTAGGTTAAATTGTAAATACAAAATGAATTTCTTGATTTTTTTTTTTAAAAAACAGTACAAAGTCAGGTATACAGCTCACGTACTTTGTCCCTCCTAGTAATTTTGTTGAATGCAAAACTATGAGTATGTTTGGATGTAGTATAATATTTAGAAAATACACTTTAGCATAAACTCATGCTATTAATAAAGATCAGCATCTGTACTGCATATGTCCATTCTTCAATCATTTTTTTCTTTTTCTCTAAAGCATTAATGTTCAGAGGTCAGCTCCTCTGTGAAACTCGGTAATTCCATCAGAAGGTTTTCACATAATCTCTTGTCAAAATTCAAAGTAAAGACTATAAGCACAATGTCGAACTATTTGTGCCAAAATAGTTGTAAAATTCTATTTTTTTTTTTTTTTTGTATTTAGACAATGCTTGCAGAAACTTTCTCTAGATATCTGGAATAGCTGTATTTCTATATCGGTAACTATGGTTATAGTTATAAAAAGTGTTGTCAAATATTCTGACCTAGCCAGAGGTGAGATTTTATCTTCTGTGTGGTGCGTGTGTGTGTGTTGCAATGGAGAACTCCCTTGTCTATATTAATGTAGACTTAGTGAATAGGATTTAGCCTGGTTACTTAGTTTTGAGAACACGATGTCCCTCTTCAAAAGGCTTGGTGCTCCATTTTTGTGTAAGTTAATGTGTAGAGCTGATGGGCATATTTTCTGCAAGCCATTACCCATGCTTCTAAGCTTTAAAGTAGAATGCTTTAGTCTGTCGTAGGCCTTACAGATGCACATAGGCCTGTGCATAAATATTCCTAAATAAACCAATGAAAGGTACCTCCATTGTTCGCTTGACAATTTACTTAGGCTAAAGGAGAATACCAGTGATACAAGTCAAAGATTTGGATCACCTTTAATCAAAGAATTGTCTCATCCTATTAGAATTGAAAAATATGAATGATCCTATATTACGAGTTGTCTCTTCAGTCCAGAGATTTGATCTAGTAATGAGCTTTTACCTGCCATATTTAATGGAAGTTTTGAGTCAGAAAATGTTATACTAGACCTTTTTACGACAGGTACTCCACCACCATTAGTAGCAATTGACTTCCTTATGAAGCATGTGGCTTTCATGAAGCATGAAGCTTTCAAATAAATGAACTATCATGTTCTAGAACACAGAATAGAGAAAAGGATGTAAAAAAAATCCAAGCACTTTTAAGATGGAGCTTGAAAATTTCTTGACAGATTTCACCCTATGATTGTTTTTACTAATAAATACTGTAATAAATATTCTATAGACAAATTCTTTTGGACAGGTGATGACTGATGGAAGAAAGGAAAAACAGATTAATCCATTTGTTCAAAAGAGTTTTTTTTTTTTTTCCAAAGAAAATAACATAGTAACTTTCTTTAAAGTGTCCTGAAAACGATGACATTTGATGTAAGAAATCTCTCCAAACTAGCATTTCTTCAGCCATCCTTTCTGGATCTCAAAATCAGTGCGAAAGGAATGCCTTTGCATTTGCTTTCAGCCTCAAGAAAGGGAGTTCAGACTATCATTCTATTGGAAACAAAGCAAGTGAAAGGAAAACATACAGCACCCAAATACTGTTGCTATAGTTCTGTAACTTATAATTTGGTTGTCTGATAAGCAGCTCCCAGGGCAATTACATGATACATCTAGAAAAGCTGACATCGCATTACACTGAGTTCTTGTTTCTGTTCAACAAATTAAGGGTGTGTTTACTATCTTCTGATGCCCCAAAGCTATCACCTGTTGTGTCCAAACTACATATGCCACAACTTCTGCACGAGATTGCTGAAAAAGTTTTGAAACAGCATAGATTCTGCTGTACTTTGGAATAAAACTGCACTATCTTGTTATTTAAGTTTGGTATTGTAACTCCATAGTTAGCCATTGTCTTATGAGATATGTGGTCAACCGAAAAAACATCAAGGATGCAGAAGATCGTAGGAAAAATAAATGCCATGTCTGTTTCCCTGGTTTTATTATTATTTCTAACAAAGAATTTTCAACAGTAAAAGTGCATTGTCATCATATTCCTATGGAAAATAGGAAGCTGCATTTGCGAGTAATGCAACTGCGATCCTTTAAAGGAGGAGCCATGTAAAAGCTATGGATGTAATCATGATAACAAGAACATCCCTTAAAGTATATGAAAGGCTTGGTTCTCATGAAATGCACCTGTTTGTTACAAATGGTAAACCTGGACCAAGGGAAGAAAAGCAAAGGAATTTCTAGCTTTTCCTCACTTAATACCACCTTCACAAGGCTTACATTCCCACATCATACAGCGCAGTTAGAGCTGCCCATCTGAATTTAGAGTCCATCTAAGAACAGAAATACTTTAAAACACTTTCCATACACGCACATGCATGCACACACACACACATACACACACACCCCTATGTGTATATCCTCCTTTTTCAGCTAATTTTTTTTGCTCCCTACTCAACAAATCATACTGAATTCCCCTTGACTTTTCTACAGCAAAAAGGCCAAGTGATGGTTAATGCAGAAAGATTGTCTTCATCTTCTCCCCAAATATGTGTCAGATTTTCTTTGGCCACATGCAGTCTGCGTTACTGTAATTCTTGTAATATCATGTTGACTTGAGAGGAGGGTCCAAGCATTCTATTTGGCTGGATACAACTGCTGACTTTGTAAATAGTTTGGCTGATGTTATATAGTCATCCTCTCTGTTCTAATATTTCTACTGGATTCAAGGTTTCTGTTGTTGCCAACTTATTGTCATGTTTTTAGTTTTGCAAGCTTTCTGCAACTCTCAAAATAACAGCATCATTTAGAAATTGTTCTTTCTCTTTATAATATCATTCTGTCTCTGCGTCTGTTTTTTATGTAGGTCTCTATTTACAAATTATTCTTTCAGGACCATCTCAGAAGCTAAATGCTCTAGCCTCATCTAGGCGCTGTGTGTTTCCTCCTTCAGGCTCCTTTTCTTTTATAGCCCAGATGCTACCTCTATTTTTAGCCAGATTTCTGTTTCTGTAGTAGAAACAGAAATTATGTTCCTGTGTATGTTTTAGCCCTCTTATTTTTCCTGAAGCTCTTTCTGTCTCCTTATTCTTGTAATACAAATTGGATGATTTTTACAGTCTTTCCCTTCTATTTTAAGATCTTCTAGCCAGCCATTTAAGAGAGGAGATATGTGAAAGCTATGGATGAAATCACTATAAGAAAAACATCCCTAAAGTATATAAGTGATTTGGTTCCCACTAACTCTACCTAATACAAACTGTACTGTACTCTTCTTATTTCTAATAACATGCTAATGGTGATAGGCATCTGGTAAAAAGATATTTATACAAAGATTAAAAAAGACCTTTGGGTAGACAAAAATCAAAGTGCATAAACCTGATTATGCTACAATATGCTACATCTGGAAGTACTAGCCCTGCAAACACCCATTTAATCAACTACTTCTGGATATTTCCAATCACACCCACTTTGAATGTAAGTTCTCCCAAATGTTTTTCTCTGCTTGACACTGTCACCCCTGTTCTGCTCAGATTCAATCCACTGTTCTTTTATCTATTAGTTGTTTCATGTATAAAGTATGAGGCACCACAGTAGAATGTAGGTCCAAAAAGGTAAGTGCAACTATATCATTTGCAAATAAATGTCCTTCAAATAAAGACCATTTTCTTCATTAATTACCAAGAAAATTCTTATTTCTGCTGTCACTGGTCTTGGCTACAACTCAGAGAAAGTTTAGGAACTTCATTTCGTCCTTCTCATCATCAAGAATTCATCATTCTCATTACTACAATCCTTTGCACTTCTAATCTAAAATTATTTTCAACGTGAAGATATATTAAACAGTAAGAGAAGGAAAAATAGACCTGTTATGAGTCTTTGTCAATTTACAGTTACTTCACTTTTCATATGGCTGTCCATGTCTGTGTGGGAGGAATGCTCAGAAGGGAGGACTCAGCTATTTAAATAAATGTCTTTCTCATTTCTCATTCCTTTCTCAATCTATTAGCATCTTTGTCAATGATATCAAATTGAAAGTTCTTGTCTTTTAGTCCTCGTGTAGCTGCACTCTCACTAGATCTTCTCTGGTGGAGTCTCATTTATTACTGCATTTTCTCCATCTACTTTGCTATTCCGAATGCAGCCCTCTCTTTTAGCATATGTGCATTTGTGTGAAAATGCATGGGTCTGAACATGATATTTCTCTTCTTGAGCAAGTCCCCATTTCAGACAGAGGTGTTCTGAAAAGAATAAAGCCTCAGCATAAGACAGAGCAGAAGAGGATCCCGTAATATATGTATTTAATATAATTGATCACTGGAGGCATTCATAAATAGGTGTTGCTTTGTTATAATGTTTATATTGATGAACTATTGTCAATCGTCAACTGTGTGAAATGGGAAGTAGAATGAGCAGTTTGCATACTTGCATTTAGTTAGATTTTTCCCCAAGTACATAGATATGAGCAAGCTGACATCTGTGTGGTAGTTATGAACTTGGTGTGGCATTTTAATGTTGTGATAAACTGAGGCCATTCCATTTGTGTGAATATCTACTCCAAGGCGCATAATTCTTGAATAGCGACTTTTTCAAGCCTTCACATTCTCAAAATGAAAATTGCATGACTAAACAAATATACCGCAAGTACAATTTGTTTCATAAAAGAGGCTGGCTGAAAAGTTTTGCTGTGCACAGTATAGTGTGTTCTTTCTATCTTTATTTGGTATACACATCCATCCATAAATGCATAGTCCATTAAAGCCATGAAGTTTAAACAGAGAATATATGAAAGCTATCATCTCTTCTTTCTCTTTCCTATTAATTCCATTTTGGGTGAACATCATTCCAAAATTTGAATCATTTTTCTTCAATTTCAGTTTCTTTTTACAAATATCCTGCAGTTTTTTTTTTCTTAGATGCAAATTTGCTGTATGCTTATTAGTCTCCAGAGTAGTATCAGACTGTGTTTAAATCTAAGACCATTTTTATGTTAATTTTCTCTCCGGGTATGAGAATGGCAATTATACTTTTGGAAGGAAGGAAGAAGGCTTTGCTAGATTCCCTGTGGAACAAAATATTTGCTTTCAGACTCATTAGCTGTCACATACATAAAACTAAATCTTGGTATTATTATCTGCCTTTTCTTTATTTTTTTAAAAAATTATATATTTTTAAAATGTTTTTGCTATGATTGTACTTTTCCTTTCAAACCTGTACAGCTTCAGTTTTCCTTCCATGAGCTCTGCAAAATGCTCTCTGTAAAGTGCTAAGCATAATCTTAATTCTTTCTTGATTTCTCGCATAATACAACGCTTAATTATTTAATTGCACAATATACTTCTCTGTATCTCTTTCAATGGTTTTAAAAAGTGTGTGTGTTTTTGTGTGTGGAAAGGAGAGCTAAAAAGAAGTTCTCGTGGAGGTCTTGTGTGTGTGTGTGTGTGTGTGTGTGTGTCTAACTTTTGTTTAATCTGGGTAGTCTACAAGCTTTCTGACAGTAAGCCAAAGACTTTGACAGGTTTGAGCATGCACTGCAATGTGGTACTCTCAGCTGGGGACTCCAGGCATTACTGAGATACATGTAATGAAAAATAATGATCCCATCATATAATTAGAGGGTCATGGAGAAGAGGCATAAAGATCTTTAAATATCAATAGTATCATTTTAAGCTTTGTGCCTGTTTGTCAGTGACAAATGTACAATAGATGAACAAATATAAAATGTCATGAGACTTCAAGGGACAGTGGAAAACTAATCAAAACATCATAATTTTTAACCTTGTGAAAGGCTCCTGAGGGCAACAGACATGCCCACTGTTGTTTTTATAGTGAAAAATAAAATAATGCTTTGGTCCTCATCATTGATTCCTGGTCATATTAAATTTTACATAATTGAAAAATTAGAGGTTGTGAACTGACCAAAAAAAAAAAAAAAAAGAAGTTCAACATAAAGAATAACTGTAACTATAATCGCAATAACTTTGATTTATTTAGAGAAGAATTGACTCAGAAAGCCAAAAGACAGTTCGTTTAATTTGTGTTAAAGTATAAAATGATCAAAGTTCAGCGTTAGATATTAAAGAAAGCCTGGTTTTAAAGAGAGTTTTTTTTTTAATTATAGCTGTTATAAATTGCATTACAGTTAAATTTTAGAGCTTAACACAGAGAGAACGAAGTCAAAGACTGAGGCCTGAACAAGACATACATCTTACCGCAGGTTTCTTTTTTCAATTTCATATTGATATCTGCTTTGCATTATATAAACTTTATTTTGCTGGGTGAGATTATGAATATCATGAGGAGGAACTTGGATGCATCTCCTTTTTAAATCTGTAGGGCAGCCAAGTAGCTTACTTTCCCATATGTTCCAGGTTCCAAGTCAGTTTTAATAATAAAAAACAAATGCACAAAAATTGAGATTCAGTTTTGCTAAATAATTATTTGTAGTGTGTACAATTTGGATAGGACTCAACAATATACTGAAGAAAGATTGTTTCTGGATGATGAGTTAAATATTGGTCTTGAAAAATATTTGAAAGACATAAAGTTTGCAGTGCAATTTCCAAATTGCTAAGGGCTGTGTTTCAGAGAATACTCTTAAAATGATTGCTGATTGGAAAGATATTTCCACTATTCGTCTCATAAAGTCACAGAAATTCATGTGTTAGCAGCTGTTGATGACACTCCAGTTTGCATTTTCCATATGATCAAGCAACATTCAGTTTCTAGTTGAAATGCTGACATAAAATTTCTGTTATAAATTATTACTGTACATATCTATTTTTAGAGAGATCCTTTCATTAGTGCCTTTAATAACAAGAGAAATTCTCTTTTGACTAAATATGTGTGAACTGTTATTTGCTTTGCTGCAGTACATGCAGTAGTTTAATTGTATTTCATTGTTCCCAAACCTAATTTGTTGGAAGTTAATTTTAATGATATTAGAGCTGGAAGCTGAATCAGTGTTCACAGTGGAGATTTTGGCAAAATGCAGCTTTATACCTAATAAACTCACAAGCTGCTTTTTCCTTATGTCTCTAAGAAGGTCTAATTTGCCTAAAGAATGAGTTGGTAGTTAAGACCTAAACATTACATCTAATGAATGAACTATATATTTTTTGGGAGGATTTTAATTTCTATGTGTAACAAATAATGACATGTTCAAGTTCCATCTTTCACAGAGTGGCTTTTAAGATGGAGCTACTTGCTAACAAGTGTCTAACTGACACTTCAACCACACAAACATGAAGCAGAAAAATATTCTTCCTGAAAAAGGAAGACCTCTTGGAATACATTGGAAATAATTAAAATGATAGCTACCAGCTAACTCCGCTTATCTGAGTTTTGGCCAAATAATGATTCTATCCCTGAATCCATTCCTTGCACCTTTCCTGCTGTCTGTGCAATAGAGAACTAATTGTTCTATGTGTCTTACATAGGTGAGCAACTTGACGTGGGCAAGGCAAAAATGAGAGTGGGACTCATTCAAAACTAGGATTTTGTCTGAGACAAGGTCTATAATACGATTTTTTATTTTAGAGCATATTTTAGAAGGATATATCTTGGATATCATGGCTGATCAGAATGAAATTAAAGTGTGCGGGGATAACCTCCTAACTTTGTAAAATAGAGAGAGGAATATTCCTGTTATTCATCCCTTGTGTTTCCCAAAGAGACTGGCTGAAATGGGTTTTCAATTTTATATCAGATGTGTAGGGAGGCAGGGGCTTTGCATCTGAAATGAAGGACACATTCAAGTCAGTTGATGACAGACAGAAAGGGAGTATCTGTCTCCTATTTCGTAGCACCTTAATGCTATAGACTTCAAGGATAACAAGGAGAGAAGCATGATTTCTGCATCTAACCAAAGAAGTTGTGTGTTTGAAGTACATGATTAAAAAAAAAATAGACATCCTGTTCTGATTAGAAGTAATTGAAAAATCTCACCTTTTTGAATAGTTTGACTCAGTGATTTTTAAAGGGCAAGAGATAGCAACAGTTTGAATTTTGTGCAATTCATTCTACCATCATTATGGCTAATCAAATTCACAGATAGCAGGCAAACCCTTTTATCAAAAAAGGGAGGATAGTATCCCAATGTGTGCAGGTTAGATGGTGGCAACATGGCTTTCTCTAGGTAAAGCTTCAACAATTGCTTATCATATCAAAGCTCCAGTTTCTCCCACATGTTGGTGACTCAGAGGGAGATGTTTATAAATGTAGTCAATATCTTAAAGACATTCTTCTCCTTATTTAAATGCTTTTTTAGCATACTGACTGATTTAGGAGAGAAGACAATGAGTAGGATAATTTCAGCATTGCTTTCAGGAAGCTTGATGAAATTTCACATGCCACTATTAAGAAGTGATCAGCAAAAGGAGAAGGGGAAAAACACAAAAAACGGAATCTTTTTCACCACAGGAAATAGAGCTGCTGAATTTAAAGACAAGATAATGTGTCCATTCTAGTGTTACTCAAGTCTCAAGTGCAACAGAAATGCTTTTATTCCTGCCATTCTTCTCTTGCAACACTGGTATGATGAATCGTAGTTTAATTTATGCCTGTTAACTTATGCTGCTCTTGAGGAGATGGAAAAAAAACATAACAGAAGAAGTGAAAGTCTTGCTAAGATGGAGTAAGGTGGGGAAAGGTTGTAAATGGCATCAAAATATATTGGAGGAATATTCTTTTGTAAATGGAGTCTCCTTCTATTTTCATGATCCAGGCAATTTTTTTGCTAGAAAGATTCAGCAAAAGAAAAGAAAGAAGGGTTAATGAGCTTATCTTTAAGCTCAGATCTGGAGAGAGACAGTCCTTAATTTCTCTGTTGGTCCTTCTGTTGGAAAAATGTTAGAGGAATAAAAATCAAAATGTTCTTATGTGGCCATTGAAGCTGGAGGGTTCATGTGTATGACCTTCCTGTCATAAAATGTCCTGTCTTAAAATGCTAAATTCCCATTCTGTTCTAGCATCATCCTGAAGATGACAGTATTTGGATGATAAAGGGGTCTAAATTATTATAAGCCTAGAATGTCATTCCCTCTCCCAAACCCCCGTTCTGAATATGCACATATACTTGTCTTTTTCTGAAACCTTTCTGAAGAAAGTGTTATTTTTAAGAGATCCTTGTATCTTTTCTGTGGAGCAACTGTCCTCTGTCAATTGAAAGTATCAACTTCCATTTGAGGAACAATTTCCAGTCCTCAATACAACTAACCCAACGATAAAATCCTGTAGCATCTAATATATATATTCTGCTGTGATTTCTTGTTGCTTTGAATATATAGGACTTGAGGGGAGGGAACATCACCATGTGGAAATGGCTTTCTTATCCAGCTGGAAATAGTTTGTCTGCTGTCAGGCAGGTTCTATAAACATAATACAGTAGAGCAACTCACACAGCCATACTTTAACAGCCATTAAAATTGGCTCTGCAGTGCATTCAGAGTTAGGGTACAGTGAATACTGATGTTTGTATTATGAATGGAAGATGAATGTCTTCTGAGTAAAAGCAAATCTAATGTTAATTAAACTTTTCCAGGGTTGGGTGGATAATTCTGCTTTTGTGGTGTTAAATCTCCTTTGATTTTAATTGCATGACAAAAAATTGACTCTAATTGTAATGCTAGCAAATGTTCGTATTGATTACAAGCTTCTGTGTATACTAAGTCAAAGAATTAAATGCATTTAATTGGGGTGCTTTTTCTTTTTCTTTCTTTCTCTCTTTCTTTTTTTTTCCAGGCCAGCCACATTGATAACAAAGCTTGTACAATCAGTATGTTGAAGGTCATTCTTATAATCTGTGCAGTGAAAACTGCTCTCCTTTAGGTGAAAAGAAAAATCAACTGAGCATACCTAAAAATGTCTAGAAAATTGTTTTACACTTTACTGAGCTTCAGTTATATATTTCAGTTTCACATGGAATTCAATGAACTTTCAGATCAAATATGAAAAATTGTAATAAGTTTTCAATGATATGCGATTTTCCCCCCCACTTTATGTCTGACTGAGAGGAAAAAAGGCACATTCTTCTCAGTGATAACAAAGAACAAACTGAAATGATTAACACTAAAACTTACCTAATATTGTGATATGTTTTAGAAGTGGAAACAAAGGTAGGATATGTCTTATCCATCTGTCTTGCCTTGCTGTGCATCTGTCTGTCTCTCTAGAGCCAGTCAATAAAAATGATTAGAGTTGGCATCTCACAAATGTACACCCTTAAACCATGAAGCAATAATACTGTGAAGGAAATTTTTTTCTGACCTTTTCAAATTACATCCAACTGTCTAGGGAATTTCTCAGTGACTAGAGGTAATAAGGTTCAATCCGTTTTGCTGGTTGGCTTCAAATTTAGCTCCTCAGAAGCCCTAACTTATCTATTCTTTTTATCTTGGCCTTGGCATCTATTCAGTACAGTAATCCATGCATCTAATTTTTTTTTTTCCTTTCTCCCCTCTCAGGTTTAGCTGGTGGATCGCATTGTGAAATCTGCAACCATGAAAGGCCTTCCATTTATTGCATCCTTCAAAACGAAATATTAGCATGGGAGGCTAAGCTGGTATGTTGCCTTTGAGAGGCTCCTGTTGAATTTAATTAGCTTTTAGATTTCATCTCCATCTCACATCTCAGCTTTCACTATTGTATGTGATTTAGGCTTCAGTTACTTTCATTATTTAAAACTTTTCCAACTTGGCTGTGCCACTCTTGCTCTGTAGAATATTGAAAGGGAAAGTGAAGTTAAAAGTTCATTGTCTTAAATGGTTTTCTGTTATTATGATGCAAGCTCAGAAACAATAAAAACAGCCTCCCAGTATGTCAATTCACTCAAGTGAGAAAGACATACAAGCTTTTGTGCCTGGCTTGCTTTTCATTGTTCTCCATGGAGTAGAGCTGGAAACAGGTAAAGCATATTTAAAAAAAAAAAAAAACTTAGAAGGATATTTTGATGTTAAATATTTCTATATCTTGGGGGGAAAATGCTTTCTTCTTAACTTGTATGTGTTACATGATATATTCTGGTAAATGGTCATATACAGTAACATTGCTTTGAATACCTGAAGTTTCATTTTTTGACTTACACAGGGAATTATGGAGTAGTGGCTTTCAGTTCTGGTTCACGAGTGACTCCAGGACACTAAAAGAAGAACTGTCAATAAGAAATGGTAAGCTCATGGCTGTTACCTTGCTCCCCATATGGCTAGAACTTAGGTTTCTTTCATTTCAATCAGGGGGAAAACTAGGGGAAAAAATGGTCCTTACTGCAGTTGCTTCTCCAGGGTGCTACATCTGTGTTAGGTATATTGGAATAACATAGCAGAATAAGAACACTTGTTTTTAATCATGTGAGAAATATTTTGGAAGAGATGCAGTTAACTTGCCCATAGATTCAAGACAAAGCAGTGACTATGCTGATGTTTTGTAAAATTACGCAATGTTTTTTTTTTCATTGTTGTTTGTTTGAAATCATCAGGCTAATTTGATTTTCCTCAAGCGAAGTGAAACTTAGCTGTGTAGTGTAATGTACAGAATTGCAAGTTTGTGGGTCTTGACCCTGTATCTGGATGGGTCTCCTTCAGTTTTTCAGTTATCATTTTGAAGCATTACCTTTGCTCCTGTGAAAAACTCTCAGCTGATATTCAGCATAAAGGATGGAGTATAAGCTCACTACATGTCATGTCGTTAAGACAATGATAATTGTCCTAATGTGTTGTATCACTAAATGGACAGAGCCAGATACATGTTTAAGTAAAGAGGAATTAACAGTTTTGAATTCCTGTATTATTTCAGTACAAAGGATAACTTGCCTGAGTGGGCACTATGGTAGATAGCACCCTTGTTTCATAGATAATATGAAAACACATGATTTAGGTGGACACATACAATCTGTACTAAAATACAGCTCCTTTTGAAACAGTGTAGTAAGTGGTCTCCTTTAAAATTATACCTAGAGAGAGTAGACAGTTAAATGACTGTATTTATTTATTTGTTCACTCACACATCTTGGAAGCTCCACTGATAGATTTATAGTTATTTTGCCATAGAACAGCTTTTGCTGTTCTTTGACAAAAAACAAATTTCAACAAATTAGGCTTTTCCTGGCCCTTTTTGTCTAGGTTGGCCTCCAGATACTGAAACCAGCAACCTAAAAGGATCCATTGTTTGCCAGGGATATGAGAGGGCTGAAAAATGCCCCCTGGCCACAGCAAGCTTTAAAACTTCAAAGCAGTGTCACTGTTGTTGGATGTGTGCATGTATCTTCTTACAGGAGGTGCTTTGAAAAAAAAAACATAGTAGAAGTAACCTCTCTTGTATTTCTGTCAGAATGGGATTATTTTGAAAGCACGTAAGATATTAGAGATGGTAGTGGTACAGATTTCCTTATAGTGCACATGTTCCTGTTTTCAGGATTTTTTTTTCATAACTGAATGCTGTACGGAAACGATTCTATTGCAACTACAGGTCTTTCTGTCGTTCCAATAGTTTTCAACTCATAAGTATGGAAAGTAAATTCAGACTAATAAGTAGAAAGTTTTTTAATTTTTTCTTTTCATGAAGTTCATCATAGTGTATGTTGCATAAAGGAAAACCCTTGGTGAAATCTAAATGTTTAAATTTCATTTGTTGGAGTGTTTGTGTACCAGTAGCTATGAGCTGTTGACAACAGTTGAGCAAAATGTGTTTTTATACACTTGAATGAAGCTGAATAGCATTTTCTTTGTCAAAGACAAACATTCTGGATCACTCAGGGTCCAGAAACCTCAAGACTGTTTTCTGTTTGTAGTATTACTGGGGAGTATTAATTTTTTCTTTACCAACTTAGCTGCCCTTGAAATGAGCCAATTAAGGGGGAAAAAATTATATTCTTTTTAAAATCCTATGCACTATATTACATCTTTTAGAGAGGAAAAGAGAATGTGAGAAGCCCTAATTGTGCTCTGTTTTAATATGTGAATAGCCTTTTATTTTCCTATTCTTGATTTTTATGAATTGACAATACTTATTACAACAATTATTGCAATTATTAACAACAGTTAACAAAGCAAAATGAGGGTCAGACATGGGTATGTGAAAGATATAGTCTTTCAGGCATTCTCTTTGCCATTTTTCCTCAGTTGCTAGAAAATATCCAATATGACAAATCTTTCTAAGAAAATTCTTCGGGTCACGTCAAAGTAACTCACAGCCATACATCAGTGGTGTTAAAATAGGAGGCGGCTTTGTGCACATCAAAGGGATTGTGTGAATGTTATTGATACACCATTCTTTATTGTTCTGTGTTATTT
Organism: Tinamus guttatus; assembly: GCF_000705375.1. The sequence continues at coordinate 179,701 of NW_010587878.1, forward strand.
ATATTTTCATCATTCGCCTATAAAGTCTTCATAATTAGCTCTCTAATTTCCCAGAAAAAAAAGGCATATTAATTTATTGAACTGGATGAGACAAGAAGTAGCTGATCAATCTAGCATTGTAGGTTAATAGCATAGAACAAAGCATGGTCATAATTAGTTGAGAAAAGGACTTTCCTTGTTCATCCCAGTTTATAATAAAAAGTCTCTCAACAAAGTGACTTAGAAAATAATGCATTCAGACTGTGTAGAATTACTGCCTAGCAGATTCTATTTATCTGTAGCTTAAAAAGCAGCTGCGTTTTTGTAAAAAGCAATGAATGTGGCAGTCCTACTTAAAGGTAGAAGAAAAAGAACACCCCTTGTTTTGTAATAAGGGGATTTTCAATTTAAAAGAGAGAGAGAGCCTGTTGTGTGAAGTATGGTTATTACATTCACTGTATTCTATCTCACCCACCAGGAGGCTAATAATGAAGGAGTCACTGAAGGAGACCAATGCCATGAGGGTTATCTCGCAGCCCCAGATGCTGGATAAGTTGAAGGAGGCAGACTTGCTTTTGGATGACATTCAGAAAGCCTTGAATGATTATTTGGCGAAGAAAAGACTATTCTTTCCAAGGTAAACAGTCCATTTCATCTGTCTGCTGTAGGTGTTGGTTTAAAATATGTTTATATAAATACCTATAAATTTCATCTTTTTTTTTTTTTTTGGTCTTTTTTTAGGCTTTTCTCTTGATGCAACAATGATCACTCGGGAATCTTTTTTTGACACAAAGGATCCACTCCACGTCCAACCACACCTAAAGAAATGCTTTGAAGGAATTGCCAAGTTCACTTTTAATCATGAGAAAGAAATTACCCACATGGAGTCAGCAGAAAATGAAAAAGTAGAGCTCGTGCTGCGAATAATTCCAGCGAGTGCCAAGGGGCTAGTTGAGAAATGGCTTCATGAGGTGAATATCTTTAGCTCTTACTTAGGGTTTAGTTACTGTATAATCATTTTCTCTTTTAGGAGCAATGAATATCATACGCATATTTCCTAACTAAATGGCTCTCTGAATATTTGTCAAGATGTTGACAGATCTCAGCATTATTGTTATTTATTGCAACTTGATTTTTGCATGTTTGCAGATGCTAAATAATTTTAATAAAAAGCTCTGAGAGGCTGTTAACAAAGTGGATCTGTGTATGAAAGCATATATGTGAATATATGTTTGTGTCTACATGTATGTGTTTTTGTGCTTTCATGGTGTAATGTCTGCAGCTTAGGAAGATCACACTTAAAATAAAATCAGAGAAACACCAGGTTTTGAGTGCTCCCCACCCTGCAGCAAGTGTGCTCCATTGTGTTGAAGGGGATTTAATTTCCAAGAAGCTTGAACAAAAGGAAAGAGAAATGATTTCATTGATAACATTCTAACCTTTCCCCTTTCGGCCTCTCATCCAAATTCATTGGCTTCAGTATAAAATTAGTTTGGCAACCTTTTTTTGTTTGCTTTGTTTAACCTTCGCCTGCCAGAGGATGAGAATGGGTCCTTCCCTTGGCTTTTGTTTCTGGGCCAAAATCCGTTTTCCCTTTCTCTGTGCCTCCCTTTCTTTCCAGGCAGGATCAGCCCCAGGTACACAGCTTCCCTTTCAGGCCGTGCTTTCTCTCCCATTATTCTGTCTCTTAGTCCCTCTTGTGTCTCTCATCAGGCTGTCAGCCGGCTAGGGCATGCAACTGGGACCAGCAATATGCTCTGGCTTGAAAGAAGAGGGAAAGCAGGGGCCAGGGGAAACCTTATTTTTATCTCAAGCTAATTCTGTCAAAGGTGGGGGCCGTTCCCCAGGCAGAGAATAGGCAGAAGAACTCAGAGCAGGCCTGGGCTTAGAGGGTTTCTTCTCTTATGTGTTGAGTTTCTGCTGGCTGAGTGGGTGAAGCAAAACAGCTCTAGCCCTTTCATGAGCCCACATCTCCCACAAAAATGAGCCGTATATCATCAATGCAATGCACCAACTTGAGTTGAATACTTCTTTTTCTTTATAGAAAGACTGCCCACCATTTAAATTGGTTTATTATGAGAATTTGGGGGTTTAAGGAAAGGAAAGGAAATAGGCAGAATTTAGGTAACTGCAAATATTCCCCGCCCTCTTTTCCACATTAAATGAGTAAGTTGATTTTGGGGCCAGTTTCCAAATCAGTTACCTTCGTAGACAAAATGAGATGCAAGTGGTAAATCCTGCAGCAGTTGTGAGCCCAGGAAAACCCTAAATTCTTAGTGCATCAAGCCTGCAATATATTTTTTAGTTTTCACTTTCTCCCACAAATGAAAAGGGAGGTGAGAAACTGTGTTGATTTTAATATGTCTCATTTAACTCTCACCTAAAAACAAATTGGAAGGTTTGGGAGTGCATTAATCTGGACCCAATTAGTGTGTCTCTCTTCATCAAAAGTGCAACCTGAGATTAATGAATATAAACTAGAGTTTCATATGCAGTCTTTAAATCATTTGCATGTTTTATGCATGATAATTGAATTTATTTATGCACTTCCTTTCATTTAATGATTTCTTGCTCTTTTCTATGCTATCAACATTATATTATGGAGGAAATAGGATTTGGTGGGCAAGAAAGGATAGCAGTATATAAATCTAACTTGAGTTAATTTTTAGTTCTTATATCAACAGTATGTTAGAATTAACATTGCTATGATGCCAGTGGACTAGATTGATGGGGAAAAGTAAAATGTTTATGGTAAAGGAGAGGTTTTTAGCTTACCAAGGCATTTCTGATGCAGTTTAGTTTGTGTGCTAGTGTACAAGAAAAATTATTTTCAAATGGCAGTTAAATTATTGTATTGACTTTTCAATGACCCTAGAGACTGGTGTTTCAACTTGGCCAATTAGCAGTAATAAGAAGATGAATAGTAATTACATTAATAAATAACTGTATTCAGACCAGGACCTTCGAGTCACAGTCTGGCTTACAAAATAAGGGTACATTATAATTTGTCTCATTTGGTCTTTGAGCAGGAGAAATATGGACTTTGGAACTATGGTAAATCATAGTCAAAAATATATAAATCCTGGAGAAGAGTGAGCCATACTAGCTAGCAGCTCTGTGGTAGTAGCTGTTTCTGGGTTAGAAGTAGGGAACTTTGCTTTGTTTCTCTGATTCAGCTTAGATGTCTTAAAGATTCCATAGTGATGGTGCCTGCATTTTTTATAATGTGTGCCAGGAAGCTTCTATGGAAAAAGTTTTAATAAGATGCTGGTAGTGGCTCTTCCATAGCTTTAATCTCTGCCAGTTTCTTTTTTGTCTCTTGTCTTCCCCTATGTGTTGAAAGTTGTATGTGGAAGTGATATTTCTCTGTGGTGTCCTGTCTCTTTTCAGTGAATTAAATGGTTGTGTGTTGTGATTGTTTCCTGATTCTCGTAGGTAGGAATGTGTTTAAAGGCTGAAGCTCTGTTAATTTGTGATGTAACCATTTCAGTGTGTTTCTTGTCATTGAAATGTAGTTTAAAATGTTCAGTAATGCGGCATGAAATTATTGGTTAGTTTTGGAATGGTGGTGAAATCATGTGAAGAAAATAAGTATTGCATCTGATCAAGATAAATTCACTCTAGTGTTTTATGGCTTTTTATTCCTATGTGATAGTAATAAAGTCTCATGTAGGGATGGAAGCCATGAAATACATTGTGAAAAATCATCAACTCAGATGGGGCCATCAGGATAGCATGCTCTAGTTGTAGAGTTATTGAGAATGATTGGAAGACGATTTAGTGTGTAACCATGTTGACTATCATGTTTTTGCATTTTGGTTCTTCATTGTTCATCCTTATGCTTTTGATGAGAGAAACTCAGTTTATAATAAGCTGATCCATCTCTGCATCAGTGTTCAGATCAAATTGTTCATACATCTTTCATTTTCTGCTAAAGATAACACTGTATATGAAACGCCAAGCTAAGAATTTAAGAATACAGTTGACAAGCTCATACTGAAATGAAAGCAGAAGAAAGTCAATGAATTTCTAAAAGTATGAAAATTAAGACTGAAACAAAGCAAGGTGCTGGTAGGAAGTAGTGCAGCTTCATTGTTTCTGTGTTCAAGAACATATCAGTCTTGGGAGACTCAGAGTTCTTTTTCCTAACTTATTTATTTCTCTTCAAGTGCATGATCTTTTCTCTTTCCAGAACCAAGATATAGGTTGACAGTGTTGGGGACAAAAACAATCTCTGACAATATTCCCTACCATTTCATATATTGCTTTACTTCTCCAGTTGCTTCACTCTTGGGTATTAGTCTCCTGTGGGAGACTATTTTGGGGAATGTTACATATTCTGATACAACTATTTACAATTTTGTTTCTGTATACTTTCTTTGAGGCACGCGTTAATAAAAATATATTGGTTTTGGATATTTTGACTCCTTTATTGTTTCTCTTGGGTGTCACTTTTTTTTCTGTTAAAAACATTTATTTTCATTATTGCAAATAAGAATATGTTCTTGTGAAAAGCCCCAGGAATAATTAGGCAGGAGCTTTATTTCCCACTTTGTTTCAATTTCTGTCTTCTCTATATTATAAATTTAAATTGCCTGTTTAAATAAAACAGCACACAGAGGATTTAACCTTGAAATTCACAACGGTAGTGTGGAAATTATTTCAGTGTTTCTGTGGTTTACAAAGATGTTCGATACCTGCTTGCACCAATATTGCCACCCGAAGCAAAATTTATAAAACTCTGCAAAACAAGTTACCTTCAGACTTCTATCAAAACAGAAAGTATCTGCTTCTTTATGTCTTAACAAAATTGTTTCCAAGAGTACCCAGGATGTACTGCCAAGAGAATACACTCAGCTTGTTTTTCAGGTTTCTGTTTGGTTAAGATAAAAATTGTCTTCATCGTTTGCCCCCAAATGTTTTCCGTATTTACTTTGGATATGGTAACTACTTTTCAGAAACGTGGGACAGAGTTATTTAAACAGTTCAAAAGGACCCCTGTACTTTTTTTTTCCCCTTTGTTTTCTCAGCTTAAAGATAAATTGCAGTTAAAGTTATTGTTGTCATCCTAAATAATATGCAGTTCAACTTTGAAAAGTGCTCTGCAGGTGGAACTGTGGGAGCCTGTATTTTTTTCTCCAAATTATTTCCAGAGTCAAATGTTCTCCATGTTGAAATACTGTTTTTAAATGCCAATCCAATTGGTTGAGTCTGGACTCTTAAAGCAAAGCTGAGCCTTTTTCCTGTAAGCCGACACCACTTTGGAAGGGCTCCACTGACCAAAAATTATGTCTTTGGTTTCAGCACTACCAGCCCACCATTCTTTTCAGATCGCAATGCCATTGCTTTCAATGTATGTACACAGGTGTGACTGGAACCTGGTAAATCATTTATGGTTAGTAGCTGAGCAGACTCCAACTCATTCCTCAGGGTAATTTTGATTCTGCAGTGGCCAAAGGAAGCAAGCAAGTACTGTTCACTTAAGAAAAATTATTCTGAAAACACGGTTTCTGTTTGGAAGCTGCCTAAATAAAAGCAAAATGGGAGTTGCACAGCTGTACAATGAAATAAATGGAGAAAAATGCCAGGAAGGTTATAATAATCTGAAATAACATCAATATAATATATTCCTCTCAATCAGGTACCAAAATAGCCTAATAGCAAAATTTCATTTTGGTACCTCTTTTTCTTGCCCTTTCTTCTGATGTAATTCCACTAACCTCATTTTATACCAACTCCAATTTCCATGCATTTGTGACCCAGTAATCTGTGAGCAATGACCTGTCTGGGAATCCTCATGCCCTAAGTGCCTTTTGGGGAGGTTTATGATGTGTTTTTGTTACTATTTTCTTCTTAGAATTTCAGCTATAGAGAGTGTAGATTTCTTTTTAGTGACTTTGGGAAAAAAAATACATATTTCTTCTCTAATTATTTCTCCTTTATGATGTGTTTTTGTTACTATTTTCTTCTTAGAATTTCAGCTATAGAGAGTGTAGATTTCTTCTTTAGTGACTTTGGGGAAAAAAAATACATATTTCTTCTCTAATTATTTCTCCTTCCTTCTGCCTCCAGGGTGGAGCTGATTTGTTTATTGCTTTTTTTTTTCTTTTTTCTTTTTTTTTTTTCTTTTCTGAATGCAAAACTTTCTCATGAGCTGTGCAACATGACTTCAGAAATCTCTCTTCGAATTATGGGTTATAAGAACTTGACAATCAAGTCCTAAGTGATGCTTTTCCTTGATAGCAAAGAGAGTATTTTTCTTGTCAGTGTCAATTTGAGTAAAAAATATGTGCCTGTGTATGTCTAAAGATGTAGTCTCTTGTCAGAATAAAAGCAGGGTCTTGTCACAGCGATGAAATGTTAAAGGTACTATTTTGTGTAATATTTTTTAAATGCCCATAGTGCATACATTCTTTAACAGCCTAAACCAAGAGCAAAGCAACATGCTACTTATGTTTGGCACTATTCAAAATACTGATTTCGGTAGCATACCAGCTTTTGTGAGAGGCAGCCTCATGGGAGTCTGGGATGCAAGCAGGCTTTTTTAAGTCTTTCTAGGACAACAAAAACAGTTTGAGTGTCACCTCTGAAAGGGTGTAGGTGTCTGAAAACAAGTGCAATGTGTTTTGCAAGGCCAGAAAAAAATAAAATCAAGGACAACTGTTTTCTGCTCTAGGCAGTGCTTTAACACAGACTTCAAGGGTAGCTTCATGGAGAATAAATTACAGCAATTTAATCTGGATGTAAGAAGGGTTTTGTTAACTGTTGGGAGGGACGTAACACTGGAGAAGGTGAGGTTGGAACAGATGTATAAATACAAAATTGAAGAGGCTGTTTTTGAACACAGATACTTAGCTATTCTCCTAATGTTATCATTGCCTTGCTGATATGTCAGTTTACTGTTCATCCACAACACCATGTTGTCTTTTTTCAAAAATAGGCACTGCATTATATATTATTATATTTAATGACTAGGATTAGTATGAAAGGTGTCCCATCAACCTGGTGTTTTACTGCCCTCTGCAATATTTAACGTTTATTTACTTTTCCTTGATTATTTTTTTTCTAAATTGTACGCAGAGAATTATTTTCCATCTCTCTCCCTCACTCTCTTTTTAATTACAGACTATCAGTTGTAGCATGACCATATAGCAAGCATTGTTTCTGGCATTTCTCTCCACCTTGTCGACATGGGTGGCCTTTGTTTGCTGCTTCCTTATTAGTTTGCTACTCTTCAGTAGTCTTTGCCAGCATAAAACTAGATTTTCTGTGAGAAGAGGCACAACATGACCAGAAGCTTGACCATTTTTTCCAGCTCTGTCATATTTTTTAAAAATGACTTGCTTCTCACAATATTATTATTTTTTCGTGAATAATTCCAGGTGGCATGATATTCCTAATTATTTCCTTGGGCAGCTGAACATTCTGGGGACATTTTTTGCAGCTTTTGTTCTTGTAATAAAACACTTTAGTTAGGCTTACTTTTTTATTATTATTATTGATTTGATCAACCTGTAATGGCACTTTTTGAGAGTAAACTTGGATACTTTTGGAACTTTAGCAAGTCATGAAATTAAGAGAATGCTGACAGAAAAAAAATATTTAATCAGGTAAAACTACTTAGGATAAAGTAATTTTGCTATTTGTATACCACTTATGCTTCATTCTCTTTATATTAATGTCCTTCCACCACCAAACACACACACACACACACACACACACACACAAAAAAAAAAAAACACAACAGAATGATGAAGGTGTCTTATTCTCCAGCCTTGCACTTGTACTCCTGAAAGAAGCTGTTGTAAGTTGTGAAAAGATGTCTTCATCTGATAAAATCCAGAAATATCAGTAGTCAGATTTGCTAATACTAGATATTTACTCTTTAGTCAAAATTCTCCAATTTTTGAAGAAGTGGGAGACCCAGTTACCCTGAGGAGGTCTCAACCTATGGCCAACACATTTCAATTCATTTCTGTGGGGTACTTTTGCTATTCTCATTATACTCTTTGTCCATAGCAAATGAGACCAGTCCAGAAAACATGAGGCGAGGGTGTGGGGAGAGGTAGATTAGCTGTGGAGTTACAGAGCAGAAGAAAAGACCAGTGAGTTAGGGAAAGCTGTATGACTCTGGATTCATTCCAGCCCTCCGCTGCACACCAGCTTTTGTGTGGCTCGCTGTGGCTTCTGAAAGAAAGGTCCCTATTAATCTGGCCACTGAAGGAGATCATGCTAATAGGCTGCAGGATCACAAAGACAGTGACCACCTGCTGCGATGAACGCAGGTCAGGCTTTGTCTGGTCTGCTGAATGCTTTTTTTTTTTCCCTTTAAAAAGCCCAGTGCAAGTATACAGTTGGTGAAGCTCTTCCCTGTCAACTTTTCTGTTTCATTTTTGTTATATTTTTTAAAAAGATGAGGAGAAAAGACAGATATTATCTGTATTGTTATAAGTAGACATAGTCTGCATCTATTGTTACTAACACCAGACAGCATTGGTAATTTCTATGCAAATTTGTAGTTAATAGAAACAAATCTAAATTAGACCGATTTAAAATTAAGGCTTAGAAATAATAAGCTGAATGTCATCACTTTTATGCAACAGCAGTGAATTATTTTAGTGGAAAATATATTTGAAGAGGTAGTTCTACTATTGCTGTCAGAGGCATTTAATGAGTCTGGTATGTGAATCAACAGAGAGTGCCTTCCTTTTCTTATATGATCTTGTGAAGTTACATTTTAAGAAATCAATTTCATAGTGTGTTGAGATAATAGGAACTTTTTGAACGATATAGTATGATAAAAATTAAATTAAAGCAGTGGTTGGAGCGACAAATGTAAACATCTCCTGAAGTATTGCATGCTGTATCCCAATAAGAGCACAGCTGCAAATAATTTGAAAACTAAATTGTATTTTTACACCAACATGGTTAGACAAAAATGACTTATTAAGTAATTGCTATTGTGACATAAGCTTTATGCAGTAGCTGAATTACTTGGCACAGCTAAAACCTCAAACTACCTTGGGAATTTACCACGTTCTTTAATTTTCTGATTGATTAAATGGATTATTTGACATTTTGGCGGAGCTTTGAAATCACGGCATAACAAAGACTCCTTTCATTGCTCATTATTTGCTCTCTTCAGGCTTAGTGCAGATTCTTTGAAATGAAAGGTTTAAGGTGCTTCTTTCCTGGGTAATTTTTGTTCCAGTTCACATTTTTACTAGCAGTGTCAGATTTCCCACTTAAATTCCCCTACTGTGTAAATGCAGCTCTTTATAATGACAGCATAACCTATGGAGATATGTAATCTTGAAGAACACTTTTATATACCTCACAACAGTAGGACTGAAGAATTCAATGCGACCACCTTGCTAGCAGATTGATTCTTAACCCTTACATATCTGGCGTTTTCTAGGCCGTGGAGTCACAGAAGCTGAGCTGAACAGTGGGTGTCAATGCAGATTTTGTTCAGTTTGTGGCAGTTTTGACTTTGCTGCTGCCCTAGTTGGAAGTAGGCAATGTAATGCAGCAATGTTTGGGCATAACTCAGATATAGCCAGGTAGATTGTAGGTCATTTGCCTTTTACTAGAAAATGCATTATTTAACAGCATTTAATGGCAAGTAATAAGCAGTAAGTGGATAACACAGTCCTCTCAACATAACTGCATAGTTTTCTCCATTGAAAAGCAGCTCATGAGGATTCCCAAAACATTTTAGGCTGGTCAGCTTTACACTACTTCCCAATTCAAGTTTTGGGAAGCTAGGTAGGTAGCATGTACATTGATGAAGTGAGACCATCAATATCTCATAATCGGGCATTTTCATAGCCATCCTTAGCAGTAGTAGATAGGAGGCTCCTGATCTCAAGTTTGTGTCTTTTCTAGTACTACAAACACAATTTAGTCAAATTGCTTTGAGAGTTGCCCTGGGAGGGGCTTGTGTGTTGTCCTTTACAGCTGTGGGCAGCAGTCTGGAGATACACAGATGTGAACACTTGGTTTCAATGATCCTGTCACCATGACCAGGTTTCTGTTCTAAGACAGCACCTCCATTTGCCTATATGAAAATGAGGGGCAACTCTTCAGCTCCTCACGGTTTCTGGGAGGTCTAGACTGGGTTTCTGAAATGTGGTGGCTGCATACAATGGGGACCATACAAACACCTGAAAAAAACCTTTCTTTGCAAACCACCACTTGTGCTCCACCTCCATCTCCAATCTTTTCAAGTCACGCAGGTATCTCTGAATAGGGAAGCCTGTGTGTGAAAACCTCACAAAGGTGAAGAGCGCATTCCTTTCATTTCCCAAACCCAAACAGAATAGGGACGAGAGAAGCCTTCAGCCTCCCAGCACTTACAAGCACGTCTCCAAGGAATGAAGTTCTGCTCATGTGCATAGGAATCTTAGTTTTTTACGAGTTCACAAGCACTGGTTCAAAGCTTGTGCTGTCATGTATTGTGCTCAGTTCCTCAGAATGGGGAGCGGTAACACAGTAATCAGCAGTATCTCTGTAATCAGCTGTCTGATGCTTGAGCACTTGATTGGAAGTTGTGTCAGCTGAGTCTGTCCTGAATTTAGCAATTTTTCTAGCTGAGATAGAGCTAGAAATGTGCTTTCATAGTTCTCTGTTATGAGGTGATTGGAACTCCCAAAATGAAAAATAAAATGTAAGTCTAGATATAATTTTATTTATTTGAAGCAGTGACTCTTGGAGTCAAGGTTGTACAGAAATTTATATTACAAGATGTTCCTTTCAATTGCTGATAAGCTGTTCAGGACGAATTTTTTCCATGACTGGAGTCTTCTTAATGCTGATTTTAGAACCTCCAAAACAAGGTCATAAAACCCACAACCCAATTTGAGGGCGAAAAAAAGTTTCAATATTGCTATGATAGTTCAAGAGGTAGGGATTTATGCACCAAGTACCACCTTTCCACCACTGTTCCTGAACATTGCATGATTCTTATAGTGGGGAAAAAAAATCTTAGTAGATGATGTACACAAACCAAAAAGAAAACAAAGGTGCCCAATTCCGTGATCAAAGAATGTAAAACAAACAAACAAAACTACATATCTCAAAACAAGGGAGATGATAGATACTGTCTTTTACATGTATTTTGCCATAGTCTTCAGTTACAGTGAGAACTGGCAGACATATCCTAACCTCTCCCACGATCGAAAGAACAAGTTAAACAGAACAACTAAAGTGGAATAACTTCAGTTGCAAAGACTGAGGTTGTCCCACCTCAGGTATCTAGTGTGAGAGGGGTGAGGTCAGAAGCACTTTGGCAAAGTCCTGGGCACCCGAGTAGCTCATCAGCTGGATAAAAAAACAGCATGACGACCAGGACCACCTCTGGGTTTTGGTGCTGTGATAAGTCAAAGGAATATTCTGAATGTTTCTACAGCTTGAACAGCTGAACTTGGACCATCTCAGAGGGCAAAAGTTAGTTTGTGAATACCAAGCAAGTTTAGAAAAACGCAGGCTCCCACGCCACAAAAACTAAGGCATTTCTGTGCCTGATTCCTAAGGTCCACCTAAACAGGAGATAAATTCCTGGAGAAAAAAAAAAATTACAAGGGCTGCCTTGTAAATGTAATCCTGAGGCTCAGACAAGGGGATCCCTGATGGTGCAATAGGTTTTTATGGGTGTGCTTGAATTATGCCTGAACTTGCTGCACAAATGACCGTGGTCATGCTGTAGCTGTCCACAAGCATGCTTTTAGTCTGCTGCGAATGGAAGGAAATATGACTTGGCACCTACACCTCACCTCAATCATTTTAGTTTGCGTTTGCTGTGGGCTGGCAGCAGCTACGGCAGTTCAGCTGATGTGTGGCAGCTTGACCGTGGGGCTGAACCTGGGGTCAGAGTTGGAATATCAAGCGTGGATCTGAATCCTGTGTATACAATATGTTCTAGCTGTGACAAAATTATTACTGGCTTAGTTTAAAAGGACAATCCCCCAAAGCCTTTACATCTTACCTATAATGAGATCATACAGACTTTTTGTGTCACACTTATTTAAGCCACGCTTACAAAATTTTTTTTTCTCCAAAGCTGGTGAATGGAAATGAAAAATATTTCTCACTGCATAACTGACTCTCTAGAGCTAAATTCATCCTCTTTAGATAGCTGGTCATTTATTTGTGTCCTTAGCTCTAGATAAGACCCTCATCTTTTGTTGCCCACAGAGCATCGACATGAATATGGAGAGCCAAATGTAACATTCAAAAAACTCATGCTTAAGGATCAGTGCTAGCCCTTTGGGCAATGCTACCTTGCTGTCAGGTTTGATTCCTGCTTGATTCTGTCATCTCTGTATTAACATAAAACTTTCCACTACCATGAAGATAGCTTATATTAAGCTGTAAAGTTGGTGGGAAAAAAAGAAAAAGAAAAAAAGGCTGTGGTTTTAAGCCCAAAGAGCCATGTTAGTATGAAATCTAGCTTGAATGTATCAGAGTAGTTGTCTTCAATTCCAACTCTGTGTACTAGCCCTGCGATTCACTTTGGCTGGTTTACTTCAGTAAAAGTTCGTGTTCTTTTCTTATGTTTTACATTGTGATGCCTATCTCTAGCTAGCTAAGTTAAGCAATGCACCATATGTAACAAAAATACAGACTTAGAACTGACTAATCCCAGCATATACTTTGGGTTTTATTTTAAAATGGCAGTATCATTTGCATTGTACATAACACTGCATTGTGGATATATTTAATTATGAAAACACAAGTTCCATCCAGGGTAAGTGGTATTGAATGAAACCCTTTATTTGTAAAGTTTAGATAATTACCTTGGTAATTTTACACACAAATAATTCAGTAATTTGAAATGATTTATTATGTGTATAATGATACTTTATTCATTTTAAGTACAGCTTAACATGTTAATTGCAGACACTCAAAGGACTTGCAAAAAGTTATTCTAATGATCATATGTTATTAATTCTCCAGGATACTGCTTTTTTGGAGCAGCACCTGCAGAGACCTTCAAATGTCAAGCCAATATGCAATATTTGCATTTAACGATTAAAAAAAAAACTTTCACAGAGATTTTGGCCAGTTTAGTTCTATTCATAATGAGACTACCTGGTATCACGAAAGATGCTGAGTGTCATTCTAGAGCACTGTCGGGACATACTGTCAGGAAAGATGAGATGTGAAAGTACACCATGTCATTTGATCCTATCGTCTCCTCTACCAGTCCTAGCAGGCAGCTCTTCTTCAGGTTCTTCTAGCTGTGTCTACCTACCAAAGATAACAGATTTCTTGATTTTGCAGGTCAATAACATGTGCTGCTGCTTTGGCCTCTGATAGCATCTTTTCCATTTCCATTCATGCATTTGCACAATACTGCTCCTGCGATTACTTGTTCACTGACAATGATATCATGCAGCTAATCCTGGGGTAGGTGCAAGAGCATAGACACCTCTTTACTGTTTGAAGCCAAGGCCAAATGACTTTGGCACTGCTGCTGTCTGACAATTTTCTGGCATATATATTTACTAGACTGAAGAGATTTGAGGGGGCCTTTGGGGATTTGTTGCTGTTGAAATCCATGATATATCAAAGGCAGAATTTTTTGGAGAATCTTGATTTATTTCTGATGCAGGAGATGCCACAGTATTCAGGTTTGCCACCTCTGCAGAGCCAGGCTGTGCTGGAGCTTTTAGGGTGCTTGCACTGAGGCAACAGCGGTGAATCTGCTTCATGCCAGGCAGCCCCAAAGTTTTAGGACTGCCTGTTTTTTATGTGCCACAGGGAGCTGGACTGGCTGGACAGCTCTGCTGTAGCACATGTGAGATCAAAGTCATCGTGGAGATGACAAGAGAGCCCCATTTCTAACTTGGAGCCTCCTGGGGAGCTGGTACTGGGCAGGAGGAAGTAGGTCTTGAGATGTGTGTGAGCTAATACCTAATAAAACCTCAGTTTTATTTCATGTAATTCTAAAACCAAATGCAAAAACAGTCATTTCTTTTCATTATCTGGGTAACCTATGTTTCAGACATTTCTGACACTTCTGCTGAGTTATGTGACAACAGTGGTATGTCCTGCTATGCCATATGCCATGTGTGGAAACTGTGCAAATAATTTTGAAAGAAGGCAAAAGGATAGAATGCTGCAAGGGACTTCCTAGCAAGAGAAATGGAAGCTGTAGTCACTCACACCAGTTCAGCCAGAGAAACTTTCAGCTTAGTTCTGTCATATCTGCAGCTCCCACTGATCTCTCTTTATATCAAGTTATAGATAGTTCTTAATTTGTCTCAGTAGTTTAAATTGCTCTATATGCCCACCTCACCGTAAATCTAATAGCTGAGTAGACACTTTTGACTTGGTAGGTACTTTCTTTCTTTCACACACAAATTCTCCTTTATATTTAGACCTAAGATCCATCGGTCCAGAAGACACTCGTTCATCCCATTTGCAAAAGTGTTCTTTTCCTTTGCTGTATTCATAGAATGGGATCCTCTCTTTCCACCCCAATAAAATATTTGAGCTCCTCATGATTATAATAGGCAGTTTCTCATAAACAGTCTATATTTTAAAACTTTCTGAAGTCTGTATGTTTCTCAATACACAATTGTAAATTTAAAAAATACTGTATCGAAGATGATGCAATTCCAGATAGAGCAGAGGAGATGATAGTGACATCAGAAGATATAGTGGTGGATGTGGCAAGAAAAATGAAGTACCACAAAGAAGCAGTATGAGGAACATCACGTATGATTTATTCAGTAAATACATAGATCACTACTCAGTAGCTTTCAAAATGTGATAAACTAAGAATGAATACTGTACTTATGTTATTAGAAAACCTCAGTAAGTTTGTGTGTAATGGTGCATTTGGGATTATCCCTGGCATGTGGTTATTTATCATGGTATTCCTATGTCTATGGCTAATACACTAAAGAGATGTATATCTGATTAAGCTAGCACAAACTATAATAGCTGATGCTTTATCTTTAGGACAATAAATCAAATGAGCCTCTCTAGCCAAGCATAATTCAGACATTATATGTTCAGACATTAATAGCATGTACAAAAGTAATATTGATCTTGCAAACTGATACTAGGTAGGAAGACCTAGAGAATAGCAGGAAATTCCCAAAGAGAGAGAAACTATGACAGGTTTCCAAATTCCTGCCTAGAGGTATTCCCCAGATCAGTTGGCTACAGCAGGTAAAGAGGGTGGAAATAGATTATGCGATGTTAATTAGCAGATCTTGAATTCCCAATCCATGTCCATCAGCTTTTAGCTGGTCTGCCTAAAGCTGAGTGAGTGAAGAAGCAAAATGCTATTTCTAATGTGTTTCTCTTGGTACAAAATCTTGCTGGTTGGAATATAACGAGAGCCACCAAAGTTGGAGAGAGCACTTGAGGTTGCCCAGAGGATACCCTGCTCCTAGACTCTGTCTGCCCAGTGATACATGGTGGCTCATTTGTTGCTTTGGAGAGTTCAAGGGGATGCCCTTGGTGGGGGAAGCTGAATACAGAATGCTGAAATAAGGAATAATGATCACTGTGAATTTATGTCACTGTGGATTACAACACAAACATTGAAACTAATTCAAGAGCCGCAATATAGAAGCACAAAGAAAAGACTTAAAGATAATCTGGAATGCAAAGGAATCAACTTCTTCTAAGACAATAAACACATTTGCAGCAATTTAGGATTATGTATTTTGGCACCTCACATAATAGTAAATTGCATTAGTGAACAGTGATAGTTTCTCACAGATTTCTTAGGCAATAGCAATGCAGGCTATATTAGAAAAAACAACAGCTTCTGTTTTCCCTTTCGGGCATTTTTCATCTCAAGGCCTCACTTTCTCTCCCGTTTTTTACAGTCTCCTCTTCCTTTGTGATTGCTTCAAATCAAGGACGTCTTGGAGGAGCCTGCTGAAAGCAGTAAAAGTATATAGCCAAAAGAAAACTCTAAAAAGAGTGTTGCTTTGGAATATATTATTCTCATTGAAAACCTCTCAGGAAGCAAAATTAGATTTCTTTAAAAAAAATTTAAACAACAGCAACAACAAAAATTCTCTTGTGGCTGACAAGTTACCTTCAGCCCGTTTAACATAAAAATGATTTTTCTCTGAAAGTCAGGAGGAAAGCTGGTAGGTGGCAAAATAACCCATAGAGACAGCACTTCTGACCTTGGAGAGAAAATTGTAAATAAAAGTATTATAGTTGAGAGCCATTTCAAGTTTTAGTGCATGGAAACTTCATTTGATTCGTATTATGAAAATTTATACCTAGTGAAAACTTTCAGGCCAAGTGTCTTACTGAGCATGATGTGTGCATTAAAATATTTTGAAAGGTGATCGAAGTGATAGGAAGTTGTTCTTCTGATATGCAACTGCAGCAGCAATGCTTGTCTGCATTGCATGAGACAGAGGTATGTCCTTGCTATTCCAAGAACTGTAAAACAAATTCTTACAGAACACTTTCTCTGCATCATCCCAATAAGAATTCTGATGTGACAACCTATTTTTCTATTTTACAGCCAAATATTTGTGTGGTGAATGTTATTTTTCCAACTAGCTACATACTGGCCTTACATTTTTACTGTAGAGTGGAGAGAAAGATTAGTGGCTCGGTTCATGAACACTTTCTGTAAATATCACTATTGAACTTGTATGTAATTCTAAGGGTTTTTTTGTGTGCAGAAGAATGTCTGTTTTCCTGAAGGATACAGTCATGTTCTGGGAGAAGGTTAGAAACTAAATAGGTGTGCTACAGTTAAGAAAAAAAAAAAAAAAAAAAAGCTGTCCTGTCTTGTCTTTAAATATGTCTTTCTCACATCAGCAACTCTTGGGCAAAGATGAGGACCATGCTGACACCCTGGCGAATCCCATCGGTGCTGAACTTGCCCCCAGCCCGAGTGGCCCTACACGTTCTACACACCCTGTATGGTCCCGTTGGCCACCTGAGCCTGAATAGAAAAGCACAAAAAATGCACACACAGTGAGGCAGCTTCCCAACTCTTTGCTCCTGTTTTGCTTACAAGTTTCTGAGAAATCCCAGTTGTTGGTTTCCATTGCTCCATGGTCTGATATTGCTTCTTTACATCAATGTTGTTATGTTGCTTTGCTTTAGGCTATCAGAATAAATTAATCCAGACATTATTCAGTATTATTTTGATAAAACTAGAGTCAGCATTTAGGTTCTAGTGTGGGAGGTTTCAGCTAACTATTCTTTCCAAATTATCGAATCAAATATATGTGCTTATGTCCTTTGCCTGTAGTCACTAGACAGCAAGCTTTTCCATGGACTTCCTTGGTTCTCAGCTCATCAGCAAAATGTCAAATGAGCACCACTCTATGGAACACCTTCTGAGACAGTGGCCTCAACTCAAAGACAGGGTATTTCTGAGTTCAGCTGCACAGCTAAGTGCAGCTGCAGTGAGTGTGTGCTTCCACCCTCCTGGTTAGAGGTGGAAGGATGGGCTGCACTAGACATCAGTGGTCCAGAGGGAAAAATTACAGTCCAGAACACTGAGGGGGCATGAGACCCTTGCTTCTATAAGCTTTTTTTATGCTAGCAAAAAAGGCAGTTACAGCATGAACGGAAATGAAACACGTGAGGTTTATCTTACAGTGGTTTCTAGGCTAAGATCTGCTCTGCTCTCTGCAGCAAAGCTCCCACCTGGGTTCTCCTTCTCAAGACAGGGCAGGCAGGGGAAGCCTTGGAGAAAGACTGTGCTGGGCAGAAGAGCAGGTTGAGACAAAGCTTGCAGCATCCATCACACCTTGGATCCCTTGAGCTATTGAGGCTCCAAAAGGCTTCAGGCTCCAAAATGAAACCCAATTTAAGATGCCCCTCACATGGCATAATCTGGACCAGGATCCATATCAGGGCAGGAAGTTCTCATGCTGATTGCATATCACCTGAGGGGCTGTTGTCATTGCTTGGGGATGCATTGTGAAACTGCTACATTAACAACGCACCAGTCCCAAAGAAGAAAGGCTAATATAAATATTTTTTTTAATGCAGTGCCCAGCAACGATCTAGAGGAAAGGTAACCTCTCACTCTTGCCCCTGGGCAGTATTGTGGTGAGGAAGGACTGGTCCACATATGTGGTAGAGCTTTGGGGGAAGGAAAATAAGCTCTTTCCATATGTAAGTGAATCATCTTCTTTCCTGGCTCACTGGTGAAATATTCTTTCATTAGGATATCCCAGTGACTTGCTAACAGAATAAGCTGAGCATATTCTCCTAACTAGCCTGCCTTGCTAACGAACTCATAAACTCAAACTTGGCTAACAAACTCATAATTTTCTCAATCTGGGAAAGAGGTAAAGATAGATATGGGCACTGTTTTTGTAGTCTTGGGGGTTCAGGTGGGGAAAAAAATAAAGGAGATATAGATAGAGAGTACCTGGTTGTGATTCAGAGACTCATGCTTCTGAGTGAGACAATAGCTGCATGTGATGAAAATGCTGGACTGACATTCTGTAAAAAATCCCAGCAGATGATAGATTATCTGAACATGAAAATCTCTGACAAATTGAAGTTGTTCTTCCGGGGGGTGGTATGGCAATGTTCTTGTGAAAATATTTTAACGAACAGGAATTTTACCTGAAGAAGACTGAAAACTTGGGCATTGCATTCTTTTGCCTTTCTGCTGAAGAAATCCAGATGAGATTTAAAAGCCACAATAATTTATGAGCAGTACTTAAAAAGCATATAGAGATATCTCAGATTCAGAATTGTTTCATTCCTGATGTGATTTAGAAGATTAAACTGTCATATTTTAGCACAGATAGATGGCCATCATTTCTATAATTAATCATGTACAATAAATTCTATTATTTAGAAGCTACTTCACAGAAAAGTTGAAAATATTTGTAATATAATGCAAAATTAAGTAGATTAGTTAAGCTTTATAATTACATTTTCTAGATATATGTTGATTTGTTTCATACGCAGAGGCTATTTACTTTACAAAATAGCCCAATATGCTGAATGCATACCACAAAACAATATAGTAATGGAGCATTTGCTAATGACTTCCATTTAAAAAGACCCTGTCTAATAGCTGAGATAAGATGTTGTTAAAACTGTATGCTAATGATTTGAAAATTGCCACAAAAACTGTGTTCAGTCTATGAATGGTTGCAGACATAATTGTGCTAATAAATATCCACATCAGCCCTGATTTTCAAGCTCAGATCGTGACTGCTATGAGTTTTAAAAATCAAGAGAGGTCTAAATCATGCTGCAGCACTCACATGCCTTTTGTCTTTGGTAGTACTGCTCTTTTGAGTAAAGAGAGCAAGGACACCTTGCTCTAGACATTGTAGACAGGAATGCATTAAACATTCATAACTGACTGGTCAAAACTGCTTAACTATGCAGGTTCCTGAAAATCCTTTCTCCTGAAAACCAGCCTATATAAGATCATGAATATAAATTTGCATGTTTAAATGTAAAATTATATACACATATACTACATATACAATTTTAAAATGTGTCCTAACTGAAATTCTATGCCTACCTATAAAAACTTATAAAACATTTTGTAGGTACTGCTGCCATTGGCACCTTTTCACATACTCTTTCAATGTTCACTGTGCTTCTCTAGGACAAGGGAGATCTGAGTTCAGTTTTCTTCTCTGCCTGCATGGAGCTGAACCTGTTTCTTCCAGCTCATAAGAAAATTCTCTGGAAGGGCAATCTTAGTTTGTCATGGGAGGAAGCGTGTGTCAGTTTGGCCAATGCTTTGAAGGACCTGCTTGGTTTCTAGTCTCTGCTATGGGTTGCTCATATGGTTAACCTTAAATAGAGACAAAATAAAAAACAGAAATGAGTCTTGGGACTGAAACATAATTTGGTGATATGCTTCAGTGTGGTGCTAGCTGAGGAGAGCCTTCAGTGTGGCAACTCGAATGCTAGTCTGTGAGAAGAGGGATGCATATCAGCGCTGTGTGAGGAGGCACAAGTGGGTGGAGAACTGGATGGTCCTGCCAGTGCCAGGAGATGTCACTGGGAATGCTCCGAGACATCTCTGGAAGTTTCCTGGGGCAAAATTCTGTGTCTCCAAGGTTGCCTTTTGGGTAGCCACAGTGAATTTGGCAACTGGATCAAAAGTTTATAATTCAGAATTTGGGATTTTGTGCAAGAACATTCCCCTGTGGATTGTGGCCCAAAGCTTTTACATAAATGCATATTTCAGCTCTCCCTTCTGCTCTCTGCTAGAACACAAGGCAATGAAGTCACTAGCCTTGTGCGGTATCAACTGAGGAGCCTCCTTGCTGCAATGTGATCATTGGAGTGCGCTCCTAGAGTGTCCTGGTGGGGACAAAAGATTTAGGACCATATTGAAGTGTTATGTGCTGGCCTGTGGATTAGGTTAGGAAGGCAGGTGTGGACCTGGAGGAAAAGAGCAAGGGGTGCAGGGCAGCACATGGACCTGCTTTGGAACACAGCCTCCCTGCTGCCAGAAGAGAGATCCTGGCATCCTGTGCAGCTGCAAGCTGTAAGGAACACTGACAAAAGATGGTATTCAGCTGTAGATCAGAGCAAGAAAAAGAAACAGGCAAAACAAGGCACACAAGAGGCTTAATTCACTTGGCTTCTGTCCTGTTCTACTTCAGGTTATTTACCAGGTCTGAATCCTTTCTCTTTTCATCATTGTTGACTGTACTAAGCTTTCTTTGAGACTGAAAGGAGCTAAGAGTCAATTATGTATCTGGGAGCTTCTGAATGTCCTAAGTGTGGTAGATGCCTGCAACCCCTACTGCTCACATCTAATGAGGCATGGCATACAGCTTTTAGCTTCTGGTCTAAGGCATGCCCACTGAATGACTCCAAAGATTTAAAAAAAAAAAAAAAAAAAAAAAAGGGGCAAGCATGAAAGGGAGGGAATATCTGTAGGTGTTTACGAGAGGTTTTCAGGGTGTTTGCAGCTACTGTTTTGTTAACTTGGCCTCCCTACTTGCTCTTGGCCTGTCCTGTCTAGATAGTACACTCTCCTGGGCAGGGACTGTTGTTGATGGCACTTGTTCAGCTGTACTTAACATGGAAGGACCATCTTCACATGGCTTCAGGGTGTTGGCAAGGTAAATATAACAAGCAGTGAGTAAAATGCTGGGCTGAAGTGATGGTATAGCATGGGAACTCCAGTTAGTGCTCATAGCGTTGGACTCCAGTCACCACCTGCTTATTTTCCAGTTTACTATACTTTGCTTCTGCTCACATATGTTTGTGTTAACTCATGGTGGATTACTAGTGTATAATTTACAGCATCGTTTACCTCACCTCTGATTCTAGTCCTCAATCTCTAGGATTTAGCCTAGAGAGTTCACGTTGCTGTTCACCTCCTCTGACTCCCTCTGCCTTGTATCTTTGTTAATTATCTGTAGACAAAGCCACACTTGATGCCTTATCAACTAGAGAGACTAAATTAATCAGCTTTGTTAGGCAAAGGTTATAGCAAGAGGGTGACCGTCCTATCCGTCTGTTCACTCATCTCCTGAAGAGTAACCATAACAGAACTCTTAAAAATCCTATTAATGGATTATAGGTCAATAGCCTAGACACTCTGATAACACTGCAAGGAACTATGGACAAAATGTCTGGGATTAATGGATTTTCTGAAGACTTTTATGAGGTCTTTTATAGATATTTTCCTCTCAAATGCTAATATGTTCCACAAGTAAAAAGAAAATGTCTTTTTACCATATATTCCCTTGATTGGGCTAGGCAGAGCAGGGAGGTACCTTAAACTATGTAAAATGCATTGACTCGATCAATTCATATATAAAGTTCAAGGAGAAAACTTTGGCCTTTTGCCTTTAGAAGTAATCATTCAAGTGGCAAAATTATCTCATCTTGACGCATGAGGAATTTCACTGAAATTCAAAAGTTCACCCAATTTACTACTGGTCATCAAATTGGCAAAATGCATTGGGGGTGAGGGTGGGGTGGGGAGGGAAGCATCAGAGGGACCAGTGTGCAGTATACCTGGTTGAGACAAATCCCAGCTTCCTCAAATTATACCCTCTAGAAAAGTATTACACAGGTAGGCTAAGATTTCTATCATCATCTTTATTCTTTAATTATGGAAACTTTCATTCACCAGTATAATGTAACCTATTCAAATGTTAGGACTCTAAATACAATGTTTGTGTTTCATTTGCAGAACAAGTAGCTCTGTGCCAGGGTGACCATTTATCTCTGTTCTTTTTTTCCTTGACAGCTAAGCTTGACATCTTGAATTGCTGCAGCATTCACTCACATCCAGAATAGGGCACAAAGGGCTCAGAACTGTTTATCAAATCTTTTGTCCCTCGTATCTGTTAATGCATAGCAATGAAGAAAATTAAATGGTTAAATGTGGGAAATTGAAGATTTATGCCATTTACTAGGAATTTGCTGCTATTATACCCAGTGCTAAAATATCACTTAAGGTTCATATGCTTTCCCATTATTATTCTGTAAGAAAAAAAGGATCTGCAGGGTCTGAGGATGGCTGAGACCTGCTTCCCAATAAATACAAAATTCACATCCTTTACAGAAGAATCAGTAATCACAGATGTTTAAATTATTATTGGAAATAATTATTATGGAAATAATAAACCTTTTTTTCATTCTTGCTTTTTGTTTTATTTTGTTTTTTGAGGTATCAAGATTTCTGACTTTAAGCAGAGTGAATCTGGTGGCTGTCCGTTCCCAAACCTGCCAGTTTCCTGGGCCCTCTTTGTACTACTTCCAGTTGCCCAGAAGATGATTTGGCATTGTCAGGCTCTTTAGTGTCTCCGGTGGAAAGTTTGGGCTCATGGAAAGAAATTCTTCTTCCTTCTTGCTGATCCCCTCCGCTCACAGGGATCTGTCATAAGCTACCATAAACAGCCCTGGCTGATGAAGTTTCTTCAGTGTCTTCTGAAAAAAAAAGAGGAGTTAACAACCCTCTTCTCTCAAAAGCAGATAATTAGAGGAAAGCACAGAAAGTGAGCTCTCCTCTTTCTCTCCCTCTGTAAAAGGATGCCGGACCAATGAAGAGCCCTGAAGGCAGAGTCAGAAAACAGATTTTTCATTTTCAGTAACAACCCTAAAAAAACTGGCAAGTGAAGCTGGAGCCTGGCTGGGTAAATGGGAACTCCTGTATAAAGCAGGCAAAGGTCCTTTTCAAAGAACCTTTCAAAGTAAGTCAGCGGTTCCAGTCAGTCCAGGGTAACAACTGTCTCTCAGCACCACTCTCCCAATGAGTTTCTGAAGGCACCTGACCCTGGAGTTGACCAAGACTGCTGGTATTTATCTTCCTTCAGGTGTGAAAAGCTCTTGGCATGAGCTCACCAGCCTGCAAGCAAGCAAGGTTCCAATAGCAACCTTTGCATTACAGGCGGCTTGTGCTTATGTATTGCCTGAGCTTCAGTCCTCTGTCTGATGAGATAGGCACTTATTTCTCTTTCTCCCACGTGTTACTTGGATTAAAAGAAAAATAAATCCAACTTGCAAACTTTTGGACATTTTTATGAAAGTCTGGATTTGCATGTGGATTGTCTCAGAATATCACAAATTCTTTCTTGACTTTTCATTTCTGGGAAACAGATGTAAATCCTAAGGGAAGAACAATATAGGTATTTTCTGAACAGCCCCGTGTAAATCTTCCTTGACCAATTCCCTAAAAAATGTGTCAGCAAGATGCTTTGCTTTCTGTTTTGTTTTTAATCTGAACCCACAAATATGAATTGAGATTTCCTTTCACTGCTTTCACATCTTTACTGTTGTCTATCACACATTTCATCTGGAAACGTATGAGTAACAGCTTGGCTGGAGAGTGGTACAAAAAGTGAAACCCGCTTGTAAAGAAAGATAATTGACACAGTAAGAGTTCAAGCCAAATCCCTTCCACAAACAGTCCCACTGTAGACAATATGATTAGTTGTATGAATAAGGTGAACAGAATTTGGCTCTTGCTGCAGTCCCAGACACCTTTTATCATTGTAGAGAGAGAAAAACACCATAAAATTAAATAGGTATCATCCTCCCCACATTCCTAGTGTAACTATTTTAACTGGAATGGCTCATAAACAGATAAAGGCACTCCTGAGCTTTGGGATGATCATTTTTTAAATGACCATTTAGAGCTGGATTATGGTTTTACATTTTCACCTTGCAGCTTTTAAGGGCTATTTAGAACATTAAATCCAAACATATCAAAGCCTAAACTGAAAGGCGAAGTTGCCCGTTGTCATATGGCCCAGTGAAATAATATGCTTTTGCTGCTGTTAATAGGTAAATACTTTCATTTGTGGAAGGGAAATGGTGATTCAAGAATGTTTGATGCCCCTAAAGCTCTCCCAGCAGCTGGATATTTTACATTGGTTTCTATAATATTCTTATGATAACGTTCTCTTCCCGCAGGGTTCTGCTTGAATATCAGAGCACTCATCTTTTTTAAGTTTTGCATAATGTGAGATATTAAAATTAAGGCTGGTGTTTACTGTTCAGTTTTTACACACATATTCCCACATTCACAGCTAGATATTATTTCCCTTGGAAATGCTTTCTGTCCCTGCCAGCTACTGAATGCAATCAGATAGCTTTGCATGGGCCAGCATACCAATTAAGTACCATGCCTGGGTTATGTTCTGTTTCCTCCGTCAGAAACTCAATGGCTCATCGGCAAGTAAACAGTGTCTATTGATAGGGAGAAAAACCGATTCTCCAGTGCAAGCAGGATCTATTCCCCGAAAATGCTGTAAGCATGCACTTGAGCTGGGGAGGGGGAAGGTGACATGTGAAATGGCTAGAGAAATGGAGCAGGAGGAAAGATTAATGGAAAAAGGATCAGAAAAATATTCAATTAGAACTTGCAGGCCTGGTCATATTACTCTGTATTACTGTACATCTTGTCATTATCCAAATCTGTTGCTAAACTGTTGGCATTTGTCTTCATTATGCAGTAAAATGGTATAATGAATAGGTTACAAATATGATGGAGGAAATGCCCTGGAATTATCATGAAGCCTGAGAATGAAAAATGCCTTAATTTAAATTACTGGTGTGCGGCATCTGCCAAGTGCATAGACAGATGTGAAGAAGGGAACGTGATTTTGTTCTGATGCTGCCTTCAAAGTTTCTGTTCCACTTCAAAGGGGTTTTCAGGCTGAATCTTTTCCTTGAATGCCAGGGATGTGCTACAACAGAGAGCAGCATTTGACATATTTCTTAGCTGTAAGGAACTGTGCAGTCTGACATCTTAGGGCCAGTTTTGAGGACTTTTGTCAGCAGCATATTCAAGTTGGAGAGCTGGTTGGTGTATAGATTATGACTTTTAACATCTGAATGAAACATAAGTTGGAGAAAAAAGCTGCTACCACAGCCTAATTAATTAGTTATAATTTAGCTTTCAAAAATTGAGCTGATTCATACAGGTGTGTTAACTTTCAAACCTAATTTTTACATTTGACTCATTATTATATGCTGTAAAGACATTTTCAGGGTGTTTAAACCTAATGTTTGGCCTACTTTAAAACTGCAAGAGCCTGAAAATTAGTACTCCCACATAATAAAGAATTTTATATTAGTATCAGGATACGAATGAATATTTTACTAAAAGTTCAAATTAAATCTTAAGAAAATATTAAAGCACTATTTTGGGAGTTGAATCTGAAGGTTAGCCCTCCCTTTCCTACATCTGTATTGACTTCAGTAGAGCTTCCTAATAACTATAAAGACTGTCTACCCATGGCTGATGTACAAGCTTCCAAACCCACTAGAAAGTATATGTCCTAAAAATAACGTATACTACTTTTCCTTCTCCTTTTACAATGTATGACCAACCAGGAGGCATGCAAACTT
The DNA here is from genome assembly GCF_000705375.1 of Tinamus guttatus. Next base: position 205,495 of record NW_010587878.1, read on the forward strand.
GAAACTGGGAAATGTATCTCACCTTGGTTCTCTGCTAGATATTTTTTTGTGTGAACATAAGCAGCTCTTTGTAGGTGTCTGGGCTTCATTTTTCCATTCAGGAAACAGGCAGAAGGAGGGATAGAAGAAGGGAAACAAAAAGATATATCCTTGCGGGAAGTGCTGGGACTAAGTTAAAGTTTGTTGGACACTCAGATGGTACAACAGTGAGACTGATAAAAGCAATCTATTACATTTTTTCTTTCAATTTTTCAGCACTATAACTCACCGCTGCAGTTCATGTCACTGCACATAGATAATACAATGCACAACATGATGCTTTCTACCCCATGTAGAAAAAGTAAAACACTCTGATGGAAGTTAGTATGGGTGTTCTCACTAACTCCTTTATCCTGTGTGGATTTATATGTGTCATTATGACATTAAATCAAGTTTTTAGATGAAATTTCATTTATATTCGAAGATCATTCTATAGTTTATTAGATTTAATAATATATAGTTGTTTGCTTCAATGTGAATGATAGCTATATTTTAAATGAATAGTATTCCAAAAGATGTTATAAAATCGTGACTATCTTACAGTACCTATAGGATTGTATCTATCATTTAAATGATAATTCTAATCTTAAACTTTACAAATGCTGTTAGATTTTTCTTGGTAATATTTCACTGATAAATTGCACATTTGGAACCAGATGGCTCAGAAAATTGGTAAGATGATAGCAAATCTCTCACCTCTTAGTCATTATTGGGTTGAATCCAGCCCTGGATCATAGTAACCAAAGTTGCTACTGTCTGACAGCTGTTTTGTGGCTTAAATGTTTCCAAGCAGACAGGTGTCTACAAAACAAAAAAATCACCTGTACAAAAAGAAGGTTGTAGTAGGCAAGAGTTTGTGGGCATGGAAAACAGAATAACTCTTCTGATCATTGGAGATGTGTGTTGCAAAATGGTGTCTACTCCTCTTTCAGGCCTCTTTCAGAGGCAGGAAATCTCTAAATTCAGCTGCATCACTTCTGTGCATCAGTGCCTTTCAAGTAAACTCATGTAGCTTGTTTCATGAGTTATAAATTCACCTAAATGTGGATAAGATTAAATGCTATACTTTTTCCCTTCCCTTTGAAATGTGGCTCTGATCTTTACAGCTTACAAGCTGGCTTGCTGATGAACAAAAAGTTCATTACAGAGCCTGTATAATGGCCACAGCATAGAAAAATATTTATAATGATAGTCGGATACCAGGACTAAAGAAACAAGACAATCTCCCAGTTTTTTTGATCATTAGTTCTTAGCATAGCATAACAAGTACAAAGGGGGAAGAATGGTACCTCTTCTGTGAATAGATCTAGAGAAAATAGTCTATCATTGATAGCAATTAGATGCATTTTTACAGGAACGATACTGTGGCATGCGATCTAAAACAGTGATTCTGACCACCTGTTTTTATTGCTGAGAGGAAATTTGAGGTAGTGATTCATGTGGTAGCCTAAAACTTGGGAAGCCCATGTCCTTCTGCTGCTTTTGTCCTTTGTGACTTTGAACTAGTCTCTGCACTTCATTTCCCTGAATGTAAAATAGAGAAGATAACACTCCCTTTCCTAAATACGGTGATGTCAGTTTAAATACATTAATATTAAATACTTTAATCTGTGTGACCCCTTAGGTGCTCCAGCTCAACAGAGAGTTCTTGCTAAGGAATAAAAGATTGAAGTGTCTGGATACATTTGTTTTGGGTTAGTATTTTTTTTTCTTTCTTCCTCACAAGCCAGTGTAGAACCTGCTTAACGCAATGATGGTATTCTTCACCTCCAGGCATGACCAGTTGTGTCTGGTCTACACTGTGTTGCCCAGTCTGACCAGAACTGTTCCAGTCTGAGCTGGATCTGCAACAGCCCTGCTCACTTTCACCTTTAAGCCCTCTGGGGAGAAGCTGGGGGCAGGCATGTGTCCCCTTGATGCATGGCGTTGCCCCTTCACCTTTTGGAGCCAGAAGTGCACAGCTGGCCAGGTAGACCTGGTAGACACGGTGGAGCTCCTGAGATGAGGATGTGTTCAGGAATTTGTAGCTTAGTATTTTGATGGAGAATTATGCAAATCATGCCTACCAATTTTTGTAATGGGAAGAGCTAATCATCTAAGGTGTAAGAAAGGTCTGCAAGTTCAACACAGAGTCCCCATTCATAGGGGAGAGTGTGACTTTTATGTGGGTCCTATCAGCAGAGTGAGAATCAAAAGTAGTAAGTGTTACATGAAAGAAAATGTTGCACTCTTCCCAGCCATTTACATTATAATTATGTGCCAATTAATTGAAGAAAATGGCATCTGACACTGTCAGTGTTCCAAAGTATCACATATTAGATTCACTAAAATAAATGTGACACATACTCATTTGAATTAAAATGTTATCAAGAGCTGTTGTTGACCAAGAAGCCTATTAACAATAATCTCTACTTTCCTAACAAGTGGGCAAATGAATTCATCAAACTCTAAAAAGAAAACCCAGTAACAACTGCCCACTGAAGAACTATTTGATCTTCCTGAAATACTTTCTCTGATTAGTAAAGGAAGGCATGCCCTAAGTACTGCAGATATTTGTCTTCTTCCTCACTTACTTACAGTAAGTTGTAGTAACTGTCTCCATGGTGCAATCAGCATTTGCTCATCAAACTTAAAAGGGAGCTTTGTTAGAAGATCCAACTTGAAAGAAGAAACATTTATAGTGAGGTCAGTTGCCAGGTACCATTGTTTGTTGCCTCTTCTGCTAAAATCTTTATGCGGAACAAAACCTTTTTCTATGCAGATCTGATTACTTAACATGCAGAATCTAGTGCATGAGACCTGGGGTTTGCAGTACAGCCAACTTCCCAGGAAAAAATGCGATGGCCACACAAATTCACTTTTTTAAAGCTGTATTCATTAGTCTACTAATCGACTGATCAAGCTGTGCTAAGGAGCATTAAACTCTCCAGAGATTTCTTGAGAAGAAATCTACCTTTGTAGGTATAGAAGGTCTCAGCTTGAGCATAACGCTGGCAATGGCATCCTGGTTAAGGCTTGAACAAGAAGAACTAGAAGGGAGGTATGATGTGGTACACTTTGCTTTGCCAGTACATCAGGAAGCCCTATTTTGGTCCCAACCTCTGCTGGGACCATTCAATGCAGCTGAACTCGACTCCTTCATGTGGCCACTCTTTGCTGTGTTTGTACAATGTTACTGATAACTGTTTAGCTCAAGAAAATTTTAAAAATCTTTGGTTTTCTTTTTGCTGCTAATTGGCGAAAAAGGCAGAGCCCTTTGCTACATGATGATAGACATGAAAAATCCCCCATCAATCCAGAAATGGACGCATTACTTCAGAATAGATTAAAATTTATTTTAATTTAAATAAAGGTGAGATAAAACAAGGATTAAACCATGGAGACTTACTCCTTCCTTGGTAATTAGTCTAAATGACAGCAGTGCTGTGATTAGTAGATTTGTTTGTTTGTTTTTTTTGTCCCCCCCTCCCTCCCCCCCCAGGGAGTGGGGACAGAGTTCAAGAGATTTGGACTCTTCCTGAATCTATCAGCAAGAAAAATACTGCAATTTTCTTGGCTATATGATGACATACCAGGTCAGGGGGCCCTCCAAATATCTTTCAAGAAGCTCTTTTTTCAACAGTTCTGGTTCAAGAAGGAATTTTCATAGTGATTCTGCCAACTTCTGTTTGACAGAATGTTTTAGGTGGGAAAATTAATCCTGTCAAAAAAGCAGTGATGCCTTTTAAAATCCTACTGAGGACAATAGGCCTATCTGTCACTTACTGTTCAGGGGGGCATTCCTCGCTGAGCAAAAATGGAAAGTCAATGAGATTTGGTGTGCTTCAGTCATTCTGCAAACAGTATCCAATGTCTACTGGTCCAAAAGTTCACCCATAAGTATATTTAGGGTAGAAATAAAGGACCTGCTACTGGAAGGGAAAAGATTGGTATTAAAACTGATTTTCAGCTTTCTTATTTTTTTTAGAAATGTAAATCTTTTAGAAATACTTTTAGTTTAGGAAGATAAATTTACTTCATCGTGCGCATAGTATCTTCTCAAAATAGGATCTGAAAAAGTCTACCTGTGTTTTGTTGTGAAATATTTTGAAAGATTTGAAAGGGAAGAGAGAAGTAAATAGTAAATGCAGGATCATATAGAATTTGAAAATATCTTTTTAAAGGGAATTTCAGCACAATTCTTCCTTCTCTTTTGATAATATAAAAGTAATTGTATTGGCACTAGAAGATCCACGATTATTTCCAATAAAGATATTACACTAAGTCAATAGTGGAAATTTTGAAAGAACTAATACCGTGTAATCTCATAATGTCTGATGTGCAGTCCATCTCCAGCTAAAGTTCTCCATTCTGCAAGACTGTTTTACCAGTTATAAGTATAACAGTATCTTCAATTGTTAAATGCTCTGACTAAGCAGCTTTTAGAAGTCTAGATTCCAGTCCCATGTGGCAGGCAGCTCTTCCTCTTGTGGATGTGTGGAACCTCTAAAAATGGGGAACTGGTTCAGAGCTGAACCAGTTTAGCACAGCCAGAATAGTCAATAGAGGTGAGCTACCAGAAGTCATGTTGCAGAGTGAGCTCCGGTGGAGGGACATACCCAGGCTATATCGTGGCAAGAAGGGTGAGCAGATTTGACTTTGTTTCTGCAGTGGTTGTGGTCCCGGCAGTCCATCCCAAAGAGATCAAGAGTTAAACATCAGTTTTGTCTGTGTTGCCAATGGCATTTTCTTCCCACCCGTGAGAAGGGATTGCCTGTTTAAGCCCACTCATTTATCCTTTGGAAATGATAGGCAGAACTGAGCTCACTGAATACTCAGACCATTTATTAATTTCTCTGGATTTTTGTGCGAGGGCTCAGCTAGCATTTAGCAAAGACTGCTAGGAATTAACAAGGCCTGTTGCTGCTGATCAATGTCTGGCAGCAAGTTAAAGATGCACTACAAAATGCATTTGGCACTGGAGAAGTTGCAAAGTAGGATCTACCCCATGACAGAGTTAACATCTAAGGGCCAGATTTTTAAATCTTAGCCCTTACTCAGTTGGAGTGCAGCTTGGATGGCTCAGTCAGTCATTCAAGATAGGCTCTTGGTGGGCAATGTGCAAATACACTTCAAGGTCCTGGTAAAGTTTTGATCTTTAGAAGACATTCTAGTCCTTTCTGTTTGTAGTATAACATATCAATAACGTGGATGAAGGCATTTAGATTTTATAAAGATGTCTTTTTCTAAAATAAAAATAATGTTAAGAAATATCAGGGCCATGATTAAATTTAGTTTTCTGCCAAGAACCCCTTAAATAGGAATGAATGTCTCTGTTTTTTCTTTTAATGAAGAAGAAACTAAACTTCAAATAACAATGAACCTCCAAAATTGCCTTACTTTAGTGAAACTCTGTGTAGGGGAGGAAATGAAGCCAATAAGAATTGGGAATGACAATTAGTAGACTCCAAAGATGACAGGAAGGGCTCCAAAGATCACAACTCTCATTCCTTACTACCAGTGCAGTTCTTGTTCCCTGTCTTGTGGCCCAACTGCAATAATGTGACTTTTATAATGCACTTGTTCACACTGTAGATATGTGTGTCCTACATATTTCCTGTGTAACTCACAAATGTGGTCAAGTATGGAAAAATATGAAAACATTCCCTAATTTCTTTTTTAATACATAGGAATTGTAGGGTCTCAGCAAAGAAAGGTAATCTGCACACGTTCATTCAGGACATGTACAGCTTCACAAATCCTCTCCGAGAAATCAAAACACCCACTAACCTGCCCTGAATACAAACATTCAATACCCACTAACTGCTCTTATTAGAGAAAGGGCCTGTAATACCAAAACAACACTACCCAAAATGATAGTAAACTAGCAAATTGTAAACATTCTCCATCATTCATAACAGTTTTGAAAAAAAAAAGATATAAGGATTATAACCACAATGAACTGAAAACAACTTTACCAAAATAACTGGAATTTACTCATTGTCTGCAACAATGCGGTTAGTTATTGCAGTCTGCTCTGTTGAGGGTAGCTGAGGTGTAGACATGCCATGAATACATGAAGCAATTTCAAGACTGTCCTACAAACATAAATCTGAAAAACTGCTGATCTTGAATGTCTTGGTTTCTCTAGTAATGCTAAAATATTCAACATACAGTCAAACAAAATATTCTTTCCTCTTGACTGCTACCACGCTCCTCATTTGCTCCTTGCCCATTTGTTTCACATCTATCATTTTCACTCATGATTTTTCCAGGCTTCCTCACCCATCCAACCACAGTGCTAGAGGAGGCTGACACACTCGTGGTTACAAGCCTGTCATCCTTGCTGTGTGCATTCACAGGGTGGGCTGCCAGCTATTGAGTCTGCAAACACCCCAGTAGGCTGGGTCTCGCCTCAGCTCCCCTCCCCCATCATACACACACTCCTTTTTAATTTTTTAACTGCTGCTTCAAATAAAGACTTGCTTACAATCATGGGCAAGGATCTATCTATGCTGAACACCTGCAGTCTTTTGGCAGATGTCTGATGTGAATAAATGATCTCAGCCTAGTGCCAGTCTTCAGTTTCCCATTTGTCCATGTCAGCTATGCTTTTGGAGAAGGAAGTGGGAATAGCTCAGCAGGCCTTTTCCTGGTGCATTAAAGTAACTTCTCTCATTTCCCCAGACTACTAGGCTGTAGGCACTTAGGTTTTTGTTCATAAATGTGCTACTTTAACTTTCCAAAGTTCATGTGCTCTGGCTGAGTGAAGTATTTTTGTCCTGTAAGAAGTTCTGGTTTAATCTGTCCCTTTCAGAAGGGCTCCTTACCTTTGACGCCAGCAAGTTTCAGGAAAGCAAAAAAATATATTCCTATCTGCCTATTAATGGATGAATAAATACTCGTTACCTTTAAGAACAACTGCTAGGCTTAAGGATAAAATGTGATTGTTAACAGGTTTCTCAGGAGCATCAAATCATGATCTTAAGGTACAGTAACAAGCCATTAAGCCTAATATGTAGAGCAAAAACATATCCTAAGAAAAACAAGAAGTATATGCACCTTTTCCCCTTATAATAGAATGCTTTATCTTTGATGGAACAATTAGCTAATTTTCTCTCTTAAGAGTCAAAATTGCTTTCACTACCCTCTTTAATAAATAGTTTTTTGTTGAATTTGACATTAGCTGTCGCCAAGATTAAATAAGAGAAACATTGCCTATTGGTATTACAACAGAAAACTTTAATCTAAATTCAATATTGTTTTAAAGACAATTTGCTCTAATCAGATTGAGATGGTAACATGACTGATCTCTCAGAAAGTAAATTAGCTGTCTGTGTACATGCAGAAATTTAGCAAATGTCTTATTGGAGACAGTAACTCACTTCAAATCAAGGAAATACCTCAGTTTGTTCCTAGTTGAACTGATGGTATCAGTAGCAGAGTTTCTCATCTGCAGAGAATCAGGTTCTTCCCTGGTCCATTGTTTTGCTGTCTGTCTATCTGTCTTTCATGATGTAAATTAAGTAAAAGATGGCACCAAGGAAAAAGAATATATCAGTGAAATGAGGTTACTATTGCTGTGTGTTATGTCCTTAATACTCTGTCTCAGCTGATGATGAACTTTCTTTTGTGGTGATACATAATGAAAAAATCAGTCAATAGAAATGATAATAAAAAATATGGAATTGTTTATAGAAATGGGAGGAGGAATATGAATGCATTTTTGGTTTAAGTTCTATATTTGTTTATGTTTGAGTTTGATAATGGATGATTATTTAAACATACCTTAACAAGCAGTCCTCTTATAGTTCCTCAAATACACTGAAAATCACCATCACATCTATGTTTGTGACTTGCTGAGTAGTTGACAAATTGGCTGGCAGACTGATCAAAACAAGCCTTCATGGAGAAAGAGCAAGGAGATTTTCCTGAGTTTTTAGTGAACATTATACCTGAGTCTAAGTATCTCTTCAATCTACCTTGGGTCAGGGGATGAGAATCAATGGAGAATGTGACTCCAAATCTTCTGAGAAATGAGGTGAAGAGGGCAGCAATGGAACCAATTTCAAAATCAAATTGCTATGGCGGTAAGAAATAATGATAACCTGCTAATGCTTCAACAACAAAAACGCAGATAAGCAGTGCCACCCTGCTCTGTCTTTTCTTTGTCATCACGTAAATAAAGAAGTGTCCTTATCTCACCGGATATTTAAAATGCTTAGACATTCAGGGACAAAATCTAGAAAGAAATCCAGGCTATTCAAGTGATACATACAAGGCGGACACAGTCAAATTAAGACAGGCTTTAGCAAGGAAAGACATTCTGCAGGACACCCAGCTGTGGTTATTCCTTACCACTCCCCAGATCTTTTCAGGTTAATAAACGTTAACATCCCTCCACGTTAATACTGATATTAACATTCATTTACTTTTGAATTGTGTCAATGGTGTTTGTAAAAGATAGCCTATAACCCCAAATTGAATAATGCTGCTGCACAGGTTTGTTAACTCCCTCAGCCTTTGCTGTAGAGCTATGACTGCCAGAGCGCTATTTTCTAAGTTGCAAACAGATTAGCTCCAACTCTGCTAGTCACTTTAGTTGACCTCATGGATAACTAACCCTCCTGTGAAAGTTAGATCCCTAATCCACCTTCCTTTGCAGTGCCCTCTCAGAGTTGTGTCCATTAGGTGCATTAAAATAACAGCAGTTGTCAGCATAGTTCCCAATCTCTAGGTTTGGCTCCAGCCACTGTGGCAAACAGACTGTGTGACCTAGGACATCCACCTCTCCCTTCATTAACTCTTTTTTTTCTCTCTCTTTTGTCAACCTTCTCTGTACTCTCCCCAGAGCAGAGGCAGCTTGCTATGAGCCTGCTTATCGCAGTATGAGGGGGATCCAGCAACTATTTTTATGCGAAGTTAATTAGGAAGTGAAGTTACAATTGCCAAAAAGACTTATGCTGGTGTAAATTTAGTACTTAATAACTATTCCCTGTTTAAAAATTTATTCCCTGTCTGTTGACTTCTTAGCAGTTTAGTGCAAAAGGTCAGAGAATTGAAACTCTCACTGAGAGTGGATGGCTGGCTTTTTTCTGGGCCACTGATTTAATTTAGGTCTGTGTTTTCATACTTGTAGGGCTGGGCTTAAAAGTTTTATCATCTGACCTAGCACTTAAGAGGAACTATCATCTCAACCATTCACAAGAAATTACACTGTGGTCATAAAATAGTCAAAGCTGCCTGTAAGTTCACTTCTCCTCCTGAACTGACAGCATGTTCAGTAGATTATCACTAACTTTTCAGGCCTCAGAAAAAACTGTTCTCATCTTTTAGAGGTTTCTCACTGAGCTTCGCACAGGACTTGACACTGGTTATTTACCTGACTCCATGGGTTTTGTGTTCCCCTGAATGCATTTCTATGGAGCCCAGAAGAAACTTGAAAATAAAAAAAATTTATAGATGCAAACTCCTGAAAGATGGCAGAGCATCACCGTGTTTGGAGTAATGTTAGATGCTTTTTGATGACTCTGTTTGCCTTATGTCCCTATTGTGCAGCAGAACATACTGTGATGTAATTATTGGCAAACATATGGGATAGATGTGAATAAAATGCCAGTCTCACCATTTGCTGAAGTAAATGTGCAGACAAATAACATTTCCTGGGGCTCTACTACAGTAAAAAATGTAACAAATGTTACTTAGTGGATCTAATGGTGTTTGCGACCTATGACTGGATTATCAGCAAAAGCCCTGAGAAATGTTAGCAGTGACTAACAGTTGCTAGCCACAGCTTGCTCTAGCATTGAGGCACATATTGAAAATAAGGCACCCTCCAAGCTGATCCACTTAATGTTTTCTTTCCTTTTGATTAATGCATCCAGCAAATCTTCCCTCTTACTAATCTGCAGGCAATATCTGTAGGGCAGCCAACGCATTCATGTGCAAGACTGGGGAGGCTGTTGTCTATTTTGCAACTGTATATTCAGCTACATCTTTTTGAAAAGTTAGCCACAGTTGGCTGTTTTGTATGTGCTTTCTGCAATGCAGCCATGTCTCGCTGGCAGTCAAAAGTGTCTGTAAACTACTTTTTTTTTTTTTCTGCTGCTCAAGCATTCATTCTGCATCTGGCATCTCTGCAACAGGGACTGTCCAATTTGTGAGTGGGCACTGTTCCATCTGAACAGACGGAGAGGAGTGGAGGCAGACAAAAGATCATATGGAGTAGTCAGCTAAAAAGTGCAGTGAACCTGATCAAGTAGCAGAGATTTTTCTTTATTAGTTTTCTGGAAAAAAAAAGAAGAAACCTTAGCAAATTCCTTTACAGTGCAGCCACCAACACAATTGATAGTATTGCACCCTGAACGAATGTGGGATTTGAAAACTGGGTTTTGACTCTCCTCTCTGCTTACTATTTCTTGTTCAGAGGATTAACACTAACAAACAAAAACTTATATTTTCTATTTTCTGTGTTGAGTTTCTATGCCTGTGTCTGAAGTGTATTCAGAAGAACTCCTTTGAGTGGTCATGACATAAGAGCTTATACAAGCATGAAGTACAATTATGAAGGACTGAGGTTTACTTCTGTAACTCTTCAAAACGGAGAAAAGCTTCAGTTTTTTTAAGGTAGTTGTGCAGCTGATTAGTCTGGGGTAAAATTGGTGGCTTAGAAACCAGCTTCTGCCTCTGCTTAAGGCAATGTAATGTACAATAGGCATGCAGCTTACAAAGATGTTTTATGTGCAGCTGATTTTTTTCCTTTGTTTTATAGTATTTGTTTCGAGCTTTTCTGAAAAGCTTTCCTGTTTTATGTTATACAGTGTTAAACATAAAAGTCTGTGTCATAGGGGACAGAAAGTAAAAAAAAAAAAATCAAAACAAAACCAAAAGTGTCTCTTTCATTTCCTTGATTTCTTTTTCGATCCTAGTCAGTTCTGTCTCCTCTCTCCTTTGCCCTTCAGTAAGCAAGCACAATTTAATCAGACTTACTGAGAGATATAGAAGCAGAAACTGAGAAATAGTGGAGAGAAACAATTCAGCATGATTATAGGCTACCAGTGCATCTCACAGCCAAAGTGAGCCCATTCTGGGGAGAGCTTGTATTTTCTCATGTAACCTGCTGGACAGTAAGTTATTAGGTCAAGTAATGTTTTGAGTGGATCAATTAATATATTTTAGTATTTTCAATTTTAAGGATTTTCATTCTCTTTCCAGAGTTTTTGCAAGGCTTTTCACCAGTTTTCCTCTTAGTAGTCTACAAAAACTCTATTTTGATAGACTGTATTTATCTGGTTTCCCAAGTGACCTACTTTTGTGTGAACGTGCAATAGTTGATATGCCTAAGAAAAATTTCTTAGAGCCCCTTACACTCTTCGTTCTCTAGATTTGACTATTCTGCACCAACCATGCTCCTTGTCACTGAATATAATCATTGATAAATGTTGTAACTTGTCAAATTCACGTCATACCTCATCTTATATATGTTTTGGGCAACTGTTGCAAACAACAATGGAATATCTCCTCTTCCACATGCTTAGAGACTAAATACTCTTCTTTCGACTGGAACAAGGTTTTATGGTTCTGTGACCCAGTGGGTTTGCTGAACTCCTCTGCTTTTCCTCGTAATTTCTCAAGATAGTTTTGCCATTGGAATTTATAATTGCATCTGACTGTATTTTGGTGTTTGAGATGCTGGAGTTTCTATGTCTTTTGAACAGTTGGTGTTGAAACTGATATGCAAAAATAATTAATATAGATCTGATATATTGGCATTGTGTAACATGCTAAGCATAACTGATTTTTAGAGTTATACTGTATCATTCTTCTTATCTGCTGCATGTCTCTCCATAAGTGGATATTTAAGCAGTAGACTTCAATCTGTGATTTTATGTATATGTGTGTGTGTGTGTGTGTGCATATAAATATTTATATAGATATCTTTCCTGGTGTATCTTTCCGCTTTCCTTCACCTTTCTATTAGTCCCATCCACATATTTTCTTGGTAGCTTCAAATTATGATGACTTCAAAATTGTGTTTTATTTTTGTTGAAGTGATTAGGGAAAGGGCAAAATCTGGAAACTATAACTTCGAGTTTATAGAATCTGTTCTGTGTATTGCAGTCAACAAGGGGACAACACAATTTCATTTTCAAGTTTCATGGTATCACATATAGTTCTATGTTAATACCTCCAGGCAATTCATAGTATACACCTAATAACCAAAATAATTTGCTACCTATTGGACACCCACAAGTCTGGGCCCAGATGGGATCCACGCGAGGGTTCTGAAGGAGCTGGCAGAACTGCTTGCCAAGCTGCTGTCCATCATCTATCAGTGGTCCTGGTCGATAGGGGAGGTCCAAGATGACTGGAGACTGGCCAATGTTACATCCTTCTACAAGAAGGGTCGGATGGAAGATTTGGGGAACTACAGGCCTGCCAGCCTGACCTTGGTTTTAGGGAAAGTTATGGAGCAGGTCATCTTGAGGGTGATCACACAGCATGCGTGTGACAACCAGGGGATCAGGCCCAGCCAACATGGATTCATGAAAGGCAGATCCTGCCTCACCAACCTGATCTCCTTCTGTGACCAGGTGACCTGCCTAGTGGATGAGGGAAAGGCTGTGCACGTGCTCTACTTAGACTTCAGGGAGGCCTTTGACACAGTCTCCCACTGCCTTCTCCTGGTGAAGCTGGCAGCTCATGGCTTAGACAAGTGGACTCTTTGCTGGGTGAAAAACTGCCTGGATGGCTGAGCCCACAGAGTGGCAGTGAATTAGTTAAATGCAGCTGGCGACCAGTCACAAGCCATGTTCCCCAGGGGTCAGTGTTGGGGCTGGTTCACTTTAATATCTTTATCAACTATCTGGATGAGGGGATTGAGTGCACCCTCAGCAAATTTGCAGA